>CM054158.1:50691008-50703508 GCA_028751875.1 Rapana venosa | reverse complement strand
AGGACTGAAGAAGATGTTGATCATGATAGTTACGATGATGACGGCAACAATGACGACGACGATGAAAAAGAAGATGGAGAAGAAGAAGAAGAAGAAGAAGAAGAAGAAGATGATGATGATGATGATGATGATGATGATGATGATGATGATGATGATGATGAAGAAAGAAGAAGAAGAAGAAGAAGAAGAAGAAGAAGAAGAAGAAGAAGAAGAAGAAGAAGAAGAAGAAGAAGAAGAAGAAGAATTGCGAAGAAGAAGAAGAATTGCGAAGAAGAAGAAGAAGAAGAAGAAGATGAAGAAGAAGAAGAAGAAGAAGAAGAAGAAGAAGAAAGAAGAAGATGATATGAGATGATGATGATGATGATGAATGATGATGATGATGATGATGAAGAAGAAGAAGAAGAAGAAGAAGAAGAAGAAGAAGAAGAAAAAAAAAAAAGAAGAAGAACAACAAGAACGACCACAACAAGTACAAAAGAAGAAGAAGAGACAAACAATAAAAACGGCAAGACTAAGAACAACGAATTACACTTTTCTTTTAATGAGCAAAAGAGATGAGTCATTTAGATTTTCAAGATCCCTAATTCGCTCTCAGGACAGGTTAAAATGCAAGGGTGACACAATCACAGGTTAACATGCAAGGGTGACACAATCACAGGTTAACATGCAAGGGTGACACAATCACAGGTTAACATGCAAGGGTGACACAATCACAGGTTAACATGCAAGGGTGACACAATCACAGGTTAAAATGCAAGGGTGACAAAATCACAGGTTAAAATGCAAGGGTGACAAAATCACAGGTTAAAATGCAAGGGTGACAAAATCACAGGTTGAAATGCAACGGTGACAAAATCACAGGTTGAAATGCAACGGTGACAAAATCACAGGTTAAAATGCAACGATGACAAAATCACAGGTTAAAATGCAACGGTGACAAAATCACAGGTTGAAATGCAACGGTGACAAAATCACAGGTTGAAATGCAACGGTGACAAAATCACAGGTTAAAATGCAACGGTGACAAAATCACAGGTTGAAATGCAACGGTGACCAATCTTTTCCTAGATAACATAAAACCACCGACAACGGGTATCTAAGAGCCTGTGTACCTTTACCTTTAAAAAAGAACAGGAAATTGTCACGTTAAATACCACCACCACCCCTCTCCCCGAAGCAAACAAAACACGAAGACACCCGGAAAATCCATGACCCAGATAGCTTTTGCTATCATAGCTTAGAGTAACAAGATAAAGAAATAAAAAAAAAAGTCTTCTCATTAAAGTGCTTTTATCTCAGGAATTGTTAATGGTTACTGCAAAATTGATTTTCCAAAGGTGTTTGCAACATTTATCTTTGATAGTTGGTTTTTTTTTATACTGAAAATAAAGAAAGGGAGTAGAGAAGGAAGAAAAAAGGGAATAAAGGAAGACAAAGAGGGAAGGAAGGAAGGAAAGAAAGAAAGAAAGTAAGAAAGAAAGAAAGAAAGAAAGGAAGGAAGAAAGAAAGAAAGAAAGAAGAAAAAGACAGACAGACACACACAGAAAGAAAGAAAGAAAGACAGACAGACAGACAGACAGACAGAAAGAAAGGAAGAGAAAGCGAAAACGAATGGGATAGAGACAGACACAGAAAGACATAAACATTCAGAATCAGACAGAAGAAAAGGAAAAGAGAGACAGACAGAAACAGGCACACCGAGACAGAGAGAGGGAGGGAAGGAGGGAGGGAGAGGGAGGGAGAAGGAGAGAGAGAGAGAGGTAGGGAAGAGAGAAAGAGGGGAAGACAGACAGACAGAGACAGACAGACATGGCAGACAAAGACAGAATCAAAACAGAGAAACAAAAGACAGACAATCAAAGAACATAGTAAGAATACGGTAAAAAAAAAAAAAAAAAGAAGAAAGAAAGACATACAGACAGACAGACAGACAGATAGACAGATAAAAAAAGTAAAGTAAGAAAGCCAGAACAAGGCCAACGAATGAGAAGAGATTCAAAGAAAAAGACGAGATTGTAGGAAAGGGGCAATACAATAGAAACATAAAAACCAGCAATAAAAAAAACCTCCAGAAACATACTTAGAGACAAAAAGACAAGAATTAGTTTGTTTGTTTTTTAAATACCAATAAAGAACAGAATCAGACTAATAACAAAAGACAACAGTACTATAAGAACAAAGCAACAACAAAAAACAGAAACAAACTAATAACAAAAGACAACAATGCGATAAAAAGTAATGAAAGACCAAAACAGAATAATGCCACAAAAAAAAAGGGTCACAAACTTCTTTTTTTGTTAATTAGAATTCTTCCTTTTAAGGGTTTCCTTTTACTTTTATAATATTCACTACAGTGTTTATATTTCTTGCAAGCTTTCGAGACACGAGGTAATGCCTTGAAAGTGCTGTAGATGTTATCCAGCCAAAACCATAAAGTACATTTCTTTCAAAACAAGAACATAATAGATAGGGTGGGTTGTGGACATGAACGAAACAGATAGAGATAGGAAAAATAGATAGACAGAGAGATAGAGAGATAGATGATAGATGATAGATAGATAGATAAGATAGATAGATAGAAGATAGAAAAAGAGATAATAAAAGATAGAGAGAGAGATATAAGATAGAGAAATAGAGAGATAGAGAGAGAGAGGGAAGACAGAAGACAGACGAGACGACGGAGATAGATAGGATGGATGGAGGAAGAGACAGAAGACAGACAGACAGAGAAAAGTTTGACACAAGAAGATGAAGAAGAGAAAGACAAGGCAGAAGACGTGACAGACAGGCAAGCAGGAACACAACAACACACACACAGCCCCGCAGCACGACCACGAACACACGACACTCACACAGACACACGATCTACCATAAGCCCAACAGACAGACAGAGAGACAAAATACAGAGAGAGACAGTAAGAACCAGGACATCATTGGCAGACATACAGACCTATCTATACAGACACAAAAATGAAAGAAGATCTTAACATACAAATCCACACATACACAGCTAAAGGACAGACAAACACGTTAAAATAACAAAAGCACACACACACACACACACACACCACCTGAGCAGACACAAGCAGGACAAAACAGCAGTGAGAGAGAGAGAGAGGAGCGAGAGAGAGAGAGAGGGAGAGAGGTGTCTCTTTTGCCAAAGCTTCATATTGAGCTGAATCTGAGTTTTAAACCTATCTATGAGACAGAAAGTTGTAAGAGGTTTTGTACATAAATCGGTCAATGACCTCATTTCCTCGACTGCCTATGATATTTGTATTATGATCTGAAACCCTGGCAAGAACTGATTATTCTATCCACTTTCCTTCCCAGATATCAGCGATTTATGAGACAATGCTAGAAAATAATTCTACATTCCATTTCGTATGACAATCGTTGGATTTTGGGATTTTAAAAAAAAGAAGTTCTTTTGTCATTTTTAGTTGAGAGGAAAGAACGTCAACAATTATTTCTAAAATCAAATTATCTAAGATATCCGGGGAGGATGGGGGGGGGGGGGGGGGGGGGGGTGGCTGAAATTGCTATAAATACCTGTCAGACCTTAGTCAATTTTTACACAAAATTCCTAATGAAAAAAATAGCTTCTTTTTTCTTTAAAACTGGAGTAAGATTTTCATCACGTAACTCAACGCTAATAACTTTCACCGCTTAAAGAGACATTCTTTGTACACAATCGTGTAATTTATATTTAGCTGTCATATGTTTTTTAGCACAAACAGAAGAAAACTGAGCCTTTTTCTGTATATAGGAGAGGAATAAAATGTGACAGGTTTTTATATTGAATGTGGGGAAATAAAGATAGACAAGTGAGGAAAACGGGGAAGGAAAAACAAAACAATGCCATTGATACTCAGCACACGTTTGACAGTGATCGTTCGGCTTGGTAAAGCACAAATATATGAATTTGTAAACAGGATTTCAATCACAGGATTTCAAGACGTAAATCAAAGCTCTACTGTCTATATTTGTTGCCGTTACGATACACTGTTTATGAACAGATTTTCTTATACTGCCTCTTCCTGTCGTTCTTAGGAGGATTTTGTTTCTTCTGTATTTTCAGCGCATGTGTTGTTTTCAAGAGAAGGAAGATCACAGAGCTAGAACAAATGTGATAACTCTTCGCGAAAAGGAGCTAGTGGCTTTTTTTATGCTGCCTATTACCTGTTTGACAGGTAAGCGCGTGATAGATATTCAGAGAGACAATATATTATGATTATTTTGTCTTCAGAGAATGCAGAATTGTTACGTAGTATTTTTTTTTAAATACTGTTATTTTTTTATATAGTATACTACTATAGATATAGATAAATATATATAGATCTATAGATCTATGATCGTCTTAATATTAAAGTGGCCTAAACTTTAGGGTTGTAGGAGCGAGCGTAGAGACCTATTCTTAGGGGCCAGCTATTGAGGTGACCATGTACTTATATATATATATATATATATATATATATATATATATATATATATATATATATATAATATATAGTATATGTATATATATGTATATATAATATATAATTACTATATATATATAACCCATATACCTATAAGTTTAGAACTAGCGTAGAATATATTATATAGGAGATATTGAGGTGACTATAATATATATGATATATATATATAGTATATATAATATATATAAAAACTATATATCATATATATTATATATATATATATATATAGTTATATATATCACAATATCTTTGTCACAGATTCCCAGTTAAAATAATCTCAAACAAAACTATCATTGCCACTTTTCGCTCAAGAGCTGTTGCTTTGTATATCTTCACTAACAAACGCTAGAACGAAATTCCCTTCTTCCTTAGAAAAGCAACAAGATAGCTTCTCATCATTCAAAATGGTGAAAAAAGCAAATCAGCATTTGACATATTCATACTGAAGTAAAAACAGAGAAATTTCAGAAATAAGAAAAAATATAAATGATTATGACACAAATATACGCCAAAGAACTTGAATGAAGATCAACTTTGACAAACAGCAGTAAAGGGTAAAGGTGTTCCATAACCTGTGTGGTCGTAGGGGAGCGAGGCTTCTCAAAGGCCCAGCATATTGAAGGCAGCGCCCATCTCCTCTCCCTCGCTGCTTTACTTTCCCTGACCCTAAAGAGGCAGGTACCCATTTAAAGCTGGGTGAACCGGGGGACTGTACTGAAGCCAAGGCGCGGAAACGGTCACCCATCCAACTGGTAACCACGCTCAGTGCTGCTTAACCTTTGCTGGGGAAAAACGAATGCTCTGACCACTGAGCCATCCCGTCCCCAGCAAAACAGCAGTACGAAAGAATAAACCTTCTAGATAATGACTAAACTCTTGACATATCACCAGCAGGAACAAGTCGACTGCTTAGAAGCAGGATAGGGGGGAAAAAGCTCTAAATATCCTCCAACAATGACAGGTCTAAACCTAACGACCAGAAATAAGTGTCAGTGAATCAGAGCCCCAAAACTCAACAGAACATCCACACACACACAAAAACCCAGCAGGCCTCACAAGCAGGAATAAAGCGATACGCTTTACGACCACAACTGAAAGTGGGCGCGTCTCCCGACGAGAAATAAAGATAAAAACCAGCTTGAACAAAAAAAAATAAGACAGAAAGATAAGACCACCTTCCACGCTTCCGCAACCAAGGGGACTGAACTCCCCCATCAAGCAACGAACATCGTTTTTGCATAAAGGAGGGGATATAAACGAAGGGAATAAGTAGAAGGAAAAAGAAACCCCAACCTTGTCCATCAAAACGAACGAGCGCCTCCATTTAGGTAGAGGGGGGGGGGAGTTTATACCCTGAAACCAAAGGCGCTAGCTTCCTTCCTTCCTTCCACCCTTCCCCGTATCAATGACACATTCATGTGCCTATGACTGTCAGACGTCAGGCCATTTTATCTCTCCACCCCCCCCCCCCCCCCCCACCCCCCACCCCCCTACCTCACTCTGGCACCGCGGGACCAGGGTACAGGAAACTCTTGGAGGAGGGGGATAGTGGAGGCTGGCAATGGCGTCTGCCTATTTATGCTATCAATGGACACCCTTTCCAGCTGCCTGGCACGTGCAGGATGGAGGAAGTAGGTCATCAGTGTCATCGCCGTATTGCATGTCAGGGAATAATCACAGTTAGGGTCATAGCAACGTTGAGGGAAGGGAGGGGTGAGAGGACCTGGTCTGCTTGGTTCTCTTTCCTCATAGTACGGCCCAGTCCTTGTCCTGTCCTTCCCTCTCCTTCTCTCTCTCTCTCCCTTCTTTCTTTGCCATACTACCCGGGCCATGCCCATTAACTTTTTCACTTCTGAACAGGAGGGAGGGCAGACAGGCAGCAGACAGACACAGAAGACAGGCAGGCAGGCAGGCAGACAATCTTACTGACGGGCGGGTCTTATTCTTTCGAGACAGCCCCGAACAACACCCCCCAAAAAAGTCTTACACGAGACAAACTCTTCACACGCCAGCAAGGCCCGGCAAAGAAAAGCTGTCTCAAGTACAGACAAACTCACAACTAGACAGACAGACAGACTCGCACACACACACACCACACACACACACACACACACACTCTCTCTCCTCTCTCTCTCTCTCTCTCTCTCTCTCTCTCTCTCCTTCTCATCTCTCCTCCTCTCTCTACTCTCTCTCACACACACATACCACTCTCTCTCACATACTCTCTCTCACACACACATTCTCTCTCACACTACTCTCACACACACCACACACACACAACATACACACACGCACCACACACACCAAGACTTGAAGAAAAACAACAACAAAGGAACAACCCCCTCTAGAATAGACAGACAGAGCTACATTGACAAGCAGTCTCCACTGTAGGCGTACCATCAAGCTTCCTTTCACAGAGAAAGCCAGACAGAGGCAAAACAAACATCTCCACAGTTAGATGAACACATGGACAGAGAAACAGACATTGCTGCATACAAAAACATTACAAACAGAAAAACTGACAACCTAACACATCTTCTTCTTCATTGTCTAACCCTCAGACAGCATTATTTTATTGTTGTCAATCATATGAGCGAAAACTGCGTTGCGCTGCCGTTCAGCGCCTGACAAGTCAGGCCTAGCACATACGACTTCGGCATGGGAGAGAATTATATCGTATCTTTTGGCTTTCTGGGATAAAAAAGGAAGGAAAAAGGACCAAGCAGGCAGAAAATAAACAAGAATGAGGTGACAGGAAGAAAAGGAGCAATGTAGAAATAAAGAGAGGGAAAGAAACGAGGGAATTCCTATCACAGAATTTCCAGAAGTTGGGGATGCTAATTATACTGACAGCCCCCCCCCCCCCCCCCCCCCCCCCCCCTCCCCCTCCCCCCGGTATCCTCACGTGGAACCCAACATAATATTAAATTATAAACTCGTCGACAGAGACAGAGGAATAGCTCCAAGTACAGAACAGCAATCATAAAAGTAAACAGGCAAACGAACATACCTACAAACTGGTAACCAGCCAGATGACAAAAGCCTTTCAACTGACAGAATGGCAGACAATGCGAATGCGTGGCACTTATCGAACCAAGAGGGAATAACAACGGGTATGGCTTGACCACTTTTGCTTCTGTCTCATAGTGTGTCACAAAAGTTGTGGCAGAAATAGCTTGTACAACGGTTTCCTTTACGTGTCTCAGTCACTTTTTTCCTGTTGATGGATAAGGCTGACAAAGTTGTGAGGCAAAATCTCAAAGTTTCAAGAACATCACCACCCTACATATACTACAGACGTGTTTGTAGGTGTGTGGGAGCTAAAACACGTGTAGGAAGGGTGTGAGGGATACCCTGATTGTGTATCAATGGAGTTATCTTTTTTTTTGTCCGACACTTTGTGTCGCAAACTATAGTGGTAAGGGCACGTCACACGAACATCTGGACTGGCCAAGACTGTCCTACAGGGAACAGTACAAGAAGGGAGACGAAGAAGAGGCAGACAGAGAAAACGATGGGAAGACAACATCAGAGAGTGGACGGGCCTTGAGTGGAACGAATGCTACGGAAGCAGAGGACAGCGGGGAGTGGAGGAAGCTGGTTGCAAAATCTTCATTGGTGCCCCCACAGTCCACGGGACTAGGGGATAGGTGAAGGTGAAGGAGGGGTCTTGTCATACTACGTGTTTCGATACCACTGTGAAGGCCAGTTCTAGTTGTGGTAGTGGTCGGAAGTTTGGATTAAACCTGACAGTTCCATTTGCCTTTGCGGGTCTGGTACCTTTTGTAGCCGGAGTGACTATTTCGTCATGTGGTAGGTTTCGGCTTGAAGTGCCCCGTTTCTGTTAAGAGGTATGAACTGTAGGATTCCTGGCATTGCAGGGTCGGTCTCTTTTGTCTGCAAGGTTTCCATCAGTATGTTTGCTAACTTTACCACTGGGGAATACTGTTGGTATCAGTGTGTAGGTCTAAGTCCTAGGTCATCATGGTTAAGTGCATTTTCAATCGTGCTGTTTATCGTTTAAGGTATCTTGTGCATCGTCCTGGAATCATCTTTGACAAACACACAACACAAGCAAGGAGACGAATGGGTGCATTACGGTTCACACTAAATCTGTACATGTGTGTTGTCTTCCAGTGAGTCACGACAGATAAAGTCCCTAGGTTTTACTTGCGTTTAGGAATGAAATAATCAAGATACTGCGTCACTGAATGCGTTTGTCAGGTTGATGCTCTTGGATATTTAAGGGGATGAATAGATGTTGATTTTAAACTTCGGTTCCAAAACATGGTCACATTCCTGGTAATGGCAAAGGCGGAGCTGTGAACAGCATGGAATGATACAAGCTATGCACTGTTGGTGTGTACACGAAGTAGTGTTATTGTCGTCTCAGAGACTATGCATTGTGTGACGACAAAAATAGACACTATGGACATCAGAATTTTGTGAAATAAAATTACGACAAAAACTGGGACATTATCAACTGTGATTTTAGTTTAGAATACTATAAAAGGATGTCCATATTGGGCAGACCACAATTTCGAGAGAATAAGCCAGAAACTGTTTGTAAGAAATGTTGTGTTTTGACTTTTGTTTGTTTTTCTGTATCTTTTGAGTGCTTCATAGCCATGGGTTGTGAACATATGTACATGGTGGCATGTGTTGTACTCTCGAATATCTTATGCAGAAAAAAATAGTCTGCGACTATTGACATACATTTACATAGGGTGGGCGTGGGGTTAAAGTTGTGAGAATGCGCGTATATGCGATGTATTGATATGTGTATGTCATTCTGTCTGTCTGTTTGTCTCTGCACAAAGCACCATACTCACGGATGCATGAAGAAGAAAAAAAATCACAACTCTGCATCGCACCTAAAAAAAAAAAAGAGACATGACATCCTAAGCCCAAGCAGACCTCAGACGTCAAGCACAGCCAAAACAGATGCAAGACCTTCCAGTCAGTTTATGACCTCCAACAAACAGTCAGAGACTGACCCAAGGGGGGAAACAAGGGAATTCATCTCTGGCACTCGGCAGACCGTATCAGCCTGGTGAGCAAACACCACAAAAGAAACCGCCACCAAGAATAGTCCACCAACAGAAGGTACCTCTGGCAGCCGGGTTAGTATTAAAGGGGAAATGATTTCGCTATGTCTGGGGGGGCTTTCTATGCTGTCTAAATCCAGAGCCAGGATTGCTGTACATCAACGTCATTTTGCTATCCAGGAGAGCTCCAGGATATGAAAGAAAAAGCACTCTCTGGTACACCATTCGGAATCACTTGGAGGGGGTACAGGAGAAAGAAGAGAAAAAAAGGCAGGAAATAAAAATACGAGTATTCGTGCGCTTGCATGCGCATTCTGCTTCTTGTAGGTTGCCAGTTCACGTCCCGGGAGCATACAATTACATAGATCTTGCCACCGCTGCCTGTGTCGTCGTGTTGTTGCAATGGCGGCGTTGACCGTGGGAACAGCTCCCTCCTCGTGCTCTGTCTGTTTGTTTTCCTTGTACATGCAACACCCCCAGAGGCGCCTCCCAGCCTAAAAAAACCTGAAATGTAATCAAATTATCCTAAGGGTCTATTCCTTGGACAATGCCTCGCGTTTCTTGGACAATACTTCGCGTTTCTACCTCAGTAAACAGTGGATCCCCATAGCTCGTTTTTTTGTTCTGGGGTTGTTGGGTTTTTGTTTCCTTTTGCTGTTTTGTTTGGTTTGGGTTTTTTCTCTTCCGTTTTATTTTGTATTTGACTTGTTCACCTTAGTCTGTGTTCTTGACAACCCTGAAAAAAAGAAGTTGCACAAAAAGGCCAGTGCTGGTTTTTATGAGCACTTAACTTACATTGGCAGCAGAGTTCATCATACCCGCGGCAGTGACATAAATGGGATTGCCCTGTCTCACTGCACGTACCTTCCGTTCTACAAGGCATTTCATATCTGGGAGTCAGCCTCCAATTCCTCCCTTTCTGGCTTGTTTCCTTCTATCTTTGTCAGATGATCGGAGGGACGGCGGTTCCGAGTTTAAACACCCATGAAAGCTCCCCGAATAGCATCAATAACCGCTCTGGAAATAGCATTCGCAAATACCTTGAAATGCGGTTGTCAACCATTTTCGTGGTTTATTTTTTTGCGCTGACTGCATTATGGAAATTTCCGATTGCGAGGAATTTTCGTTCTAGCAAATGAAATATAGCAGCTTTATGTTTAAGTAAAGAATGGTGTTGGACAAGGAACGTCTCTTATTGGGGTACTTTTGAACACAGTTTTATTGTAGTGTACTGATTTAATCAACGTAATCTATGTCGATCATGCTTTACCAGTCATCAAATCATACCGAAGCTTGCAACTTCTATTCAAATATTTTAGTTCAGACTGATACAAGCAGTCTCTGTGATTTAGATGTTAATTGTAGTGTACTTAAAATAATTTTTAATTGAAAGTGCTGTAAACATCGTGTGACATTATCACAAAGAAAAAAATTGTGAAGATCTGTGTTATAACATTTCGGCAATTTTAACTTATTGACACTTACAATGCTAGATTTTAATCAACACATCCCATTAAAAAAACATATCTGCTTTTGCAATACAGAGTACATAGTTCACTGGCTAAAACCTACAAGCCATGTCCTGAACTTACATTGCGCTTTTGGGCCGCAACCTCAATCTAGACTGCATAGAGGATTTACACATGCACCGCAATTTTCTGTCCATAAACAAAACCAATGTTTCCTAATGCTTATCAAGAACAAGAACCCATTAAGAAATCCAGCCAAACAAATTACGTGCGTTAAGTTCAAACAAACAAAACTCCAAGAAAACAAAACCCTGTCACGAAAAATGAAAAAAAAAATCAATGCTGTAATAATTTGCGTTCCAACAGACTCAAACCAATTCATATATCCAGCACTCAACCTTCCCCCGCCATCAATGAAATCCTAACATTTCTCCTTCCTCTACTCGTGGTTTTACACACTATACATCACTCAGCATCAGCATGAACACGAGATGACCAAGGGATATAACTGGAGAGAGGGGCAACTCCCACCCGGCCCCCGCCCTGTGACTGTCCACGGCCCACTACAGCAGGTAACTCACTCATCTCCCAGCACGACCGGTGCAGGGCTGGCTGGCTATCTCCACCATCAGCAGCACGGCATGGACCTGTCAGGGCTGATCAGGTCTCTGCCGTCCTTAACTAGGTTATAGCGTGCATCAGGTATTCTGCCCTGAGAAGCCCCCTGAGATGAGCGGTTTGGGATGTGGACTTGGAGGGTGGGTAGGATGCGTGGGACGAGTGTAGGGGGTTGGTGGTGTGGGGATGGGGTTGGGGTGGGGTGGGGTGGGGGGGGAGTGTGGGTGGGGTGGGGGGGGGAGTGGAGGGTTCTGTCTGCGATCTTTCCTCTCTGTCACCATCTTCTCTTTTCGTTCTGTCTGGGAGTGGGTGGTGGTGGTGGTGGTGGTGGTGGTGAACTAGACGTCTGGCTACTTGTGGTGTGTGTCTGGGTGGGTTCACGGGTTCTGGGTTTACAGCTTGTTAGATTTTTAAAATGGTCCCAAAGGAAATGGTGATCTCTTTTCTTTCCTCCTTTAAAGCGGCGCGGAGATGAGGGGTTTTGTTGGGTTTTTATGACTCTTTTCCTAAAGATACATGTGCATATATTCCAGCCTAAAAGGACCATTTCTTGTCTTTCTCCTTAAAGAGACACAGGCATAATTATATCTTTAAAATAGTACTTTTCTATCTTCTTAAAGAGACACGAACGTATGTTTCAGGTAAAAAGTGCATTTGTTTTCTTCTTTCCTTTGAGAAACAAAGACACAAATAAACTTCAGGCCGAAAGGGATTTTTTTTCTCTCTAAAGTGATACAATAATAACTATCTTTCAGGCCAAAATGGCACTTCTTTTCTTTTTCTCTAAAGTTATTCAAGGATAACTATCTTTTAGGTCAAAAAGGCATTATTTTTCTTTGTCTCTAAAGCGATACAATAATAACTATCTTTCAGGCCAAAATGGC
>CM054158.1:50681008-50686008 GCA_028751875.1 Rapana venosa | reverse complement strand
TTAAAAACTATCCGAATCTCTATCTCTCTCATTCTCTCTCATTCTCTCTCGCTCTCTCTCGCTCTCTCTCTCTCTCTCGCTTTCTCTCTCTACTCTCTCTCCTCTCATCTCTCTCTCTCTCTCTCTCTCTCTCTCTCTCCTCTCTCTCTCTCTCTCTCTCCCCGCCTTCCCTTCCCCTCCCCCTTCCCCTCCTTCTCTCCCTCTCTCTCTCATTCCCCCCCTCCTCTCTCTACCTCTACCAACCCTCCCCGTCTCTCTCTCTCCTATCTCTCTCTCTCTCTCTCTCTCTCTCTCTCATCTCCTCTCTCTCTCTCCTCTCTCTCATCTCTCTCTCTCTCCCTACTTTAAAACGCGACACTGTCTGGGAAAATTCTTTACGAAAAACAGACATTCGGTGCGATCAAGCGTAGTGAGTGCTCTCCCTCCCTCCCTTCTCTCTCCCTCCTCTCTCCCTCCCCCTTTCCTCTCTCTCTCCCTCCCTCTCTCTCTCCCTCTCCATCCCTCTACCCCTCCCCCCCCAAAAAAAAAAACCACCAAAAAAAACCCCCAACAACAATAAAAATAAAAATAAAAAAAAGAAAGAAAATTTAAAACCTAGAAAAAAAAAAAGCGTGACAAATAAGCGAGTTTTCTGATGGGATGGGATGGATGGATGGGGGGGGGGGGGGTGGGGAGGGGGGCGGGGGATACACCGGAATTTTTATTAATTGTTTCCCCCTACGATTGAGAAGGAGTAAAGTGGGAAACAGTTTCTATAGATGCGAACGGAGGGAGGACAGCTCTTGAGAGTCTGTTACGAAAAGCGTTTTGGAGGGAAAATGATTTCTGATGTTTAATAATCTCTTAAATGAATAAGGGCAAAAAAACGGTGAGGGAGGGAAGGGATTATGAGTGTTCCTGAAAAGCGTATGGAGAAAGAGCTTCAAACAAAACAAACAAAAAGAAAATGGATGAAAAAGAAAAGGAGTTTACAATCCTTAAAGTGATAGACACAAACTCAAAGGTTGGGGAGAGGGGGTGGGAGAGGAGGAGGGGGGGGGGTGGCTATGTATGGACGTGTGTAAATAATAGATAGGCTTTGAGCTCGAGAAAGAGGAGAGAGAGAGAGAGAGAGAGAGAGAGAGAGAGGAGAGAGAGAGAGAGAGAGAGAGAGAGAGAGAGAGAGAGGGAGGGAGAGAGAAGAGAGAGAGAGAGAGAGAGAGAGAGAGGAGGGAGAGAGAGAGAGAAAGGGAGAGAGAAGAGAGAGAGAGAGAGAGAAGAGAGAGAGAGAGAGAGAGAGAGAGAGAGAGAGAGAGAGAGAGAGAAGAGAGAGAGAGAGAGGAGAGAGAGAGAGAGAGAGAGAGAGAGAGAGAGAGAGAGAGAGAGAGGAGAGAGAGAGAGAGAGAGAGAGAAGGGTAGAGGAAGAAAAAAAAATAGCGTTCTGAAACAAATTCATCCACCTAGGCATATAAAGAAATGTAATAATTTTCCACAGTCTTTACAAAGTTGAAGAATGAAGGATCTCCGTTGCCCTGGATTCAAGAGTAGAGACAGACATTCAAGATCTAGAAAAGAAAAAAAAGCAGCGTCAATTAATACAATGTTCTTGGTACAATGAAGGGGGGACGAGATAGCCTGGTGGTTAGAGTGATGCATTCCATTCGTGATCTGCTGACCCGGGTTCGAATCTCCTTCATGAGGATTTTTCCCTCTGGAGTTAACATCAGTGCCGACTCCACTACCCCCTAAAGTCCTTCTTCGAAGACCATAAACCGAGGTCCCGTGTGCAAACACACAGAGAACATCTTGGAGGGATGTCATTGCAGGCAATATTGTCAGTAATGACGCGATGAATGCCTAGTATTTTCTAACGTTTTGTTCCTGTACCTTTTTATTATCTAAAGTATGAACGTGAAAGAATGGATGATATAGTAGGTGAAGTAATTTGTTTGTCTTGACGTTTTATGATTTTATTTTTTAATTCTTAAAACTTTCTTTATCTAAGTGGTGTGTGTGTTGTGTGTGTGTGTGTGTGTGTGTGTGTGTGTGTGTGTGTTGTGTGTGTGTGTGTGTGTGTGTAAGCGTGCGCGCACGCGCGCAGGTGTGTATGAGTATTATGTGTGCGTGTGTATGTATATGTGTGTAATTTGTATTTTCCCATGTATTATTTTATCGATTTTTCTCCTTTTACTGGTTTAATTTATTGGTAAAGATTGTAATAATGTAGTATTTCAGTATAATCATCGAGAAATTTGTTCTTAGATGGCTTGATGAAAAAAAAAGCAACGTATTGCTTATTCAATGTACCATCTGGAAATAAAAATTTGACTTGACTTGACTTGCGTACACGGTCAAAACCCATTCTAGTTCATCCGGAAGAACTTAACGCACTAAAAGTATTTGATGTCTCGTAAAATTATGAGGCGATAATCATTTAGGCTCTGCCAGGCGTTTTTTGAATAATATCTAGAAACAGATCCTTACTGGATTCTAGAACATTTATACAATAATGAAAGCGCTGAATAGCTATCTTAAATAATAAATGATATCAGTAAAGCACGTCTTTAGATTTTCTATAAAAACAAAACCAAGACCAGCAAACAATAAACAAAGAAAGAGATAACTTTAGAAACGAAAGGTCATTATCATAATTTCCTTTCTTGTTCTTCAGAAAAAGATCAGGATTACTACATCTTGATTACTTTTAAAGTGGGTGGGTTTTTTAATATATAAAATTCAGTTATAGAGGACAAAATTAAAACAGGAACAGGGCTTTCGTCCAAACTGAAATTGTAAAAACCACAAAACGAACACTACAAACTAGACAAGCACATTACAAATTTCATTTTTGTATCAACAAATTCTTCATACATATTAAAAAAAGAAAGAAAAAAAGACCAGGGGCGAATACTGTGACTGGATTCTGCACAGGCTATAGACGACTTGCTTTATGACAAAAAACCCACAGTCTGAATATGCTATAGAAGATTGAGTGACGACTATCAGGCTCTATATAGGACTATTCAGGAGAGACTAAAGCAGGCTCTATATCCTCTCTGGGAGAATAGGCCGACGCCATAAATAGTTACGACATCACAAAGACTGACCTCAAAGAGCGCTGCACCCACACACTACCGGGATCAAACTGTCGATTATCGTGTGTGTTTCTTTTTGTGTTTTCTCTCTCTCTCTCTCTCTCTCATCTCTCTCTCATTCTCTCTCTCTCATCTCCTCTCTCTCATCTCCTCTCATCTCTCTCTCTCTCCTCTCTCTATTGTGTGTGTATTGTGCGCGCGTGCGAGAGAGAGAGAGAGGGAGCGAGAGAGAGAGGGAGCGAGAGAGAGAGAGAGAGAGAGAGAGAGAGAGAAAGAGAGAGAGAAAGAGAAGAGAAAGAGAGAAAGAGAGAGAGAGAGAGAAAGAGAGAGCGAGAGAAAGAGAGAGGGAGCGAGAGAAAGAGAGAAAGAGACAGAGAATGACAACAGTTTGTATGTGTGTGAGAGAGAGCGAAAGAGAGAGGGAGAGAGAGAGAGAGAGAGAGAGAGACAGACAGACAGAAAGACAGACAGACAAGACAGACAGTCAAACAGAGATGCAGAAGAAGCAGAGAGAGAGAGAGAGAGAGAGAGAGAGAGAGAGAGAGAGAGAGAGAGAGAGAGAAGAGAGAAGAGAGAGAGAAGAGAACAGGAGGAAGAAGAAGGAAATGATTTCATTTATAGAGAGTAGTATAATAAGTATAATAGTTTCTGTTTTATATACAGCGAGAAAGAGAGCGAGAGAGTGAGAGAAAGAGAGGTCATAGAGAGACAGACTCAGAGAGCTAGAGAGACACAGAGAGAGGGAGGGGAGAAAGAGAGAGACACCAAGAGTGAGTGAGGAGAGCCAGAGACAGAGAGACAGACAAACGGACAAAAAGGTATCCCAGTCTTCAGGACAAAACACCCCCCCCCCCCCCCTTAAAACCCCCAGAGACCCAATAATTATACAACATACATATCAATACCAATAAGGCAGACGGGATAGCCTAGTGGTCAGAACATTGCGCTCGCAATCTGACGACGCGGGTTCGATTCCCGTTCAAGGGGGTATTTTCCCCTGGAGTTAACATCACTGCAGACTCCACTCTCCCCAAAAGTCCTTTGATGAGACTATAAACCGAGGCCCCGTGTGCGAACGCACGCAGAACATCTTGCGCACACGTTAAATCCTGTTCCGCTTTTCGTAAGTGTAGGCCATTGTATGCCGGTGGAAACAGATGACAGAATTTATAAAACCGCAAACACATGGGGACTGGGTGTAAAAAAGCACATAAGTGCTTATTCCATTATCCTCGATATAAAAGAATAGAATAAAAAATAAAATAAATAAAAATACCGCTCGCACACAAAAAACCCAATCAAGCAAACATTACATTGTACATCTCCTGTAGTCATCTCTCGATTGTAAAGGTCATGACGCTGTCACTGATGACTCGAAGCTCGACAAACCAACAACCCCTCTCTCCATATGTTCCCCTGTCTTCAGCTTCTCACTCGGGACAGTACAGTTCAGTGCTTTACTCAACTTCATAGGCAAAGGTAAAGGTGTCCCATAACCTATGTGGTCGTAGGAGAGCGAGGCGTTAGAGACCTCACTTCTCTAGGGGCCAGCATATTGAGGGCGGCGCCCCATCTCTCCCTCGCTGCTTTACCTTCCCTGACCCTAAAGAGGGCAGGTGCCCATTTACAGCTGGGTGAACTGCCGGGGAACTGTTCTGAAAGCCAAGGCGCGCAAACTGTCACCCATCCAAGTGGTAACCACGTTCGATGCTGCTTTAACCTTAGCTGGGGGAAAGCGTGTGCTCTGACCACTGAGCTATCCGGTCCCACTCAGCCTCATGCTTTTCCAATAACGATTGTTCTCCCATCTCCTCTGCTGTCCCCCCTTCCATACCCTCCTCTCTCTCAATTCTTACACTGTGCCTAACACGATGACTATTCTTGGCAAGCTGCTTTGTTACAGAAGTTGTACTCAAACCGCTTCGC
>CM054158.1:50671008-50676008 GCA_028751875.1 Rapana venosa | reverse complement strand
CATCTGTACCTGTTTCCTTATAGTACATAAATACACACCTAGGTTCGATTCCCGTTCAAGGGGGATATATTCCCCTGGAGTTAACATCAGTGCAGACTCCACTCTCCCCAAAAGTCCTTCGGATGAGACTATAAACCGAGGCCCCCGTGTGCGAACGCACGCAGAACATCTTGCGCGCACGTTAAATCCTGTTGCGCTTTTCCTAAGAGTAGGCAATTGTGTGCCGGTGGGAACAGATGACAGAATTTACAAAACCGCATACAGACGGGGACTGGATGTAAAAAAAGCATATAAGTGCTTATTCCATTATCCTCGATATAAAAATACAAAAACAAAACAAAAAGCAAAAAAAAACTCTACGTGACACTGTTAAAACTGTATTAAAAATACCCAACAAAACCCCCCCCACACTACTCTTCATCCTCCCATCCTTGCCTTCGCTCTCATGAACCATTCGTTCAGTCTCTTGTCCTGGTGTCAGTCAGCCAGCCCCTTGTTGGCTAGTCAGTCAGTTAGTCAGTCAGTCAGTCAGTCAGTCAGTCAGTTAGTTAACTAACTGTAAAGGCAAGTACAATCTCATCAGGCTGGGGGGGGGGGGGGGGGGGGGGGGGGGGATGGGCGGCTGGCTGGCAGACCGACAGCGGTAAATGGTTAGTGGCATTAGCAGCACGAAGAAACCGAAGGAGCTCTCTCCCCCCCTTCCTCCCTCCCCCCCCCCCCCCCTTTGCCCCCCCCCCCCCCCCCCCCCCCAACAATCCCGTTAAGTAGCCCCGGCTCAGTGATAAAGTGGCGCTGCTAAGCGGCTCGGGAGCCTCTTTACACCACAGCTGGACAAGCGCCCTTGGATGTTGTTGTGATGAGATGGGGGTTGGGGAGGGGTGAGGGGGGTTGAGGGGGGGGGGGGGGAGGGGGGTGAGGGAGGGGGGGGAGATGGAGAGAGAGATGGAGAGAGAGAGATGGAGAGAGATTGAGAGAGATGGAAAGAGAGAGATTGAGAGAGATGGAGAGAGATGGAGAGAGAGAGATGGATAGAGAAGCGGAGAGAGAGAGATGGAGAGAAAGAATGAGAGAGATTGAGTTAGAGAGAGATTGAGATGGAGAGAGAGAGATTGAGAGAGTGATTGAGAGAGAGAGAGGGAGAGAGGAGAGAGAGATGGAGAGAGAGAGAGATGGAGAGAGAGATTGAGAGGGAGTGAGAGATTGAGAAAGAGAGAGAGAGACAGATGAGACAGACGACGAGGCAGATTGAGAGAGAGAGAGAGTGGAGATTGAGAGGGAGAGATTGAAAGAGAGATTGAAGAGAGAGAGAAAGACTGAGAGAGAGAGAGATGAGAGGGACAGAGACAGACAGACAGGCAGATTGAAAGAGAGAGATATATATATAGAGAGAGATTGAGAGTGAGAGATTGAGAGTGAGAGAGTTGAAAGAGAGATGAAAGGAGATAAAGATTGTATG
Source organism: Rapana venosa (assembly GCA_028751875.1). Lineage (NCBI taxonomy): Eukaryota > Metazoa > Mollusca > Gastropoda > Neogastropoda > Muricidae > Rapana > Rapana venosa. The sequence goes on along the minus strand of CM054158.1, from coordinate 50,674,552 downwards.
TGAGAGAGAGAGACAGAGAGAGAAAGAGAAGGACAGAAGACAGACGGAGAGAGAGAGACGAGAGAGAGAGAGAGAGAGAGAGATTGAGAGGGGAGAGAAGAAAGAGAAATTGAGAGAGATTGAGAGAGATAAGAGAGATTGAGAGAGAGAGATTGAGAGAGAAAGAGACAGAGAGACAGAAGGCAAGAGAGAGAGAGAGAGAGAGAGAGAGAGGAGAGAGAGAGAGAGAGGAGAGAGAGAGAGAGAGAGAGAGATTGAGAGGGAGAGATTGAGAGGGAGAGATTGAAAGAGAGATTGAAAGAGATAAAGATTGTGAGAGAGAAAGAGACAGAGAGAGAAAGAGACAGAGACAGACAGACAGACAGGCAGATTGAGAAAGAGACAGAGAGAGAGAGAGATTGAGAAGGAGAGATTGAAAGAGAGATTGAGAGAGATAAAGATTGAGAGAGAGATAAAGATTGAGAGGAGAGACAGCGAGATACAGAGACAGAGAGAGAGACAGAGACAGAGATTGAGAGAGAGATTGAGAGAGACATTGAGACACAGAGAGACACACACAGAGACCTAGAGACAGAGACAGAGAGAGACCCCCATACTACTCTGCTGTAACTGTAACTGTAACTGCTGCTGCTTGTTCCTCAGAGCCTAAGAGAGAGGTCCTGTGTTTTTGTTTCGCGCGCGGGTAACGTTTCGAAGTTGGATCTGGTGAGGCTTAGAAGTCACAAGGATAAAAATGAGATCTGCTTGTTGTTTTCCTAGTGAGAGAGAGAGAGAGGGGTCCCCGTTTTGTTTCGCGGGCAACGCTTTGGAGTTGGATCTTGGAGGAGGGAGAGAAGGGATTAAAAATGAGATCTGTTTGTTTTCCTCGCAAGAGAGGTTCGTTTTGTTTCGCGGGCGACGTTTCTTTCTCTCTTTCTTTCTTTCTTTCTTTCTTTTGTTTTTGTTCTTTTGTTTCGAGGATAATGGAATAAGCACTCATGTGCTTTTAAAAAAAAAAATCCAGTACCCGTTTGTATGCAATTTTGTAAATGTTGTTATCCGTTCCCATTTTGTTCATTCAATTTAGGGGGCTAGATCTAGTGGGTTTTAGAAGTTGAAGAGATTTTTATGTATTTATTTACTTACTCTTTTATTTCAATGATAATGGAATAAGCACTCATATGCTCTTTTTTTTACATCCATTCCGCGTTGTGTATGCAGTTTTGTCACTTTTGTTATCCGTTCCCACTGTCACACAATGGCCTACTCTTCCGAAAAGCGGAACGGGTTTTAACGTGTGCGCAAGATGTTCTGCGTGCGTTCGCACACGGGACCTCGGTTTATAGTCTCATTCGAAGGACTTTAGGGGGAGAGTGGAATCAGCACTGATGTTAAGAATTATGAGATCTTACGTTTGAAGTGAGAGTGGGAGTAAAGTGGGATTACATGGAGATGATTCTGTTTGTGTGACTAAGAAATAATGGTGTGCTCGTTGTGTTTATATGGTTTGCTGTGTAGACGGCGTATTTTAAGCTGTTCGTGTGTGTGTGTGTGTGTGTGTGTGTGTGTGTGTGTGTGTGTGTGTGTGTGTGTGTGTGTGTGTGTGTGTGTGTGTGTGTGTGTGTGTGTGGTGTGTGTGTGTGTTTGTAAAGTCAGGTCAAATGTGTGTGCGAGTATGTGTGTGTGTGCGTTCGTGCGTCCGTGCATGTGTGTGAGTGTGTGGAAGCGTGTGTGTGTGTGTGTGTGTGTGTGAGTGCGTGTGTTTGTAAAATCAAGTAAAATGTGTGTGTGTGTGTACGAGTATGTGTGTGTGTGCGTGCGTGCGTGTGTGCATGTGTGTGTGTGAAATCAAGTCAAGCCGTGCGTGTGTGCGAGTGTGTGTGTGTGTGCATGCGTGCATGTGTGTGTGCGTGTGTGTGTATGTGTGTGTATGTGTGTGTGTGTGTTTTCGGTAGGGCTTGAGCCATTGCCATAAAAGGCTACTGCCTTACCGTTGTTCTGCACCAGATCTTGATTGTGTGTGCGTATGTGTGTATGTGTATGTGTGTATATATGTGTGTATATGTGTGTATGTGCGTGTGTGTGTGTGTGCGTGTGCGTGCGTGTGCGTGCGTGTGTGTATGTGTGTGTGTGTGTGTGTGTGTGTTGACCAAGGTGTGAGCCGTTGCTATAAAACAAAAAAAGGCGAACGCTTTACGATTATTTTGCACCGGATCTTGATGCTTACATCATGTTTCTGCATTGCTGCTTCAGTTACGGGTGGGAACAAGTGCAAATTAACCAAGGGGTTTTTTTCTTTCAGAAACAAGCAGTAACAGAAAAAAAAACAACTGGAACTCATTTCTCACGCATTCAAATTAACAGACACGCCAAAAATCCATAGAAAATGATAGTATTCAATGACAGTATTTTAGGCTAGTTTCATAAGGAAGGACCGTGCCTTTGGCCTGACGTGACTCGAGTTTCGGATCCTGGATGAGCCTTTAGTGCATCTCTGTCTGTCTGTCTGTCTGTCTGTCTGTCTGTCTGTCTGTCTGTCTGTCTGTCTGTCTCTCTCTCTCTCTCTCTCTCTCCTCTCTCTCTCCTCTCTCTCTCTCTCTCCCCTTCTCTCTCTCTCTCTCTTACAAATCAAACATAGCCACAAACTGTGACTAAACACTATGGAAAGAGTGTTGGATCATTATCGAGCAAGCAGCGGCCACAGAAGAAAAAAACAACCAAAATACCCTAGCCTGGTCATCATATCATAATTATTCTATTCTAACCATAATTCCTCATATTACGGCCCAAACCGTAACAAACTCCGACACTGCATGGGGGATAACTGACTGTTGTCCTGGGAGCTGACTACCCTGACCAACACTCTTACAGCTTTACGATCCGTGCATTAAACTCGCACGCAGTAATCAGCAAGCCCAAACCCTCCCAGAGGCAAACAGCAACTTTTATCTCCACAAAGAATCAGCAGCCGGTTAGAAAAGCCAGTCTTTTTGTGCGCGCTAACAGCGCAATGTCCTCCTGAAGCTTTGGCGACCGGTCACGGCAATTTTCAAGATTTATCCTGAAGAAATCCTGGGTAGCTCTTTATCGAAGTAAATGCCTGGATACTGTGGCAATTTGGAGGTAAAATTGGTACGGGTTGGTGCGGTTTTTTTGTATATAGAGAGAGCTTATGTTCGATGTCGTTTTGTTGCGGGCGCAAGGCCAGTTTATACCTGTAATGCATCATACGACCGTAGCAAATGGAGAAGGAAGATCATTATATGATTTTGGCGTGGCGGTGGCTAAGATTAGTCGGTGATGCCACCACGTGAGGTGGAAGGATAGGCTATGGAATCATTTGTATCGAACCCGAGAACTAATTTTCATTCAACAACAACAAAAAAAGTAGTCTGCCATTTTCATGCATTGTCTGAGTTGAGACGCACACAATGCGCATGATGCAAAGACCCACATTAGCAAATGTAAAGAATTCAAATAGAAAAAAACCAGTCCCGTGTGGGAATGCTAAAGAGCTTGTCAGGATAAAAAGCTGGGCCTGACTTGTCAGGCCCTTAACGGTAGT
>CM054158.1:50663508-50666008 GCA_028751875.1 Rapana venosa | reverse complement strand
CGCAGAGTCATAGCAACTCTCCAGAGAGCCGACATCAATCCCAAAATACAGCGGAGATGAAGCGATCCGCAGTGAGAAGCAGACGACTGCCGCAGACTGCTGCAGACTGCTGCAGACCCGGCTAGCCAGTAAGGATGTCCATGCTTGACCCAAATCCCTTCGGGATTTTCACTCGTCTGGGTAGCAGTAAGAACTTTATTTTACCTTTTTTTGTTTATTCTTTTATTTCGAGGACAATGGAATAAGCATTCATGCGGGCTACGTTTTACATCCACTCCCCGTGTGTATGCATGCGGTTGTGTCCATTTTTGGTCACAATCCGTTCCCACCAAAGCATACAATGGCCTGCTCTTCCAAAAAGCGGAACAGGTTTTAACTTGCGCGCAAAAAATGTTATGCGAAGAAATCAGGAAGGGAGCTAGTATTTTGACGGACTAAGGGTTTGTTTTCATTTTCTGCCAGAGGTCTTTGGTTTCACTGCTATCACTACCACTACCACCTGCATATTATCATGCTATATCTTTGCCTAAAAGATCTGTAGAATCTTTAGGGGTTCTTCTTTGTTGTAAAAGTGAATGCGGTCTGGTCATGTGTGCAAGTTTGAAGGCAAGTGTGTGCATGTTTGGGTACGTGTAAGTGAGTAAGGTTAGATTAAGCCAAAACGTTCGGAAAAATTGATGCGTTTTATTACAATCACTACAGTACGAGATGATGGTGGAATGAAAATGAAAATCGATAATTATATCGTGCAAGAGATTCTTCTTGTGTCCTAGTTTGCCATGTATAATGTCCGAATATGCCTTTAAAAAATTCACTGCTTCCAAAAGTAAAGCAGTTGTGTGGTTACATCTTCCCAGCTGAATTTTTATATTTCTATTATGCAGTTTATTACCTTCCAAACTGAAAATATGAGTTGTTGATTTTTTTTAAGATCCATTAAGCTAGTAATTCTGCTGATCAAGACAAAACTGTGCATTGTGAAGTTTCTGTTTGTCAATAATTATAGAGACATAAAATCATGTCTACATACGTACAGCGTGCACACACACGCACACAGTCACACACACACACTCTCTCTCTCACACACTCGCACACACACTCGCACACACACACCGCACAAAACACACACTCACATTCACACTCAGGCCATTGTGTGCCGGTGGAACAGATGACAGAATTGACAAAACCGCATACACTCGGGGACTGGCTGTAAAAAAAACACGTAAGTGCTTATTCTATTATCCTCGATATAAACAATAAAATGAAATAAAATAAAATAAAATAAATAAATAAACACACACTCAGACACAACCCCCCACCACCACACCCCATCACCACCCCCACCCCTTCCACACACACACACACACACCACACACACACACACACACACACACACACACCTTACAACACCACCAGAAGGTTAACTCTTTTAAAACTGCACGCAGCAGCCGTTTGATGTTTATATTAATTTTCTTCTTCCACCCCCCAACCCCCACCCCACCCCCACTCCACACTCTCTCTCTCACGTCCACACAATATGGCGACTGCATCAAAGAACACGGGCGCTGATTGGCTAACGCTGGCAACCGCCTCGTTCTGGCTACGATCAATTTCGGCTTCGGCAATGGCGAAAGCTGAAATTCCATCAGCTTAGAGAAAAGCCAAAAAAGAGAGAGAAAAAAAGACAGAACAGAAAAGAAAAGATAAGAGAGAAAAATTGTTTTAGGAATAGAAGAAGTTGATGTCAGAAACCCAAGGTGCCAAAAAGAGAAAAGAAAGAGAAAAACTGTTTTCCTTGAACAGAGACACAATTACTGTCATTTAGGCACTACCAGGCATGCTATGCAAGTTCTCAGAATAAAGAAACTACTGCCCGACCAAAGCCTGCAGCTAAGAGGGAGGGAGAGGGAGGGAGAAGGAGAGGGAGGGAGGGAGGGAGGGAGGGAGAGGGAGGAAGAGGGAGAGGTGTGGGGGGGGGGGGAGAGAGAGAAAGAAGGGATAGAGAATGGACATGCGACAGAGACAGAGAGAGTATAATGTTACGGTTAAAGGAGGGATGAGGGTTGTGATAAAGGAGAGTGGGAGAGAGAGGGAGGGAGGCAGAGAGAGAAAGAGAGAAGAGAACCGACACAAGAGAGACCAGAGACAGAGAGAGAATAGATGAAGAGAGGAGGGATGTAGAGAGTGAGAGGAAGAGGAGAGATGAGAGAGAGAGAGAGAGAGAGAGAGAGAGAGAGAGAGAGAGAGAGAGAGAGAAGACGCAAAGAAGAAAAAGACAGACAGAGACAGAGAGCATATGTTAAGGTGAAGGAGGAGATATAGGTTGTGATAAAGGAGAGGAGAGAGACAGAGACAGAAGAAGAGACATGACAGAGAGAGAGAACAAACAGAGACACAGAGACACACAGACAGACACCCAGACAGAGACAAGAGAGCATAATGTTAAGGTTAGAGGAGGGATATAGTGTTGTGACAAATGAGAGAGACAGACAGACAGTCA
>CM054158.1:50651008-50656008 GCA_028751875.1 Rapana venosa | reverse complement strand
CGGAATGATGATTAGGGAAAAGATTTCATCCGTTACTTTTTTGTTGTTGAAGGGGGAAGGGTGGGGGATAGATGGGAGGGGGGGGGGGGGGGCTGTCAAGGTTTGTTTCTTTATAGTGGAATACTAAAAGCACTTTCGGGGATGTAAGTCATGTTCTTTGTGTGTGTGTGTGTGTGTGTGTGTGTGTGTGTGTGTGTGTGTGTGTGTGTGTGTGTGTGTGTGTGTGTGTGTGTGAGTGTGTGTGTGTTTGTGTGTGTGTGTGTGTGCTCCTGTTCCTCTCTGTCTCTCTCTCTTTCCCTCCACCTCTCTCTCTCCCTCACCCCCCTCCTCTCTCTCTCTTTCTCCCTCCCTCTCTCTCAATCTCTATCTCCCTCCTCCTCCTCCCCTCTCTCCCCCCTCCCCCTCTCTCTCTTTTCCCTCCCTCTCTCTCTCCCTCTCTTTCTCTCCCTCTCTCTCACCCTCTCTCTCTCTCTCTCTGTCTGTCTGTTTGTCTATCTGTCTATCTGCCTGTCTGTTCGTCTCTCTCCCCCCGCCCCCCTCCCTCCCCCCCTCTCTCTCAATCTCTTTTAACACATATACCTACTTTTTTTCTTATCGCAACTCTTTTTTTTTTCCCTTTCCTTTCGCTTCTTCCATTCCCGCTAGATCAGACTCCATAAAAGCGAAGGTGCTATATTGCTGAATGGAGACGTGCAATATATCGCTGACTGTCGGGAGTTGTGTCCAGAAGGACTGACTGTCCGTGCGGGTTTGTGCTACGTGTGCTAGTAAAAAAGCAGACGAGGCCATCAATGTCGTTCATTAAATCCTGATAAAAGGAAACTGTCCTTGTTTTTGGATGTTGTTGTTTTTCTTATTTATTCCTTCTAACAAAATGTCGACCCCCTCCCCCCCAAAAAAAAAAAATCTAGGAATATTGTCGAAGATAACTAAAACCAAAAAAAAAAAGGAAGAAGAAAAAAAGAAAGAAAAAATGTATGATGTGATCTCTAGAGAGAAAAAAAAAGGATAATGGAATAAGCACTTGTGTGCTTTTTTTTACATCCAGTCCCCGTGTGTATGCGGATTTGTAAATTCTGTCATCTGTTCCCACCGCCACACAATGGCCTACTCTTACGAAATGCGGAACAGGATTTAACGTGTGCGCACGATGTTGTGCGTGCGTTCGCACACGAGGCCTCGGTTTATAGTCTCATCCGAAGGACTTTTGGGGAGAGTAGAGTCTGCACTGATGTTAACTCCAGAGGAAAATATCCCCCTTGAACGGGAATCGAACCCGGGTCGTCAGATTGCGAGCGCAATGTTCTGACCACTAGGCTATCCCGTCCCCCGAATAGCCTGGTGTATAGAGCGTTGCGCATAGTGCTCGTGATCTGCTGACCCGGGTTCGAATCTCGTTCAAAGGGAGTTTTCTCCTGGATTTATTAACATCAGTGCTGACTCCACTCCCCCACCCAAAGGTCCTTTAGATGAGACTTTAAACCGAGGTCCCGCGTGCGAAAGCACGTAGGAAATCTGGCACACGCGTTAAAATCTGTTCTGCTTTTCGGAAGAGTAGACCATTGCGTTCCGGTGGAAACAAGATGGCATGCAGTATTTACAAAATCGCATACGCACGGGGACTGGATGCAAAAAAGCACGTGAGTGACTATTCCATTATCCTCGAAAAGAAAAATTTTAATAAATCACGAACAGATAGATAGCTAAATAAATAAAACAATAAATTTCACGTACCAAAAAAAAAGAGAGAAAAGTCATACCACAAAGATCAACAAACCTCTTCTACTTGCGATTCAATTTCGCTGCAACCACCCTACAACAAAAGGTCGCACACCACCCTCACCCACACCTACATATACACACACACCATCAACCCCCCCCCCCTCCCCTTCACACACACACAGTACACACACACAGTACACACACAAACACACACACACACACACACACACACACACACACATACATACACACACCCCTTTAAAAAAAAATCGATGAACACACCAAGTTTGCGAGAAATGAAACACCGTACACATTTTTTATCGTCATCCATTACTCATTTTCGCCCAGACAGAAGACGAAACCTTAGGCGCCCTGGAGATACTAGTAGTAAAAGTGGTCTGGAACAATAAGAGAAAACAGCAAGAAGAAAGTTGTCTCTCTTTTTGGGGGTGGGGGGTAACACTAGCAGAAGAGAGTGCTTTGTAGTCTTAGTCATGTTGGAAACACGATTCCTATTGAATCCACACACACACATTGTAGCTCGTCTTACATTATATATATATATATTTTTTTTTTTCCCGTCTAATATCACTGAGTGTGAACAGACGTTAAATTGAAGACAACAACAACATATATATATATATATATATATATATATATATATATATATATATATATATATATATATATATATATATATATAAAGTCAAAGTCAAAGTCAAAGTCAAAACACATTTAATCATCCCATGAAGGGCAATTACAATACTGACAGGCAGATTGATACACATAAAAAATCTCAAAGACACAAAAGCTATATTTCATATTGTAGTATATATATATATATATTATAATATATATATATATATATATATATATATATATATATATATATATATATATATATATATATATATTAAGCTTCTTATTTTATGGACAAGTCTCTGTCCGTGGCAAGCTCCCCACAGACAGACATTTACATCACAAGACGGGAGACATAACGAAGGGTGTTGGGACAGAGGGGGGGGGGGGGGGGGGGGGCGGAAAAAGAGCTAGTCTTACATCTACATAACTGGTCATTTGTCTTTTGGTCTACTTTCTTTTTTCTTTTCTTCTTCTCGTGGAATGTCATGTCTGCCACGTGTACGTACGCAAGAAAAACGTCATGTGACAACATCCTTCATCTTCTTCGTCCTTCGGATGAGACTATAAACCGAGGCCCCGTGTGCGAACGCATGCAGAACATCTTGCGCACACGTTAAATCCTGTTCCGCTGTTCGAAAGAGTAGGCCATTGTGTGCCGGTGGGAACAGATGACAAAATTTTAAAAGCCGCATACACACGCATTAAAAAAAAAATTGAGCGCTTCTATTGTTGCTTTACAAGATTCAGCGCTATATAAATTCCATACATTATTATTATTATTATTATTATTATTATTATTATTATTATTATTATTTGTCGAACGCTCGAACTATTGTCTGTTGCATGCGTTGTGCTGCCGTTAAGCACCTGACAAGTCAGACTCAGCGCATCCGATTTGTGCGTGGGAGAGAATTTTTTTTTTCGTTTTAAGTCTTGCTGGAAAGAAAAAAAAGGCAAGAAAATGGACCAAGACAGCAAAAAACTAGACGGCAAGGAGGTGGAGGGAAGAAAAGGATCAAGGTACAAACAAAGAGAGGGATAGAAAAGAGGGAATTCCTGACACAGACTTTCCAGAAGGTGGGGATGCTGTTCATACTGGCAGTTCCCCCGGCATCCCCACGGGGGAATGGTGACAACATGAAATTGCAAACGGCACTGTTCCAGCAGCCATGAACGCTACGGAGATTAAAGTTTCACCCTGAAGTCTTTCGGGTGAGATTATAAACTGTAGTGAAGTGGAGTGGAGTGGAGTGGAGTGCAGTGCAGTGGGAGTGGAGTGGAGTGAGTGAGTGGAGTGTAGTAGTAGTGAGTGTAGTGTAGTGAGTTGGTAAAGTGAGTAGTGTAGTGTGTAGAGTAGTGTAGTGTAGTGAGCGTAGAGTAGGTAGTGTAGTGTAGTGTAGTGTAGATGCAGTGTAGTGTAGTGTGGTGTAGTGTAAGGTAGTAGAGTAGTGTGAGTGTAGTGTATGAGTGCAGTGTAGTGTAGTGTAGTGTAGTGTAGTGAGTGCAGTGTGCAGTGTAGTGTAGAGTAGTGGTAGTGTAGTGTAGTGGAGTGAGTGTAGGTGAGTGTAGAGTGGAGGGATGTAGGTGTAGTGTAGTGTAGTGTAGTGGAGTGGAGTGGAGTGTGGTAGTGTAGTGTAGTGTAGTGTAGTGTAGTGTAGTGTAGTGTAGTGTAGTGTAGTGCAATGCAGTGTAGTGTAGTGTAGAGTAGAGTAGAGTAGAGTAGAGTAGTGTAGTGTGTGTAGTGCAGTGTAGTGTAGTGAAGATGCAGTGTGTAGTGTAGTGCAGTGCAGTTGCAGTGCAGTGTAGTGTAGTGTAGTGTAGAGTGGTAGTGTAGTGAAGTGTAGAGTATGTGAAGTGAAGAGTGTAGTGTAGTGATAGTGGAAAAGTAAGTAGTATAGTGTAGTAAAGCTGCTCTCCCCGAGGGAAGCGCGTCGCCACAAGAACAGCGCCACCCATAACTTTTTTTTCTTCTCCTTTTTCGCATATGTATTTATTTCCTTATCATAGTGGCTTTTTTCTGCAGAATTTTTGCCAGGGACAACTCTCTTCTTGCTGTAGGTTCTTTTACGTGTACTGTATACGTGTTGCACACAAAATCTCAGTTTATTGTCTCATCCGTAAGACTATCACCCAGACCACCACTCATGGTCTAATAGATGGAGGAACATTTTCGGGCATAAACGGGAATGCCACGTGCGTGAATAGCCATATTTTTGTTTTAGGTTTTCATGAGAAAAGATAATTAATCCATTTGTTACTAAAGGGCAAATTCAGCCCTAAGAAAAATCAAATGAAAAACAAACCCACGAAAATTTGATAGCGAAATTGAAAACATACATGACCTTTTCAAAAACGAGACCTACCCACACGAAAAAGAAAATACAATTCAGTGCAGTTCAATATAAGACACAGCTGTAAAATGCAAAAGAACAGAGTGCATGACGTATAATACAACAGAACACACACACACACACATGCGCGCGCACGCACACATATCCGGGTGGGCACACGCACATATACACACAGGGACGACTTGATGGAAAAATGCACTGTTTATTCAAGGTACCGTTTATAAATAAAAAGTTTGAGTTGACTTGATCTGACTTGGCTCGCACGCGCGCGCGCGCGCACACACA
>CM054158.1:50643508-50646008 GCA_028751875.1 Rapana venosa | reverse complement strand
TGACACAAAAGCGAAATACGAAAGGTTTCGGCTATGTTGAGAAGAAGATTTTGTGACACAAAAGCGAAATACAAAAGGTTTCGGCAATGATGAGAAGAAGATATTGTGTCCTAAAAGCGAAATACAAAAGGTTTCAGCTATAATGAGAACAAGATATTGTGTCACAAAAGCGAAATACAAAAGGTTTCAGCTATGATGAGAACAAGATATTGTGTCACAAAAGCGAAATACAAAAGGTTTCAGCTATGATGAGAACAAGATATTTGTGACACAAAAGCGAAATACAAAAGGTTTCAGCTATGATGAGAACAAGATATTGTGTCACAAAAGCGAAATACAAAAGGTTTCAGCTATGATGAGAACAAGATATTGTGTCACAAAAGCGAAATACAAAAGGTTTCAGCTATGATGAGAACAAGATATTTGTGACACAAAAGCGAAATACAAAAGGTTTCAGCTATGATGAGAACAAGATATTGTGTCACAAAAGCGAAATACAAAAGGTTTCAGCTATGATGAGAACAAGATATTGTGTCACAAAAGGGAAATACGAAAGGTTTCAGCTATGATGAGAACAAGATATTGTGTCACAAAAGGGAAATACGAAAGGTTTCAGCTATGATGAGAACAAGATATTTGTGACACAAAAGCGAAATACAAAAGGTTTCAGCTATGATGAGAACAAGATATTGTGTCACAAAAGGGAAATACGAAAGGTTTCAGCTATGATGAGAACAAGATATTGTGTCACAAAAGGGAAATACGAAAGGTTTCAGCTATGATGAGAAGAAGATATTGTGAGACAAAAGCGAAATAAAAAAGGTTTCAGCTAACAAAAACAAAACATAAGGTATCATTTTGAATTTGACCTGAAAAGGCAAAGTTGTTGCCATCACATTTTTATTTTACATCTAAACTTGCGGATAAATCAAAAACTCACAAAACTTATTCACATAAAAATGTTCTTAAAACAACGCATCCTCTGGCTCCTGTATATTTTAAGTGTCAATTAGTTTGTCAAGCTGTAAGTCCCTCGCTTATGTCTGTATATCTTTCTTTTACCTGTTCCTTTTTTTTTTGTAAAATCAAAATACTCAAATTTGTCATTGAACTTCATCCCAACTAAATACTTAAAAGAAACCGTTTATCCAGTTAAAAAACAACAACAACTAAGCTTTGGAAAATCGATTTAGAAAAACAACAACAACACAAGCATGGAGAAAGATTTGCCCCCTCTCCCTCCCTCCCCTCGCCCCCAACCACCCCTCCAAAATACCTCCAACAAACCCCAAAACCAACAACAACAAAACAATTTAAAAAAGCCCTCAAAAATGGATCAAAATCAATCAACTAACCAACCAACCAAGACATCAAATTTTCAAACGGTTTTCTTTTATTCCCCCCCCCCCCCCCCCCCCCTCCCCCTTAATCTCTGAAGCATGGCGACAAGTCAACAAGAAGAAGAAGAAGAAGAAGAAGAGTAGTACTAGCAAAACGCCTGAGAAAGGACAGGAAAGGGCAGGAAAAGAAAGGAAGAAGCAAGGCCTGCATACACCCACCCACAAAGCAAGCAATCAGTACTTCATCACAACAAAGCCACCTCCCTCCATCCCTCTCTCCATCCCTCTCTTCCTCTCTCTCCCTCCCTCTCTCTCCCTTCCTCTCTCTCCCTTCCTCTCTCTCTCCCTCCCTCTCTCTCTCCTTCACTGCTATGTGTGTGTGTGTGTGTGTGTTCACGCACAGTCTCGTGTCTCCCCCCTAACCACCCACACACACAGACACACACACACACACACACCCCACACACACACACACCCCCCACACCCCCCACCCCCACACACACACACTCACACACACACACCCCACCACCCCAACCCCACCCACCCACCCACACACACACCCAAAACCATTGTCTTTCCCAGAACAGAACAGAACAGAAGCATAGGGACGGGGAGGAAGGAGGGAGGAAAGAGAGGGGAGGGTTAGGAAGGGAAGCGAACGACGGGTGTGGTGGTGGGGAGTGGAGGGGGGGGGAGGGGGGGAGGGTGAGAGAAAGTGAGGGGAGGGAAGGGGAGGTGGAGGGGAGGGGGTAGGGTGGACGGTGAGGGGGGGAGGGGGGGGGGAGGGGGAGGGAAAGAGAGGTAGCAGAGGCAAAATTAGGGAGAGGGTCTGGCACAGGCTGGGGTATGGGGGTGACAACAGTGACAGGCTCTAATACTGCACGCGCCAATTGTCTTTATCTGATGTCTGCGCAGGTCAGGGGTGGGAGTGTGTGTGTGGGGGGGGGGGGGGGGGGGGGAGGGGGGGGGGGGGGGGGGGAGGGAGGGGGGGGGGGGGGGGGGGGGAGGGGGGTTGGAGGGGGGGGGGGGTGAAGGGGGACTGACTGCTACCCTAGCTTTGTTCAGGTTGAAAATTTTCCTTCTCCCCTCCTTGGTTTTTTTCTTCTTCTTCTTCTTCTTCTTCTTCTTCTTCTTCTTCTTCTTCTTCTTCTTCATCTTTT
>CM054158.1:50636008-50638508 GCA_028751875.1 Rapana venosa | reverse complement strand
CTAGTGGATAGAGCACGAAGCTCCTGATCTGACGATACCTGAGAATGCGGGTTCCAATCTTTCCCTTACGGTGTCCATTTCAGAGGGATTTCTCTGCTGGAGTCAACAGCGGCACGAGTTCAGTTCCCCCTACAAGCCGTTATGACACTGGGAGCAGATAGCCTAGCGGTTTGAACGTGGAGCTGACGATCAGTGAGAATGCGGGTTCCAATCTCCATTAAGAAGTCCATTTCAGAGAGATTTCTCCGCTGGAGTCATGAACGGTCTTGGCTCAATTCCCTGGCAAGTTTGAATGAGGCTGTAAACCGAGACCCTGAGTACACAAACGCACGTAGAACATCTTCACCTTCCTTCACCTAAGCTGCAGTCCCGTGAACCGTGGGGGCATCAATGAATTTTTTACAACCAGCTTCCTCCACTCCCTGAAGTCCTCTGCTTTCTGTAGCAAATCGTTCCACTCAAGGCTACCAGTCCACTCTCTGATGTTGTCTTCCCATCGTTTTCTCTGTCTGCCTCTTCTTCGTCTCCTTTCTTGTACTGTTCCCTGTAGGACAGTCTTGGCCAGTCCAGATGTTCGTGTGACGTGCCCTTACCACTTTAGTTTCCGTTTTTTTCACTGACGTCAGGAGCTCTTAATATCCGCACGCTGGAGATGGAGAAGAAGGAAGTTGGAACCAAACATATTGTCACAGATTCTGCAGGACAAAAACAGTTCTTCACTCTTCTTTTAACCATTCCTTTTAGCATGAAAACAGCTCTTCAAAATTTATGGCCTGAATGCTGCCGCTCTACAATTAGCACGCGTTGCTTCAGACAGGCAAACAGGCGAACAAGCAATCAGACAAACATACACACTCACACACACACACAAACACACACACATACACACAGACACACACATTCACACACACAATCACAGTAGTTCTAAACCACCACTGCTCAATATCTCTGATACACACAAACAAACACACACAATCACACATTCACACACATACGCACGCACGCACACACACACACACAAACACACCACACACACACACACACACACACAGAGCAATTCTAAACCACCACTGATCAATATCTCTTCAACGAGAACGGTTACGTCAGCTCAGCCTCGCTTCATAAAACCATCCTGAAGAGAATTTCATTTAATGTGATTGAATTGCTGTTTGTTTATTCTTGGCGAAGAAATGGCAGCTTGTTTTGCTGTGTTTTGTCAAAAGTCACACACACAAAGCAACGCTATCGACTTGTGGTGCTCTAATACAGTTCTGTAAAGGTAAAGGGTGTCCCATAACCTATAAGGTCGTAAGGGAGCGAGGCGTTAGAAACCTCACTTCTCTAGGGGGGTAGCATATTAAGGGAGGTGCCCATCTCCTCTCCCTCGTTGCTTTACCTTCCCTGACCCTAAAGAGGGCAGGTATCCATTGACAGCTGGGTGAACTGGGGGACTGTACTGAAGCCAAAACGCGCAAACGGTCACCCATCCAAGTGGTAACCACGCTCGATGCTGCTTAGCCTTGGCTGGGGAAAAGCGAGTGTTCTGACCACTGAGCTATTCCGTCCTCTGTACTAAATCTAAAAGAAAATTGTTTTCTGGCTCAGCTCAAAGGTGCAATTTAAAAAAAAAGAAAATCCCAGTGTATTTACATTGAAAAGCTTCCCTGATCGAATATAAGACACTAACAAAAACCTCAGACTTGCAAGTGCCGAAGCTTAGTAAAAGCAGCACGAATAGTAGAAGTAGGAGAAAAGCAGAGGTAAAAGTTGCAAAAGTAGTAGTAGTAGTAGTAGTAGTAGTAGTAGTAGTAGTAGTAGTAGTAGTAGTAGTAATGGTCTAGTAGTAGTGGTCGTAGTGTGTAGTAGTAGTAGTAGTAGTAGTAGTAGTAGTAGTAGTAGTAGAGTAAG
This sequence comes from Rapana venosa, assembly GCA_028751875.1. Classification (NCBI taxonomy): domain Eukaryota; kingdom Metazoa; phylum Mollusca; class Gastropoda; order Neogastropoda; family Muricidae; genus Rapana; species Rapana venosa. Next base: position 50,636,600 of record CM054158.1, on the reverse strand, counting down.
TCTAAGCACAGTAAGAAGTAGTAGCAGTACCACAACTCGCACCCTCACCGTATAGCACTTACCCTACCTAGGCCAGACACCAGTCAGCACAGTGCTACTACTAGTACTAGTACATACTGCAAACCAGCTACAACGTCACCACTACCACGCACCACCACCACGTACTACATACTACCACTACTACCATACTACCACTGACCACTACACCACTACTCTACTCCTTCACCACATTACTACTACTACATATACTACAACCACACTACTAACCACTCACTATCGAACTACTACTACTACTACTAACTACTACTACTACACCACACCAATGCAACTACTACATACTAGCTATTACTACTACTACACCTAACTCACTAACTAACTACTACTTCACTACCACTCCTTCTCCTCCTACTAATACTAGTAGTATTACACTACTACCACTACCACACTCACATACTACTACTACTACTACTACATACTGCTACTACTCTCTACTACTCACTGCTGCTGCTGCACTACTACTACTACTACACTCCTACTACTAACTACCAACTACTACCACTCACTCCACCAACTACTACTCATACCACTCTAC
>CM054158.1:50631008-50633508 GCA_028751875.1 Rapana venosa | reverse complement strand
CACACACAACACACACACAAACACACACACACACACACACACACACACCACACACACACACACACACACACACAAAACACACACACACACACACAGAGTAGTTTTTTGTTCCTAGATAGATGGCTTGATGACAAACAAACAAAAAAGCAAATGCATTGCTTATTCAATGCACCATCTGGAAACAAAACTGTGACTTGATATCTCACACACACAAACAAAAACACACATAACCCCTCCCCCCCCCCCCCCACACACACACACAACACAACACAAATCCCTACCACCACCACCACCCCCATACAGACAAACACAGGCGCCTTCATACCGCAGTGCTATCTTTCCTTTGAAATAAGTGATACGGCTGTTATCTACGCACATATTTTGCGAAGCATAGGTTATCCCTTGAGAAGCCCAATGCGAGAGAAAGAAAAAAGAACCAGACAGACTGAGACGGGCTTAAGAAAGATGGTAAGAGGAGACACAAGAATACACATTAGAACACAATAATGCTTTTAAGATGACTAGGGGAGAGGGAAGGGAGAGAGGGAGTACCGTAGTTCTTGTGTCAGGATAGTGACACGGAGTGAGAAAAGGAAGGCTGACGGAGAGAAAAAAAAGATTGTGGGAGAGGAGATGATGATGTTGATGATGATGATGACGATGACGAGGAGAACCGCGTCTCATGTTGTTGATAACAACAATATTGTGCAGACTGTATGTGTAGACACAGAAAGAAAAATAAGCGGCCTGACAGTGAGACAGAGAGAGAGAGAGAGAGAGAAAGCGCGGAGACATTGGAGTGGTTTTGAGATATGAAGAGAGAGAGAGAGAGGTACAGAGACACAGAGAGACAGACAGACAGACAGAGAGAGAGAGAGAGAGAGAGAGAGAGAGAGAGAGAGAGAGAGAGAGAGAGAGAGAGAGAGAGAGAGAGAGAGAGAGAGAGAGAGAGAGCGGAGACATTGGAGAGGTATCGAGATATGGAGAGAGAGAGAGAGAAGCATACACGTTTGTGTTTTTTATCTATTGCACAAGCAAGCTCTGATGTACTAGTGCACGCACACGTGCGTGTGTGAACACTGGCGAGCATGCACGTGCATAAACACAGACTAACACGCACACAAACACACACGCACGCACGCACACACACATACATACATATATACATACATACACACGCACGTACGCAAGCACGTACGCACGCACGCACGCACGCATGGATACATCTTCTCGTGCATATGTGTACATTTGCGGTCATAATATCCACGTACAAGATAATTGCACATCTGCACGCACCCATGCAAGCACTTAAGCAGTCGTTGTCCATGCGTATGCGCGCGCGCACATGCATACATACATACACACATATAATATATGTACATACGCACACACTCACGTGCACACACACACACGCACGCACGCACACACACACGCATACACACATACACACACGCGCGCATCATTAGTACATTGGCACCAAGTCAACACATCTTTGCACATTTTCTTTCCGTCCGTTTGTCAGCCTGTCCGTCTGCCTATCCATTTGTCCATGTGCCTGTGAGTCTGAATAATTCCCCATCTCCCATTCCTCCCTTTCATCAATCCTTGCTGCTGATTTTGTTGGGGACAGACCCTGTGACAATTCCCCTGTCCCCCTCCCTCCCCCTTCCCACGACACGCAACGCGCGCGCGCGCACACACACACACACCACACACACACACACACACACACACACACCACACACACACACACATACACAAACACACACAGAGGCATACACACACGCATGTATACAGAGATGCAGAAAGAAAGAGTAAGAGGTAGAGACACATATATCAGACAGACAAACAGACAGACAGACGGAGGGAAGGAGAGATGCACAGACGTGTATAAAGACAAGAGAGAGCCACAGACAGGCAGAGGGCAAGAGAGAGAGAGAGAGGAGAGAGAGAGAGAGAGAGAGGAGAGAGAGAGAGAGAGAGAGAGAAGGAGAGAGAGAGAGAGAGAGAGAGTGAAGAGAGAGAAGAGGAGAGAGAAGAAGAGAGAAGAGACGTAAGAAGATGAGATGAAGAGTGAAAGAGAAGAAAAACATAGATACAGAGAGAAGAGGATGGAGAAGAGAGAGGGAGACAGACAAAGACAAGACAGCACAGAGACAGAGACAAGACAGGAGAAGAAAGAAAGAGAGAGAGAGGGAGAGAGATAAGAGGAGAGAAGAGAAGAGGAGAGAAACAGAGACAGAGTGAGGAACCCATACAAAACGAGAAGAGGAGAGAGAAGAGAGAGAGAGAGAAGAGAGAGAGAGAGAGGAGAGAGAGAGAGAGAGAGAGAGAGAGAGAGACTGAGTGGCGCTGCTTGATTGATTGATTGATTGCTAATCTTTAATCCCGAGGGTTACAGATAAGCACAGGAGAGAGAGACAGAGAAGGAGAGAGACAGAGAGAGACACATAGACAGGCAAGCAGACAGACAGACAGTGACAGAGTAAGGAACAACAAA
>CM054158.1:50621008-50623508 GCA_028751875.1 Rapana venosa | reverse complement strand
ACAGACAGATTAACAGACTGACAGACTGACAGACTGACAAACGGACAAGTCAGAATACAGAGAGATAGAGAGAGCAGAGAGTGGGGATGGGGTGTGGGAGGGAGAGAGACAGACAGACAGACAGACAGAGATGCAAACAGACAGATATAGACAGAGACAGAAAGAAAGACAAACAAATTTCTCTGTGTGATGACAAGGTGCCTAGACTGAATTAAATTGAGAGCTAGAGAACAAGAGGGAAACACAAAAGATGAACAGAAGAATACAGTAACAGAGACAGAGATAGAGAAACAAAGACTGACAGAAACAGAGACAGAGAGACAAAAAAACAGAAAGACAGACAGAGGAATAGAAAGGGCAAGAGAGAGAGAGAGACAGAGAGACAGAGAGACAGAGAGAGAGAGAGAGAGAAGGAGAGAGAGAGAGAGAGAGAGAGAGAGAGAAGAAGAGAGAGAGAGCATCACCAGACCTGATGCCAAGTCATGCAACTGACACACAGCGCAAGGCAGGGAAACGGGCAGACAGTCTGAGAGACAGACAAGTTAGAATAGAAATAGAGAGAGAAACAGACAGACAGAGAGACGGACAGAAAGACAGACAGAGAGACAGTGAGAGACACACAGAAATAGTTAGACAGAGAGAGAGAGAGAGAGAGAGAGAGAGAGAGAGAGAGAGAAAGACAGGCAGGCAGAGACAGACAGACAGAGACACACAGAAATAGATAGACAGAGAGAGAGGGAGAGAGAGAGAGAGAGAAAGACAGGCAGGCAGGCAGGCAGATAGACAGAGACACACAGAAATAGACAGAGAGGAGACAGAGAGAGAGAGAGAGAGAGAGAGAGAGAGGATGAGAGAGAGAGAGAGAGAGAGAGAGAGAGAGAGAAAGACAGGCTGGCAGACAGACAGACACAGACACACAGAAATAGAGAGAGAAAGAGGCAGGCAAACAGAGAGACAGAGAGACAGAGACACACAGAAAGAGAGAGGCAGACAGGCAGAGACAGACAGAGACAGAAAGACACACAGAATCTCTCTGTTTGTGCGATGATAACGTATTTGAATTGAATTGAATTGAATTGAGAGAGAGAAACAGAGAGAAAAAAAATAAACAAAAGAGATCAACAACAAAAAGAGAGAGAGAGAGAAGCAGAGGGACAGAGAAAGACAGAGACAGACAGACAGACGGACAAACAAAAGAAGAGAAAAGGGCAGAACAGAGAGAGAGAGAGAGTGGTGTGAGGACCAGGCGAGACGGGCAGTTTTATGGTTATAGATAGCGTCACCAGACCTGATGTGATGCCAAGTCATGCAACTGACACTACCGGCAGACAAGGCAGAGACAGACAGACAGACAGACTGAGAGACAGACAAGTAGACAGACAGGCAGACAACTTAATACCAAATGCGCGTGTGTATGTGTATGTGTGTGCTGGGATGGAGATGCAAAAGGGGTGCATAAAGAGTGGAAAAAACAGGCAGAGATGACATGCACAGAACTGAAAACATCCACTAACAAGATATATATATATATATATATATATATATATATTATATATATATATATATATATATACGGACTGACACACACCAGGCAAATAAATATCATAGCTGTGGAAGAAAGTGAAAGATGAAGGCTGTTACTTCAAACTGACGACAATGGTCCGCTGGTATCAAAAGAATACAGCAACAATAAGAACTACAACGACAGAGTGGTAGCAGCAGCAGTAACAGAAGCAGCAGCAGAAGAAACAGCAGAAACAGCAGCAGCCGCAGCAGTAGCGAAGCAGCAGCAGCAGTAGAAGCAGCAGCAGAAGAAACAGCAGAAACAGCAGCAGCCGCAGCAGTAGCGAAGCAGCAGCAGCAGTAACGAAAGCAGCAGCAGTAGAAGCAGCAGCAGGAGTAACGAAGGCAGCAGCAGTAGCAGTAGCAGCAACAGCAGCAGCAGTAGCAGCAGCAGTAGCAGCAGTAGAAGCAGCAGCATTGGCAACAAAAGAAGAAGTGGTAGTAGCAGCAACAAAATCACAAGTAGCAGCAGTAATACCAGAAACAGCAGCTCCAGCAGCAGTGGAAGTAGCAGCATCAAAAACAGCAGCAGCAGCAGCAGAAAGAAACTACAGCATCAGCAGAAACAGCAGCAACAGCAGCAGCAGCAGTGGTAGTAGCAGCATCAAAATCGGAGGTAGCAGAAACAACACCAGAAGCAGCAGCAGCAGCAAAAGCAGCCATGGTAGCAGCAGCATCAAAATCGGAGGTAGCAGAAACAACACCAGAAGCATCAGCACCAAAAGCAGCAGCACCAGTGGCAGTAGCAGCATCAAAAACAACAACAACAGCAACAACACCAGAAGCAGCAACAACACCAGAAGCAGCAGCAGCAGCAGCAATGGCAGAAGCAGCACCAAAAACATCACCAACAGCAGCAGCAGCAGCAGCAGCGGCAAAAGCAGCAACAACAGCAACAACATCAGAACTCCAAATAAAACATGAAAGCTAACGGATG
>CM054158.1:50613508-50616008 GCA_028751875.1 Rapana venosa | reverse complement strand
AAACTATAAAATTAACGCACCGCATTCGCACAGGGTTGAGACACCGTCCCTGAAGCCGCAATGTGGCTGCCTCAATCATCATCATCATCATCAATGCCTTTGTGCCGTATTGGCACGTAGGGCAGCAACAAAATGTTCTCCACTCCTGTCTGTCCTGGGCGCCAGCTTCCGAATGGTTCCCCAGGTATGTTGGAAGGTCTTCAGCTCTGCTTCGACAGTCCGACGCCAAGTGTTCTTGGGTCGTCCTCGTTTGCGTTTTCCCTCTGGTGTCCAGTGGGGGGCTGTTCGGGGCGATGTTTCCCTGTTCCCGACGGCAGATATGCCCTATCCATCCCCATCGCCTATGCATGATGATGATGGTGTCCATGCTTTCTTGGTTGCAACGGGAGTTGCTGCCTTAATGGGCGGGTAAAAACGGTCGCGTACGCAAAAGTGTCGCCATTGGTTCACCTCGGAGCTGTAGCGGTGTCAAGAAACAACAACAACAACAAAAACAACAACAACAACAAAAATGAGCATACAGCTATAACGTACAACATTTTCCGACCTGACCACAGCAATGTTTCTGCGTTTGGTTTTATCAGTTCTTGACGGCAGTGAGTAATAAACGGAACGGGTGAGAGAGACAAAACATCCTCAGTTTTTGTCAAAATTTCTTTTTGTTTCTGTTTTTTTTTTTTTTTTGGGGGGGGGGGGTGGTGGTGGTGGTGGTTTTTGTTTTTGTTTTTTTGTTTGTTTTGGGGGTAGCTGTTTGTATTTTTTATTGTCGTTTTTGTTTATGATTGCAGTTGTGCAAAAAGAAATATTTCTTTTCTGTATTTTTCTGTCATTTATTGGTTAACATTTTATCACCATCTTATTGTATTGCACCTCTGTACGTTAAGCTGTTCTTCTTTTTCTTTTTTTTAACTTTAAATTTTTTTTCCAGAGGGTGGGAATGATGTATTCATATACTGAAACAACCTCTGGTAATTCACTTCAAAATAGTTGTTGTTGTTGTTGCTGCTGTTGTTGTTGTATGTTTAAAGTCTGTTCACATTTAGTGAAGAAAAGAGTATTGACGCTTGAAAGGTTGCTTCTGTTTCATCCATTTTCAGGTGTGTGGTTGTTTTTTTCCCCCCACACTCTACCGTAACTTATATTTCAAGTCACGTCCTTTCCCTAGCGAAGGTCAAGGTTAGGTTGAGGAGCTTAGTCTAGCGTCGTGTCAGACAAACAGACGAACAGACGGACAGACAGACAGACAGACAGACAGGGAGCAGAGAGAGAAGTAGCAATGTAAGAAAGAACGGGGGTAATCTCTAGCGGCCATCTTAGACAGCGGTCAAAGAGAGAGAGACAGACAGACAGACAGACAGACATACAGAGAGAGAGTGTGACTGGCCACAAAATGACATGGAAGGTACGCTTATTCCGTGAGATCACTGCTTCCTTCTTTCTGCTTCTTCTTCGGTTTCTTCGTCTTGTTCTTCTTCTTGTTTTACTTATTCTTGTTGTTGTTGTTCATCTTCTTGTTCTTGTTCTTGTTCTTGTTCTTCTTCATCTTCTTCTTCTTCTTCTTCTTCTGCTTCTGCTTTTGCTTCTGCTTCTTCTCATTCTTCTTGTTTTTCTTGTTCTTGTTCGTCTTCTCGTCGTCTTCATGTTCTTGTTCTTTTTTTGTTCTTATTGTTGTTCTGCTTCTTTTTGTTGTTCTTCTTCTTCTTCTTGTTCTTCTTCTTTTTCTTCTTGATTTTGTTCTTCTTGTTCTTTTCCTCTGATTCTTCTTTTTCTTCTGATTCCAATTCTTCTTCTTCTTCTTCTTCTTCTTCTTCTCCTCTTCTTCTTCTTCTCTTCTCCTCCTTCTTCTTGTTCTTCTTCTTCTTTTTCTTGTTCTTTTTCTTCTTTTCTTTCTTTTCTTTTTCTTGTTCTTTTTCTTCTTCTTCTTCTTCTTCTTCTTTTTCTTATTCTTCTTCGTGGTCGTCGTCGTCTTCTTAATCTTCTTTTTCTCCTCCTCCTTCTTCTCCTTCAGCGGAAATGAAATCAGCTGTGCTGGCAGTATTATGTTCTCTAATCCTCCATCAGACAGACAGATAATGATGCACGCGCACACAGACAAACACAAACACACACACTCACATAGACACACACACACATAGAAACACACACACACACGCATACATACACATACACACACACACTCACACACACACACACACTCACACACTCACACACACACACATACACACTCACACACACACACATACACACACACTCACATACACACACACACGCACATACACACACAGAATCTGCTGAGTCCATGGGATGACTTCTTATTCTTCGGCGGAAATGAAATCAGGTGTGGTGGCAGGGTTTTTTTTCTCTCTCTCTAATCCTCAGTCAGATACACAGACAATGATACTCACAGACACACACGGGAACAGATGACAAAATAGTACAAAACCGCATACACACGGAGACTGGATGTATAGAAAAAGCGCTTGAGTGCTTATTCCACTAT
>CM054158.1:50603508-50606008 GCA_028751875.1 Rapana venosa | reverse complement strand
TTAAGTTTACGCTTTTTCACGATCGTTAGAAGGTTCTCATAGGGTCCAATGGTTTGCTGGATTCTGTTATGCACGCTTTCGTTGCTTATGTGGTCTTTGTAGGAGATGCCAAGGAGTCTCCGAAAGCATCTCATCTCCACTGCCTGTACTCTCCTCTCCAAATCTGCAGTCAGGGTCCATGATTCACAGGCATACAGAAATATGGATATGACAAGGGAGCGCATTAGTCTGATCTTGGAGATAAGTGAGATATTCTTATCTCTCCAGATGGTGTTTAGTTTTGACAAAGCTGTTATTGTCTGTGCAGTCCTGCATACTACTTCTGGCTTGGATCCCTGGTCGGATACAATGGCTCCCAGGTACTTGAAGCTTTGAACTGTTTCCAGCTTCTGGTCATTAACCCTGATATCAGTGCTAATGCCGTTGGTGTTATTAGTCATCAGTTTGGTCTTCTCTGCACTGATTTCCATGCCGTATGTTTTGGAGGCCTTATCCAAGTGTTCTGTTAGGCTGGCAAGCTCTTTTTCTGATCCTGCTATTCCATCAATGTCATCTGCGAAGCGGAGGTTTGTGATCGTTCTGCCACCAATGCTGACTGATCCTTCATGATGTTCCAGTGCATCAGCCATGATTCTCTCAAGGAAGATGTTGAAAAGGGTGGGTGAGAGTAGATATATCTAAAATTACTTTGAGACCATAACACGTACACAACGGGAAGAGAAGATGGCGTGCAGGGCAGTTGTCCAAGTACTACACCATAATTATAGGCAGCCACACCCTGATTCAGAGAGTTGTTTTGCCTCTCATTGGACTTAAAGGAGAGCGCAGATTGTTGTGCTAAGAAGTAAGTCACGGCTCGACACAATCTCGACTTAGCATTTAAAAGTATGGCAATATTTTTTTTTATAATAGGTCTTGACACTTAGCTTGCGTACATCTATAAGATTTTCCCCTCCTGCTTCATCTCATATCTGTCCCTGCCTTTAACAGCCGAAAATTCCATCACCTTGCTGAAATGTGTAACGTGTGTGTGTGTATGTGTGTGTGCATTTGAATTTGTTAAAATATTGTTAATCATTTGTTGGTTGCATATGTAGGAGCGGATTGAATGCAAACGCTCTGATTTGCATTTGCAAGATATAGCGCTATATAAACTCCATTTATTAGTAGTAGTAGTATTAGTATTATTATTACCATTTTTATTATTATCATCAATAACTGACACAACTTTTCGCCTTGATCAACAAAGATACAAGAGGGGGACAGGATATCCTAGTGGTTAGAACATCGCGCTCGCAATCTGACAACCCGGGTTTGATTCTCGTTCAAGGGGATATTTTCCCCTGCAGTTAACATCAGTGCAGACTCCACTCTCCCCAATAGTCCGGATGAGACTATAAACCGAGGCCCCGTGTGCGAACGCACGCAGAACATCTTGCGCGCACGTTAAATCCTGTTCCGCTCTTCGTCAGAGTAGGCCATTGTTTGCCGGTGGGAACAGATGACAGAATTTACACAACCGCATACACACGGGGATTGGATGTAAAAAAAAAAGCACATAAGTGCTTATTCCATTATCCTCGATATAAAAGAATAAAATTAAAAAAAAAAAAAAATAAAAGATACAAAGCAAACAGAAATCGTCAAAACAAAACAAAGAACAGAACTGGAAAAGAAACCAAAGAAAATTCCAGTTTCTAACACAACTAAAGTCTGAGTGTAGCAAAAAACAAAAAACAAGAAGCCGAGAATTAAAAAAAAAGCCACAAAAAAGTTAATGAAGGAATAGTCTACACAAGAAGAACTGCTAAAATGTCACTTACTTCATTTTTCTAAGTATCTTTACTTTTGTTACTTTTCACTGATCGTGACCTAAGCAGCCGCGAAACACTTTTGTTTGACATTTGTAACCCACTGGCTCCATTCTGTGTTTGTTTTGTTTTGTCTTGATTTTGTTGTTTCGTTTTGTTTCCCCCCCAAAAAATCAGTTTTCTATTCGTGTGGAAACAACGTCGTTTGAAATGTGTGTATGCATAAGAGTATGTTGATTTGTAAGCATGCAAAAATGCTTTCTGTTTGTGATTTCATTTGTTTCATTTAAATTTCACTTCTTTCTTTCATTAATACCACTTTAAGTCACGAGATTTCTCTGCGTGACATTCGGGCTGCTCTCCCCGGGAGAGAGCGCGTCGCCACGAGAGCAGCGCCACCCCCTTTTTTTTTTGGGTCTGCAACTGTATTTGTTTCGCTATCAGAGTGGCTTTTTTTCTAAAGAATTTTGCCAGGGACAACTCTCTTGTTGCCGTGGGTTCTTTTACGTGCGCGGAATAATTTTGTGTAACACAAGGGACCTCGGTTTATCGACTCATCCGAAAGACTAGCGCCCAGACCACCACTCATGATCTAATGGATGGGGGAAAAGTTTCGGACCCAAACGGGATTCGAACCACCGCACACTTCCGACCCGGACTTTTTCGCTTTCTAATCAGGCGCATCACCT
>CM054158.1:50596008-50598508 GCA_028751875.1 Rapana venosa | reverse complement strand
TTGTTGTTGAAGGTCATTAAGTTACTGTTATTGTTGTGTTTGCTGCTTATGTTGTTGTTTGTTGCTGTTGTTGTTGTTGAGGGTCATTTAGTTACTGTTATTGTTGTGTTTGCTGCTGTTGTTGCTGCTGTTGTTGTTGTTCTTCATGAGGGTCATTTAGTTACTGTTATTGTTGTGTTTGCTGCTTATGTTGTTGTTGTTGCTGAGGGTCTACGTATTACTGTCATCGTCATGTTTGCTGCTTATGTTGTTGTTGTTGGTGGTGGTGGTGGTGTTTTTGCTATTATGAATGAGGGTCATCATGTGACTGTTCTTGTTGTATTCGCTGCCTCTGTTGTTGTTGTTGTTGTTGTGTGGTGGTGGTGGTGTGTGGTGGTGGTGGTGGTGGTGGTGGTGGGGGTGGTGGTGGTGGTGCTGCTGCTGCTGCTGCTGCTGCTGCTGCTGCTGCTGCTGCTGCTGCTGCTGCTGCTTTAACCTCCGCTTAAGACCTTCAATTCCTCTGTGTGTGCTTGTCCTGTTACTGGTGTTGTTGTTGTTGTTGATTATGGTAATAATGATGGTAACAACAACAATAATAATAATAACAACAGAAGCAACGATAATAACAATCATAATCATAATGATGATGATGATGATGATGATGATGATGATGATGATGATGATGATGATGATGACGACGACGATGGTGGTGGTGGTGGCAACAACAATTATAATAATAATTAATAAATAATAAAATATTAATAATAAATAATAATAATGCACATACAATGGTATGAACAATGATGGAAAATAATAATAATAATATAATAATAATAATAATAATAATAATGCTAATAACAAATGATGAAGATGACGACGACGACGACGACGACGACGATGATGAGGATGATAACGACCATGATGACGATGATGATGACGATGATGACAATGACAATGACGACGATGGCATTGTTGTTGCTGTTAAAAAGCATTCTTAGGCATTTGCTGTTGTTTCTAGCGATTGGTGTTTGCCATTGTTCGGTAGTGTCAGGTCGTGTTTGGTTTTGTGATCAGTGTTTTAGTTTGCTGCTCCTGTTCAGTTTGTTGATCGTTTGGCGTTGTTATTCCGGCACCAAAGGTCTTATTGTTTGTTGTTCGTTTAGTGTTGTCGGGTTGGTTGTTATTTGCCTGTCGCTGTAATGTTGCTGCTGTTGATGCTGCTGCTGTTGTTGTTGTTGTTGTCAGAGGTGGTGGAGGTGGAGGTGGTGGTGATGGTGGAGGTAGCGTGTCGTAATTATTGTTGTTGCTGTTGTTGCTGCTGTTGTTATTGTTGTTGTTGTTGTGTGTTGTTGGTGTTGTGTGGTGACGGAGGGTGACGATTGCAGTGATGGTGGAGGTGGTTTGTTTGATAATGATTATTGTTGTTGATTCAGGTAGTTGTTTTGTGTTCGCACACGGGACCTCGGTTTCTTGTCTCATCCGGAAAATAAACTTGGGGGGAGAGTGGAGGCGGCACTGATGTTAATTAACTCCAGAGGAAAAAATCCCCTTGAACGAGAGTCGAACCCGGGTCAGCAGATAACGAATACATCACTCTAACCACCAGGCTATCCCGTCCCCGTAGAGGTAATAAGTGTTAGACACAGACCTGACATGGCCTCTATGGTCGTAGGGGCTAATAAACGACAAGACTGGTATGGAATGAGACAGAGTGGGTAAATTTCAAGATGTTGAAACGCTTAACAATAGCAACAACTACAACTACAACAACAACAACAACAACAGCAACAGCAGCATTTATTTTTTTCAGAGAACTTAATCCTTCTTCTCAAGGCAATTCTCAAAGAGAGAGAGAGAGAGAGAGAGAGAGAGAGAGAGAGAGAAGAAGACAGAAGAGAGAAGAAGAGAGAAGACATACAGACATACAGACAGACAGACAGACAAACAGAATACAGACAGAAGACAGACAGAGAGAGAGAGAGAGAGAAGAGAAGACAGACAGACAGACAGACAGAAGACAGACAGACAGACAGACAGACAGACAGATAACTATAAATTATAAAAAAACGACACCAAGTTGTGGGTATTCAGAATGTCTGGCAATATCTTATTAGCCTATACATTGTCCCTGAAGATTAATCTACGTTCTGAGTGGTGGGTGTGTTGTAGCTATATTTACTCGCGGGGGTGGAGGGGGGTGGAGAGGGGGTAGAGGGGTGGAAGAGGGGAGGGGGATTGTCTCTTCTTTCATTCTTTTGATGCACACTGCAACTGAAGTCTCATAATGTTGTCTAGGTTGGTTTTGAGTTTTGTTTTTTGGTGGTTGTTGTTTTTTTCGTAGGAGTTGTGGCGTTCTTGTTTACTTTGTTGCATTACATGTGTGCCAGAGTTGTTGGGGTTTTTTAGGTTAACTTTTCCTTCTGTGTGTCTTTTTCTTGTTTGTCTGTCTGTTTCTCTCTTTTTGTCTGTCTGTCTGTCGTTCTCTATCTATCTATCTATCTTCCCTCTGTTGTGTGTGTGG
>CM054158.1:50578508-50586008 GCA_028751875.1 Rapana venosa | reverse complement strand
ATTCAATATCATCCAACTATCCTTCTTTTGTTCATTTACTTATTTATTCATTCATATTCTCTCTCTCTCTCTCTCTCTCTCTCTCTCTCTCTCTCTCTCTCTCTCTCTCTCTCTCATCTCTCTCTCTCTCTCTCTCTTTCTCTCTCGCGCTCTGTGAATCTGTGTGTTATGGGTGTGTGAAAAGTGTGTAAGCGCGCAGTGTGAGGGTGTGTATGTAAAAGGATGGGGGGGGGGGGGGGGGGTGCTATATCTGTGTAAACACACGCGCGCTTGTTTGCGAGTATGTAATGTCTTACAGTATAGGCAAACACAATATGTAAAGGGAAGGGGAGAGGGGGTATATCTGTGTAAACACACGCGCGCTTGCTTGCGAGTATGTAATGTCTTACAGTATAGGGAAACACAATCAACAATAACTGTTCGAAAAGGATGCATGCAACTAAAAAAAAACTACAGTACCATAATTCAAAAATCTTCCGCACAGCATCGCTTGTACTTTTTGTCGCTATTTCATTACTTTTTTGAAGGTATTTTAGGCTATAGTCTTTCTTAGCATATGAATTCGCATATTTCAACTTAAAAAAAATTTGATTATAGAAATATAAATAATAAAATAAAATAAATAAAACAAACGCGTGAGTTTGTATAGTTTGATAATCCAAATTCTGCTAACAATCAGATTTTGTGTTCCTTTCCCTTCCACCAAGCGGTAATATATAATTACTAATTTGCTTTGCAAGATTCAGCGCTGTAAAAATTCCATCCAGCATAGTACCAAGTTTTTTTCAATGGTAGTCTGGGCAATTCTCCTTCACAATGGACGACACAGAAAAGAAACGTGCGCAAGACGTCTTACATACGCACAAGAAAAATTGTCGCTGGAAAAAAAAAGCTTACAGTAGAACACGATTCTTCTTCTTCCTTTTCTTCTTCTTCATCATCGCCCGTTGTTCAGACAGTAACTTATTGCTGAGCGAAAAATGCCTAACTCTGCCGTTTTAAGCGCCTGACGAGTCAAGTCAAGTCAAGTCAAGTTAAGCGCCTGACAAAACAACTTTAAAAAAGATCACAAAAAAATTTCAAGAAGGACAAGAAATCCTATGTGGGTCTAGTCTGTTTTTCGTACTCCTTGGATTCAAACATCTTTGTATAACAAGAACACTGTACAGTTTGTATGAGGCAAAACGGTACAACACGCCGTAGTACAATAATGAAACATCAACGAAATAGAAGAGTCTGGAACGTGACATTCGCGTCATGATACAAAACTGTAATACAAAACTCACGCGCACTACACAAAAACGCTGGATAATGTTAGTAAGGAAAATATCTAAACGGGAAAATATGGACATAGGGGAAAAAATAAAGGGAAGTAAATACACATACTTAATTTCACACACACACACACACACACACACACACACACACATATATATATATATATGATGGAGAAGTTGTACGTGGTTACCTGCACTCGTTTTCCTCCGCTACTATTTCTGCATTCATACTTTATGTGGTCAAGTGGGAGATTTGCATCTCTTGTAGATCCAAGTATGTGTGAACCATTTATTCTCCCAACTTCTCTTGCCTGTGCACTAGCACTCTAAGTGTATGGCAATGTTTGGGTTATGATCTAGCTAAGGCTGCTGACCACTTGGCTGGATACAAACCGTATGACCTCCCTTGCATCCTTTCAACAGGATCCTTAACATAAGGCACAAAGATTCACTAGGCGTTTATTTTCTCTTTTTATTTTTTATGCGTGTGTGCAACATATATTTTAAGCATATTTTCTTCCTCTTTTTATAGGCTAATCGTCTTTTGATGGCAGCTTTAAAAGGTCACAGGAATATTAAGTATTCTTGTGAATACGATTGACAATTCTCAATTCTGAAAAGTGTCTGGCTGTAAGGTACCACAGCGGGTGAAGCTTCAATCACCGCCAGGACCTCTGATGAAGGCTCATCCAGGAGCCGTAACTCCAGTCAGGTCAGGCCAAAGGCAGAGTTTTTAAACAAATATGCTTTAAATTGCTGTCATTGAAAGATGCTATTTTCTACCTTCTTATTTAAACGACTCTTTGAAAGCCATTTTCAAAATTAATTGGGAAGTTGTAGGTGGTTATCTGCGCTTGTTTTCCTTCACTAATATTTCTGCATTAATATTTATATATGTATGTGTGTGTCTTCCCTAGAAATAGTTGAAAAATTGCAAGTAACTAGTCGAAACATCTGCTCACACACATGTTTACTTTACGCATATCTATCTCCACAAACACATATCAGACTGGAGACATGAGATCTTCCTCAACTCTATGCAACCTCTCGGGCCGCATAGCACAATCAGAACTTTTAAGATATACCGTCTACAAAGACATGGCATAATCACTGCATTTCACCACTTACAGACACTATTGCGTATCTTCCATCTTGGACACCACCACCTAACAAAAGTTAATCAGAGTGTCACACAATTCGCAGGAGTGTCCCGATTTAGTAACAAGACGCTACGACAGGGTTTTGATTGCATGGGAAGTAATCTACTTACCGCCCTTTCTCACACACATACATACCCGTGCGCGCGCGCACACACACACACACACACATACACTATACAATTATGTACTAACACATCACAAAATGAATATATACTAACACATCAAAAAATGAATATATTCTCTCTGGACTTTTTGGGATTTTTAAAAAAATTTACGGGGTATTATGATGTATCCCTAAGGGCGAGTACTAAGCCTATTTATTATCCTCGAAATAAATTGATTTGTTCTCTGACAAATATTTATAAATTGTTATATTACAATTATTGACACCAAACAATGGTGAAGAAACACAAGCGCAGGTAACCATTACATCATATATTATATATATATCATATACATCATAACATCATATATATATATATATATATATATATATATATATATATATATTGTCTAATATTACTAACAGTGAACAGACGTTAAATTGAATGTATATATTGTGTGTGTGCGTCTTCGATTAAACATGACATGGAAGCACGCGCAGCATGACTTGATCAGTACTGTATTGTTGTGTTTTGTTGTCATCGTCACACAGCTCAATGTCGCCGCCACCATGACACTGGGTTGTCGTTTTTTTTTCTCTCTCGCCTTCTTCGCTTCTGTATGGAGCCCAGATCCGAATCAATATTACACAACTCGTGCTCCGGAAGGGAGAGAGAGGAGGGTGGGGATGGAGAGGGAGGGAGAGAGAGAGGGGGTGAGGGAGACAGACAGACAGAGAGAGAGGAGGGTGGGGATGAAGAGGGATGGAGAGAGAGAGGGGGTTAGAGAGGGAGGGAGGGAGAGAGAGGGGGGGTGAGGGAGACATGACAGACAGAGAAAGAGGAGGTGGGTATGAAGAGGATGGAGAGAGAGGGGGGTTAGAGAGGAAGGGGGAGGGAGATGAGGAGGGGTGTGAGGAGACAGACAGACAGAGAGAGAGAGGGGGGTGGGGATGAAAGGGAGGAGAGAGAGAGGGGGTTAGAGAGGAGGGAGGGAGAGAGAGAGGGGGTGAGGGAGACAGACAGACAGAGAGAGAGAGAGGGGGGAGATGGAGAGGGATGGAAGAAGAGAGGGGGTAAGAGAAGGATGGAGGGAGAGAGAGGGGATGCTGAAGACAGACTGAAAGAAGGGTAAGAGAGGGAGAGGGGGGATGGAGGGGGGAGAGAGTGGGGGTTGAGACAGACGAGGGAGGGAGGGAGAGAGAGAGGGGGTGGGGTGGGTGGAAGACAGACAAAAGGAGGGTTAGAGAGAGAGGGGGGGGGGATGGAGAGAGAGAGAGGAAAGAAGGGTTAAGAGAGAGAGGGAGGGGGGGGGTGGAGAGAAACAGAAGAAGGGTAAGAGAGAGAGGAGAGGGAGGGAGGGAGAGGAAAGGAGAGAGGGAGAGAGAGGGGGGATGGAGACAGACAAGAGAGACTGAAAGAAGGGGTAAGAGAGAGAGAGAGAGAGAGGGGGGGGGGGAGGGGAGGGAGGGAGAGAGAGAGGGGTGGAGACAGACAAGGGACAGACTGAAAGAAGGGGTAAGAGAGATGGAGGAGAGAGAGAGAGAGGGAGGGAGAGAGAGAGGGGGGTGGAGACAGCAAGAGGCAGACTGAAAGAAGGGGTAAGAGAGAGAGAGGGAGGAGAGAGGGGGGGTAGGGAGGGAGAGAGAGAGAGGGGGGTGGAGACAGACAAGAGGCAGACTGAAAGAAGGGGTAAAGAGAGAGAGAGAGAGAGAGAGGGGGGGGGGGGGAGGGAGGGGAGAGGAGAGGGGGGGGGGGGGAAGAGAGAGGGGGAGGGAGGGAGAGAGAGGGGGAGGGAGGGAGGAGGGGGGGTGTGGAGACAGACAGAAAAAAAGGGGTAAGAGAAAGAGGGAAGGAGAGAGAGAGAGGGGGGGGGGGATGGAGATAGACAGAAAGAAGGGGTAAGAAGAGAGGGAGAAAGGGGGGATGGAGACAGACAAGACACAGACTGAAAGAAGGGTAGGAGAGAGAAGGGGGGATGGAGAGAGACAGAAGGAAGGGTAAGAGAGAGAAGGAAGGAGAGAGAGGAGGGATGGAGAGAGACAGACAGAAAGAAGGGGTAAGAGAGAGAGAGAGAGAGAGAGAGAGAGAGAATGGGGGGCGGGGGAGAGAGAAAGAAAGACAGAGACTGAAAGAGAGTCCAAGAGGGAGAGATAGACAGACAGACAGATCTACAATCAGTCAAGAAATACACAGAAAAAAACCAGATACGCCCCCCAAAAAACCAAACATGCACACAGACAAACAAGAAAACAGCCAAAACAAAGACAGCCAGTAAGTCAGACAAACAACATCAAAAACAGACAAAAGAAACAGACCAGACGGACAAAGAAACAAACAAACAGACAGGCACACTAACTGACAGACAGGAAAACAGCGGGGGGGGGGGGGGTGGGGGGGGCCACATACACACACAACACGGACCTATTGTCAGCACACAGATACACAAAGAAGCGAACACAAATGCAGAAGAGAGACAGACCAGAACATAAATAGAAACAGGACAGACAGGCAGACAGGAGAAGGGCGATGAAAAAAAAAAACCAGCCAAACAAACTAAGGACAACCAGTCAGTCACACACACACCAAAACAACCAGCCACAAGACAAACAATCACACACCCACACAGTGAAAAAGAGAGGAGAGCGAAACAGAGAAACAGGACAGACAAACGAAGCAACCAAAACACACACACACGGAGAAGAGAGAGAGAGAGAGCGAACCAAAGGAAAACAGACAGACAACCAATCAGACAAACAAAACAGACACACGAACAACAAACACAACACACACACACACACACACACACACAGAAAAAGAGAGAGATGAGAGGAGGAGAGAGAGCAAACCAAAGAAACAGACAAACAAACAGACAAACTAACAGACTACACGAACAAACAAACACACACACCACACACACCACGAAAAAGAGAGAGAGAGAGAGAGATGAGAGAGAGAGAGATAGAGAGGAGAGGTGAGATGAGAGAGAGAGAGGAAGAAAAGAGAGAGAGAGAGGAGAGAGAGAAAAGAATAGAGAGAGGAGAGAGAGAGAGCGAAAACAGGAATAAGAAGACAACCAACGACAAACAGACACACTGAACAAACACACACACACACAACAGTAAAAAGATGCCGCTAAGACAGGCAGAAAGCTGCCACAAGAGGACAGGGGCTTGGAGAAGAAAGGTATCCAAGACATTGCAGGCACAGCGGAGAGGAGAGATGAGGAGAGCAGATGGAGAGATGAGAAGAACGAGAGAGAGAGAGAGACAGACAGACAGACAGACAGACAGAAAGAGAGAGAGGAGAGAGAGAGAGAGAGAGAATGGATGGAGATTGAGAGTAGAGAGAGAGAGAGAGAGAGAGAGGAGAGACAAATGAAAATGACAAATGACAAATTCTTTTATGACGAGGATAATGAATAAGCTCTCATGTGCATTTTTACATCCAGGTCCCGCCCGTTAGGGGTGGGATACATCTTAATAATAATACCAATACTTAGACAGTCTCACAATAAACAGGGAAATAAACCCTTTTCAAAACAGCTCCCCCCGAACACCCTCCCCCCCCCCAAAGCAAGCAATTTAAAAGAAATCCTAAAAATACCCCCACCCTATCCCCCACCCCCAAAAAACCCTAAGCAAAACAAAACAAACAAACAAAAGAGAAGAAAAAAAGCAAACCAACAAAAGATGATTCAAAAAAAGAGAAAACAGACAAAACAACAACAAGAACCAAGAACACAAAGCCAAGAAAATAAACACAACCAACTTAATAAGTCATAAAGATAACATCTACACATTGTCAAATGGTACAGAGAGAGTGAAGAGAGAGGGGGGGGGAGAGAGAGTGAGAGGAGAGACGAGAGAGACGAGAGAGGAGAGAGAGTGAGAGAGGAGATGAGTGAGAAGAGAGAGTGGAGATGATGCGAGATGACAAAGTGAGAGAGAGAGAGAAAGAGAGAGAGAGATGAGAGAGAGGAGAAAGAAGAGGAGAGAGAGAGAGAGAGCGAAAGAGAGAGAGAGAGAAAGAGAGAGAGCGAGAGCGAAAGATAGAGAGAGAGAATGAGAGAGAGAGAGAGAGAAAGAGAGTTGATAGAGAGAGAGAAAGGATGAGAAGAGAGAGATAGAGAGATGAGAGAGAGAGGGAGAAAGATGGAGTGAGAGGAGAGAAGAAAGGACCATTGAGAGAAAGAGAGAGAGAGAGAGGAGAGGGGGGAGAGAGAGAGAAGAGAGAGAGAGAGGAGCGAAAGAGGGAAGGGGGGGTGGAGAGAGAAGAGAGAGAGAGAGAGAGCTCGAAAGAGAGAGAGAGAAAGAGGAGATGGAGAGAGGACGAGAGGAATGAGAGAGAGGAGAGAGAAAAGAGAGAGAGAGAGAGAGAGCGAAAGAACGTAAATTTTAGAGTGTGATGAGGAGAGGGAAGAGAGATGAGAGAGAGAAAGAGAGAGAGAGATAGAGATGAGAGAGAGATGAGAGAAGAGAGAGAGGAGAAAGCGGAAGAGAGATGAGAGAGAAGACGAATGGGAGAGAGAGAGAAAGCGAAGGAGAGAGAGGAAAGAGAGGAGAAGAGAGAGAGGAGAGAGTAGAGAGAGAGAAAGAGAGAGAGAGAGAGAGAGAGGAAAGCGAAAGATGAGAGATGAGAGGAAGAGAGATGAGAGGGAGAGAGAGAGATAGTGAGAGAGAGAAGAGAGAGGAGAGAGAGAGAAAGAAGAGAGAGAGGAGGAGGAGAGAGATAGTGTGAGAGAGAAAGAGAGGAGAGAGAGTGAGAGAGAGAGAGAGAAAGCGAAAGAGAGAGTGAGAAGAGAGAGAGAGAGGAAAGAGAGAGAGAGAGAGAGAGGGAGCGAAAGAGGCTGAGAAGAGAGAAAGAGAGAGAGAGAGAGAGAGAGGAGAGAGCCGAGAGCGTGGAGAGAGAGAGAGAGATTGAGAGAGAGAGAGAGAGAGAGAGCGAGATGAGAGAGGAGAG
>CM054158.1:50558508-50561008 GCA_028751875.1 Rapana venosa | reverse complement strand
AAAGTAGTACTTTACGACCCGTATATCTGACTATAAACAGGAGTATATTCTATTTTAGATACTTAGATGGTAAGATAATGAAAACGCTGTTTCTTCGTTATTTTCCAGCGTGAAAAACGTACAACACTGTACTGTGTTATTTCTAGTACATGAAAACTGTTGTTAGCGCTACACTTTGGTATTTTTTGGTATACTGACTGAGACGTGACTGAAATTGTGCACACTCTACGCACACTGGGAAAGGTAAATTACCAACACTCACAATCAATATCTTTGTTTATGACAGCAAGGCGAGATGGGGGAAAAAACCCACTCGAGTTTGTGAAACAATCAAAGACCGTAATCCGAGTGAATGGTAGTATTGTAGGGTTTTTTTTCCTCTTTTTTTTCTTTTTTGTGTGTTTTGACTATGTTTTTTCTCACTGAGAAAACACCTTAACCAATTGCAGAGTTATTTCTAAACACTTTTTTTTCACACACTTCGAGATTTCAGCACTTCAGGAGAGAAACTGTTTCACATCTCCTTTTAATATTCCAAACAAGAAGTTTGTGCCTTTAGAATGAACCAGACTTGAAGAGTCGTCATCCACTTGTACAAAGACCACAATGATGATGTGCACAATATTGAAGAAGGTATTCAAATCCCACTGTCGCCTTGAAATGGAAAGCTACAAAACTTGTAAAACACTTACTAAGCTCTTGTAATTCTTTTCAATCGTATGACAGAACTCTGTAATCACTCAATTCAAAAGTTAAAGCACTTTCGACAACCAGAACTGAATATAAACGACGAATATGTTGGCAAAAATTCACACACACACAAACACAGCGCAGTATTTTGACATCAGTGTATATATTACTTTTTTTCCCCAACTGATTTCAGTGGTTCATAATAATGTCACAGAAAACAAGAAAAAAAATCAGCGCTTTTTTGTACACTCAAACATTTTTTTCCATTTTTTTCACAAAATAAAGTATCCACCTATAACTGACACAGACAGTGTGACCAAGTCAACTCGATGAAAATCAAATCCAGACTGACACAAATCGTACCGATGATCAGTTTCCGAGCTTCTGACACCTTGAAAGGAGACCATCCCCCCCTATTTATAACCCTCACCCTCACCACCACCAACACCCATACAAAACAGCCCCCCACCACCACCACCACGTGAGAACACTGAGCTGGTCACTCCGCCGTTGTTAATCCTCTTTCCATCTCCCTCTCACTCTCTTTCAAAGAAAGCCTCTGGACCCATGGCTCCAGTGTCCACCGCTGTCTCTTGTCCAGCAGCCTCTCTGTGCGGTGCTGGACGGATCGGACACACAATAGCCAGTACCGGACATTGACAGCAACCACCCGATCACAATGAGAGAAAGTGTCAACCGACTTCTTTGAGCCTGCACCCCGAAAACGTGACCAGGAATACAAACACCGTCTTCCCGTCTCCTACGCTAGCCCCCCCTCCCTCCCGTGCACACACACACACACTCAAGCACACACAAAAGCCAGCCTCGTCCAAGAATCGAAAAGGTTTCCAGTTTCACTCTCTCTTTTCGAAGGCAGGATCCTCACAGGGGAAAAAAACACCACGTTAACAATAAAAAATAAAATCAAAAATTCCAACAAGAGGATTCTCAGAGTTGACACACCAAACACATTCACAGATTCAAGAAGTCTAATCCTCCACAAAAGCTTGACTGGCAGCAACAACTCCCGGAGAGATGTCCCATGTCAAGCTACAGTCAGTCAGTCAGTGCTCAGCACACAGCACAACGCGACACAAACACCTTGACGATCTTCGTTCCATTCGCTGATGAAGGAAGCGAAACGAAAGTTGTCGTCGTTGTAGGGTGGTAAACCTAACGTTGTTTCACCGTCAATCGGCTAGGAGGCATCACAAGACCATGCGGCCGCTTCAGCTTTCTCACTGACGAGCAAGAACTAGTGAAGTCGTCTGCCATGTGCGCAGACGATAAGAATAGATTCAACGGCGCGCGTGCGCGGCCAACATGGCTGCGACAAGCTCATTGTACCCAGGGCATCCTCAACCAATCAGATAAAAGGAGGTTGTATGGTGCCATTGCCATGCCAACTGTCAGCCACTCACTGAATCTCTTTTCTGGCACACAGCTCGATTCTCGGATGCCGGCTTGCGGTGTCGTCTGCTCTCTTTCTGGCATCAGCGGCCAAAAATCTATCGCCGGCTTCCGACAAGCCAGCAGCAGTTGCTTCCCATTTGAGAATGTTTGCCTGTGGCTTGAGGAGAAATCTGCATCGTAAGTTGGGAGGGAGCTCGTGTGTATCATAATGATATTGTAGAATGCCTCTGGTTTTTCGCGTTTCGATTTTTGGGGGAGCCTCTGGCAAGGAGAGGTTTGGTTTTTTTTGTTAAAAAGGAGAGGAAATTGACGAGTGCATGGTTCGTGCTGTTATTCTTTTGACATTTAACTTGATGATTTTTGCTGGGGGTTTTTTTTTAAAGAAATTGTTTCTAAT
>CM054158.1:50551008-50553508 GCA_028751875.1 Rapana venosa | reverse complement strand
TTCCTCTCTTGTCTTCAGATCTCAAAGCCTTGGCGAATCTTTGATCCACCCAGTCACTTCTTATGACCATCCCCCAGAAATGAAGAGGGAGTTGTTGGTTTTCTAGACAATGCGCGAGGAGAAAAGTGTCGCGTGCTTGTGGGTCATAGCCTCGCGCAAGGAGGGGAGACAATCAGGACTACAGTGACCGCCTGTAATGATGCTCTGCCCTTGGTGTCCATGTTTCGCCAGGTGGCAGCAGCAGCAGCAGCAGCAGCAGCGGCCAACACACACACAAAAAGTCTAGAAGTTTGAGCTTTTTAAAGGTGTAAAAAGTTGTAGTCGTGCGTATATGTAGCAGACCTGGTATTAACAAGTTGTTCATCTCTCTCACTTTACAGAATAATACCTAGCTTGATTCTTGTTCGGGAGAGAGATAGAAAGGGAGGTTATGCGTGGACTTGGGAAGAGAGACAGGGGCGGTAATAAGAGGGATGGGGTTTCGGGGGAAAAGATAGAAGGGGAAGGATAAGTGACACGAGTCTTGAGTCATGTACGTCTCTCAAAGATTTAGTGTCTACAATCTTACTCTTTCTCTCTCTCAGTTTACACAATAACAGCTCGATGTCTGCTTGGGGGTTTTAGATGAAAGGGTGGTGGTGGGGTTAGGCTGTAAGGGAGAAAAGAAAGATTGAAAGATTAGTAAGAGAGCCGTATACATGTCTAAAAGAATTTGGTACCACCGATTTACTGTTCTCTATCGTTTTACAAAATATATAGCTCAATAAATGTTTGGGTTGAGGTGGAAAGGGTGGGGAAAGAGAGTCAAGTCAAGTCAAGTCGAAAACACTTTAATCACAGAGAAGGATAAATGACAGAGTTGTGTACAACCATTACAGCATTTATTCAAAGATTTTTAAAATTTTAAATTTACATCAATGTAGCTATCAATGATGCCTACTACTGTTTCTTCGGGAGTGTGGAGTTATCAGCAATTACATAGTCTTGCACATTTCAGAAAAAAATCACTACTCGCTGGATTCTTGTCCTTTTGCTCATTTTTTCTCATTACAGATGTAACAAATTCGAGTTCTCCAGTTTTCAGATTCTACACAACAGGTACAAAGAACGATAAGACATTTAGACTAGTGGATTGGGGGGAGTTCGATCACCTGTAGAGACAGAGACAGAGACAGAGAGACAGATGCACATCTGTAACAGAGCTGTTTACAATAAATTGTACCAACTCCAACAAAGCTTCAGCGCAAGTCCATGGCATTAATCAAACTAATATCACACAGCATTTCTTTCCTAAACTGCAGGCATTGCGAAGGACATGGTTATGTTTGATGAAAGTACAAGAATTATGGAATTTCTTTAGGTTACGTACCAGGAAGCTCAAATATAGAGGGGGAAAACTTTAAGTACCTGAGAGGAGAAAATATAGAGGGGAAAAAACTTTAAGTACCTGAGAGGAGAAAATATAGAGGGAAAAACTTAAATACCTGAGAGGAGAAAATATAGAGGTGAAAAATTTTAAGTACCTGAGAGGAGAAAATATAGAGGGAAAAAATTTTAAGTACCTGAGAGGAGAAAATATAGAGGGAAAAAAGTTTAAGTACCTGAGAGGATAAAATATGTGGTAAGGGTTGTTTGCTTGTTTGGGTGGTAGGATATATTTTTCTAAGAGGACGGGATAGCTCAGTGGTCAGAGCACTCGCTTTTTCCAGAGCTAAGGTTAAGCAGCATCAAGCGATGGTTACCAAGTGGATGGGCGACCGTTTGTGCGCCTTGGCTTCAGTACAGTTCCCCAGTTCACCCAACTGTAAATGGGAACCTGCCTTTTTAGGGTCAGGGAAGGTAAAGCAGCGAGGGAGAGGAGATGGGCACCGCCCTCAATATGCTGGCCCCTAGAGAAGCTGAGGTATCTGATGTATCGCTCCTCTACGACCACATAGATTATGGGACACCTTTACCCCTTTTTTCACCTTTTATATATTTTTCTAGATTTTGTAATTGCAATTTTTCAGTTTTTGTGTATATTTTATCCAGAGGATGTGTTGTTGGTTTTTTTTTAATTATGTTCTTGTTTTAGATGTTTGTTGTTGTTTTCTTTAGGGTTTGTTTTGTTTCTAATGTTTCTTTCTGATTTTTTTCTCAAATCAATATCCCACTACCAATCCAATCCTGTTGTTTACAGCCCCGCCGACCACAGAGGTCATATCAGGGCTGTCACCTCGACAACTTTTCTAAATCTCAGATAAAAACTGTGCAGCTATACACAGATTAAAACAGTATAAAACCAACTCTACTGTCGTTCCTTGTAGCAACGCCCTGGCCAACCATAAGGGGTCAACCCAGGACAGTCATCAAGTTGTGGATGAAACCACGTCAACCACAACCCCAATACAAGTTTAAAGATAAAAACACTTGAAAAGTAACAGTGCTGTTGTTGTTGCTGCTCTTGTTGTTGTTGTTGTTGTTGTTGTGTGTTCCCCAGCTTAATACTCTGAGGGGTCAC
>CM054158.1:50531008-50538508 GCA_028751875.1 Rapana venosa | reverse complement strand
TGATGATGATGATGATGATGATGATGCTACTGCTACTGATGATGATGATGACGATGCTGCTGCTGCTGCTGCTGCTGCTGCTGCTGCTGCTGCTGCTGCTGCTGCTGCTGCTGCTGCTGCTGATGATGATGATGATACTGCTACTGCTACTGATGATGATGATGACGACGATGCTGCTGCTGCTGCTGCTGCTGTGCTGCTGCTGCTGCTGCTGCTGCTGCTGCTGCTGCTGCTGCTGCTGCTGCTGCTGATGATGATGATGATGATGATGAGGAGGAGGAGGAGGAGGAGGAGGAGGAGGAGGAGGAGGAGGAGGAGGAGGAGGAGGAGGAGGTGGAGGAGGAGGAGGAGGCGGTTGACGATGACGATGATAAAGTAGAAACGTGTTACAGCTATACCTCCCAGCTGTGATAAGCAACTGCATAGTCAGCTAGGCTTGAGCCACAATAACAGTAACACCAAATCACAACATAGTCTAGATCTGTCTACAGAATGCCTAACTACCATCGCTTTATGGACAGAATGGAAACACTTCGGCCAAAGTTGAGACGTGCAAACTAGCACTTTGTGTAAACAGCACGAAATCTGGAAATGGGCTTTCGATTTTTCCCTTGCCAGTACTGGAGTGCAGGTATAATTTGTGGTCGGAAAATCAAACAACTTTGTCATGTACTTATAGGAGCGATATCAGCTGTATCATTTCACTTGTTGGATAATCAAAGATCTGGAGAGACGGGGGTGGGGTGGGGGGTTGGGGGGGTAGCCTGGTGGTTAGAGTGATGCAGTCGTGATCTGCTGACCTGAGTTTGAATCTCGTTCAAGAGAATTTTTTATCCGGAGTTTACATCCGTGCCGACTCCACTCTCCCCACAAAAGTCCTTCGGATGAGACTATAAACCGAGGTTCCGTGTGCAAACGTATGCAGAACATCTTTGCGCACACGTTAAAACCCGTTCCGCTTTTCGGAAGAGTAGGCATTGTGTGCCAGTGGGAACGGATGACAGAATTTACAAAACTGCATACACACGGGGTTTGGATGTGAAAAAGCACATGAGCGCTTATTCCATTATCCTCGAAATGAAGAGAGAAAAAAGTATCTGTATCTATCTCATGCATTTGGTTTACCAAAATGTCTGTAGGATTCCAGTGCTGACATGAATTTTATTTCATTTACTCCTGTCTTCCTTCATGTCATTAACGATTTTAACTCAGTGGTCAGAGCACTCGCTTTCCCAAAGCTAAGGTTAAACAGCATCGAGCGTGGTTGCCTTTTGCGTGGGTAACCGTTCGTGGACTTTGGCTTCAGTACAGTTCCCCCAGTTTACCCAGCTGTGAATAGGTACCTGCCCTCTTTAGGGTCAGGGAAGGTAAAGCAGCGAGGGGGAGGAGATGGGCGCCACCGCCCTCAATATGCTGGACCCTGGAGAAGTGAGGTCTCTGTTACCATACTCTCCAACAACCCCATAGGTTATGGGAACAACTAACATAATTGTCTTCTTGTACATGTTCATGCAAAAGATCAAATATGCACGTTGAACATCCTGTAAATGATGTCAGTGGGTGACACAGATGATTCAGTGGGTTCAGTGGGTGGCACAGATGATTCAGTGGGTTCAGTGGGTGACACAGATGATTCAGTGGGTTAGGAAAACACGAATAAACGCATCATACATCCCCGAAGGCAGAATGCGGGTACCTTCATGGTGGGGGGTAAAAACGGTCGCAGTCGCAAAAAAATCTCACCATTGGAGAACCTCGGAGCTCTAACCGAGAAACAGGGTTTAAAAAACCACATGCACGGAATGAATTCTTCAAACACACAGACATCAGAAACCTAGCAAGAACCATCGCCAATCTGTCATCACACTACCTCTCTGCAAAGTTGGAGACTGTGAGTACACATCAACCACAAGACAACCAACCAACCAACCAACCAACCACCCAGATTCCCCACCCCCACCCCACCCCACCCCAAACTTCCAATCCCTTTTTCTTTTCAAACCCCGTTTCAAATCAAAACCCGAAGTTTTCTTTCTTCTTCTTCTTTCTTCTTCTTCTTCTTCTTTCTCTTCTTCATTTTTCTTCTTCCCTTTTTTTCTTCTTCTTCCTTCTTCTTTTTTTCTTTTCTTCTTCTTCTTCTTCTTCTTCTTCTTCTTCTTCTTCTTCTTCTTCTTCTTCTTCTCTTCTTCCAATTCTTCTTCTTCTTCTTCTTCGCAATTTTCTTCTTCTTTTCTCTTCTTCTTCTTTTTCTTCTTTTCCTTCTTCTTCTTCGCAATTCTTCTTCTTCGCAATTTTTTCTTCTTCGCAATTCTTCGCTTTTTTCTTCTTTTCTTCCTTCTTCTTCGCATTCTTTGCATTCTTTTTTTTTCTTCTTCGCAATTCTTCTTTTCATTCTTCTTCTTCTCTTCGCATTCTTCTTTGCATTCTTCTTTCTTCGCCCTTTTCTTTGCATTCTTCTTTTCTTCGCATTCTTCGCATTTTTTTCTTCTTCTTCTCTTCTTCGCAAATTCTTTTCTTCTCGCATTCTCTCTTCTTCGCAATCTTCTTCCTTCTCTCTTGCAATTCTTGCAATCTCGCAATTCTTCTTCTTCGCAATTCTTCGCAATTCTTCTTCGCAATTCTTCGCAATTCTTCTTCGCAATTCTTCGCAATTTTTTCTTCTTCTTTGCATCTTCTTCGCATTTTTTTCTTTCTTCGCAATTCTTTCTTCTTCTTCGCATTTTCTTCTTCGCAATCTTCTTCTTCTTTGCATCTTCTCTTTTTCTTCGCATTTTTCTTCTTCTTCTTCTTTCAATTCTTCTCTTCTTCTTCTTCTTTTCTCTTCTTCTTTTCTTCTTCTTCTTTCTTCTTCTTCTTCTTTCTTCTCTTCTTCTTCTTATTTTTCTTCCATTTCTTCTTCGCATTCTTCTTCTTCTTCTTCTTCTTCTTTTCTTCTTTTTCTTCTTTTCTTTTTCTTTCTTCTTCTTTTCTTCTTCTTCCCTTCTTCTTCTCAGTCGATAATTTGTCAATACGGACGATTCTGTTCTGTTTTTCTGCATGAGTGCTAGGAGGGGGTGTGAGTTGTTCCACATGGTCTGTGTTGTTTCTGCCAACACCAAAAACACACACACTCCTCTCCTCTCTCCACCACACACGCACGCACGCACGCACCGCCACCCCACCACACACACACACCCCACAAGTCGGGCGGACAAGACACGTCCTAATTTTGACCAAAGGATACATCCCCCCGAAACTTACATAAAACCAGAAATTCAGGCAAAAACTTGGGTTTTTTCCCAAAATTTTGAAAGCTTTTTTTTCCTTTCCCTTAACACGAACCCTGTCCTGTCAAATTTGGGGGAACTTCCGGTCTTGGATTTTATTTTGGCGTCCTGTAACTTTTGTTAAGGTTTGTTAAGTTTTTTTTCTTAAGTTTTGGTTCACATTAATTTAGGGGAAAATTTTTTTTCTTTTTAAAAAAAGTTCTTTTATATCGAGGATTATGAAATAAGCACTTACCTACTTTTTTTACATCTAGTACCCGTGTGTATGCGGTTTTGTAAATTCTGTCATCTCTTCCCACCGGCACACAATGACCTACTCTTACGAAAAGCGGAACAGGATTTAACATGTGCGCAAGATGTTCTGCGTGCGTTCGCACACGGGGGCATCGGTTTATACTCTCATCCGAAAGACTTTTGGGGAGAGAGGAGTCTGCACTGGTGTTAACTCCAGAGGGAAATATCCCCTTGAACGAGAATCGACCCCGGGTCGTCAGATTGCGAGCGCAATGTTCTAACCACTAGGCTACCCCGTCCCTCCCCTGTTTCTGTATTTCTAAACCAGACAGAGTGAGGAGAGAACTGGACTTAGGGAACAATGGGAATAAAAGTGATGATTTTGTTTTTTTATGGTGGAGATTATCTTGTCACGTCCATCATCGTTGCTGTCAATCATCTCTTGAGGTGATTGTCTGCGCTTCTATAGAGAGTAGGACAGACGGCATGCTGAACGAAGAAAAAAGGAATGATTTCAAGCCGAAAATCTTCTACGTTTGTGTCTGGGTACACGCATTATGTACAGTTGCAAACACGAGTAGTTTCAGAGCATTATATATATTACACAATGACTATCGTACGTGAAACTAGTTGTTATAGTGTGTGTGAGCGTGTGTGTGGGGGGGTGGGGGTGGGGGGTGGGGGGTGTGGCGTGTGTGTGTGTGTGTGCGTTTGTGTGTGTGTTTGTGTGTGTGTGTGTGTGTGTGTGTGGGCGTTGTGGTGTGTGTGTGTGTGTGTGTGCGTGTGTGTGTGTATGTGTGTGTGTGCGTGTGTGTGTGCGCGCGTGTGTTTGTGTGTTTGTGTGTTGCGCACACACATACAACACACACACACACACAGACACACCTTCTAGGCTTTAATGGCAATAAAAATGTTCTATTTTGTTCTGTTCATACACACACACAAACACACACAGACGCAAACACACACACGCACACACACACAAAACACACACACACACACACACACACACACACACGCGCACACACACAGTAACTCAAGGACACAGCGTAAAAGACAGACACTACCCCAAAAATACAAAAACCAGAAAATCAGACAATATCTCCGACAAAGACACACAACACAGTGACAGACCAGACAGACAGGACAACAGACAGACAGACAAGAAAAAGAAGAATGAGTAAAGACAGAGACAGAAAAACAGCGACACAGACAGAGAGAGAAAAAAGCATACAGTCACAATAGAAAAAAACACGTTCTATCGACAAATCCCAAAGAAAATAATTTCTTTCGCATCTTCCACCACCAGATATCTCGTATTCAATCCTGCAGTCCTATTGGCCATCACGTACCGTCTCCAACAGTCTGTCCATAACAGACAGACACAGATACAGACGGTCAGACAGACACAGACAGACAGACAGTTACAGACAGAGAAACACAGAATCAGATAGACACAGACACAGACAGACAGTCAAACGGACAGACAGAAGACAGACAGGAAAACACACAGACAGACACAGACAGACACAGACTAACAGACACAGACATACAGACGGACAGAGGCAGACACAACAAACAGACATACAGACACAAAGACATCAACAACCCAAACAGCACAGACGTCGGGAGCGTGCGCGCGCGCGCGTGTGTGTATGTGTGTGTGTGTGTGTGTGCGTTGTGTGTGTGTGTGTGTGTGTGTGTGTGTGTGTGTGTGTGTGTGTGTGTGTTGTGTGTGTGTGGTGTGTGTGTGTGTGTGTGTGTGTGTGTGTGTGTGTGTGTGTGTGTGTGAAAGTCAAAGTCAAAGTCAAAGTCAAAGTCATACTTTTATTTCCAGATGGTACATTGAATAAGCAAAACACTTGCTTTTTTTCGCCAAGCCATCTAAGAGGGGAAAAAAGCAACAACAACGACATGTGTGTGTGTGTGTTTGTGTGTATGTGCGTGTGTGTGTGTGTGTGTGTGCATAATCTGGTTGAGCGTCGAAACGGTGTTAAGCTGGGAACGCCCAATAGCAAAAAACAATAGCTTCCACAACAGCAGCCGTACCAGCAGCAACAACAACAACAACAACAATACCACAACGCAAAATCAGCCCTCTGACAACAAGAAGATTATACGATGGCAACTTCAACTGTTCCCCTGTGAGGATGCTGGGAGGCCTGTCAGTGTAAGCAGCATCCCCACCTTCTGCAAATTCTGTGTTAGGAATTCCCTCTTTTCTATCCCTCTCTTTATTTCTGCCTTTTTTTCTTTTCTTCCTGTCACTTCCTTCTTGTCTGTTTTTATGCCTTCTTGGTACATTCTCTTGTCCTTTTTTTTTCTCCAGAAAGACTTAAAACATAGCTATTCTCTCCCACTCTGAAGTTTAGATGCGCTGGGCCTGACTTGTCAGGCGCTCAACGGCAGCGCGATGCATCTTCGCTCGTAGGAATAACCACAACAGTTGCTGTCTGTAGTGTTCGACGATGAAGAAGAGAAAGGTTCAACTGGCAGAGAAATGTAAAAATTACGCTGAATATTCAGTTGTAGTATACAAAAATGACACCAACTGATTTACACTCTATCTTGATGTGATAAAACATATTATGGATGTTATAAGAAAAAACGAACACCTAGCAATAACAAAAACAAAAAAAACTGCAGCATTAGACAAGACAAGAATGACACAATCTACTTACTATATCCTTCATAGCAAACAAACAAAAAAACCATCACAAAAATGATTTCAGCTTTCATTTGTACAACGAGAGCGAGAGTAACATTTTCCCCCTATCCCCTTATTTCAAAAACACATCCAAAAGCTTCCTTGCAAGTACAGCGACTTGTACTAATACACTAAAACAAAACATAGTATATACCAACTTGATTTTGGTTTTTAGTGCATCATTAATGTACTAGGATTGCATCTCTGTAAGAGCAGGAAGGAGTTATACTCGTACGGTGCGCTTCGTTTTGTATAATTATATCGTACTAAATGTCATTGTACCCGTTACTATTTACTTTTCTGGTAATAGGTACCGGGCCGGGGTTTTGTCTTGTACAGAATCTAGAAACTGTCTGGAGTGGATTAACTCGAGATCATCATTTACTAATAATTCTACACTTCTTGACTAAAGACTCTCACATACAAAAAAACGGACGTAGCAAGGAGATATGACAAAGGTACTTTGTGACAAGAGGAGAGAGACTTCTATATAAGACGGGAAACAACATAAAACAAAATAAACAAAAACAGAAACAAGCAAAAAATTGAGAGTTCGGCTTTCGCTTTTTCTTGGAGTCTGAAAACTAGTATATGAATTAGTTGATTTAGAGGGTTTAAATATATATATATATATATATAACAACGGAAGATGTGTCTTTTTTTTTCAAGTAAAGAGTCTTATGTTGTTGTAGGGGGCGGGATAGCTCAGTGGTCAGAGCACTCGCTTTTCCCCAGCCAAGGTTAAGCAGCATCGAGCGTGGTTACCACTTGGATGGGTGACCGTTTGCGCGCCTTGGCTTCAGTATAGTCCCCCAGCTCACCCAGTTGTAAAACGGGTACCTGCTCTCTTTAGGGTCAGGGAAGGTAAAGCAGCGAGGGAGAGGAGATGGGCGCCGCCCTCAATATGCTGGCCCCTAGAGAAGCTGAGGTCTCTGATTCCTTACTCCCCTATGACCTTATAGATTATGGGAGACCTTTACCTTACTTTACCATATGTTGTTGTAATATTAGAAATCAACACAGATGTCGAGGAAGGAAAAGAAAATTCTGTTTGTCTTGTGGATGGTTTGTATCTTCCTCAACGTATCAAAAAAGTATCAAGACTATGTCTTGCACCAAGCAAAGCAGTTTGTTGATACACGTTCTTATTAGACAACAATCATAACGGATCACACCTTCCTCCACGTATAAAAAAAAAAATCAAAACTATGGCTAAACCAGAACAATACACTTGGAGGGCTACACGTTCTTTTTAAATAAAATTTGGGATGGATTACATACTATTGCGTGGAT
>CM054158.1:50506008-50521008 GCA_028751875.1 Rapana venosa | reverse complement strand
AACATGTCTGTCTGTCTTTTTTACGAAATAGTTGCTACGGAATAAGCAACGGTGCAATGATTTTTTTCACAGAGGCTGGATGAATAAACATTACTTTCACAAAGTTTTGTTCCCCCTCCCCCATTCCCCCCCCCCCCCCCCTCCTCCAAATGCGTTGGTAACATGTACAGATATCGTTTCTTCCTGCTTGTGTTGCAGAAACAGAGAAAGATAAAGTGGACGGTAGCCAGTTGCAGACCTATACTTTCTGGCAATTGTTTAGATAGAAGTGTGTGTGGGGGTGGAGGGGGAGGGGAGGGGGGTGTTTGTGTGTGTGTGTGAGAGAGAGAGAGAGGAGGGGAGTGTGTGTGTGTCTGTGGGGGGGGGGGGGGGGGGTGAGTGTGTGTGTGTGACTGTGTGTGTGTGAGGGGTGGGGGAGTGTGTGTGTATGGGGGGGGTGTGTATGTGTGTGTGGAGGAAGAAGTGTTAGATAGATAGATAGATAGATAGATAGATAGATAGTTAGATAGATAGATAGATAGATAGATAGATAGATAGATAGATAGATAGATAGATAGATAGATAGATAGATAGATAGATAGATAGATAGATGTGTGTGTGGAGAGAAGTGTATGTGAGTGTGTATGAGTGTGTGCGCGTGTGGAGGGAGTGTATGTGTGTGTTTGTGTGTGATGAGAGAAAGAGAGCGCGCATGTGTGTGTGTGTGTGTGTGTGTGTGTGTGTGTGTGTGTGTGTGTGTGTGTGTGTGTGTGTGTGTGTGTGTGTGTGTGTGTATGTGTGTGTGTGTGTGTAGGTGTGTGAGTATGAGACAGAAAAGTGTGCGTGTGTGTGCGTTCATGTGTGTGTGGGAAAGAAGAGAGAGAGAGAGAGAGAGAGAGAGAGAGTGTGTGTGTGTGTGTGTGTGTGTGTGTGTGTGTGTGTGTGTGTGTGTGTGTGTGTGTGTGTGTGTTTTGTGTGTGTGTGTGTGTGTTGTGTGTGTGCGTGTGTGTGTTTGTGCATGTGCGTTTGTGCGGGGGTGTGTGTGTGTGTGTGTGTGTGTTGTGTGTGTGTGTGTGGTTGTGTGTGTTGTGTGTGTGTAGATGTATGGTAGTGTAGTAAATGATACTTGAGAGCAATGGATTTGAAATATTTCCGAAACTACCAACTTTATTTTGAAACAAGGAAAGTAATATGTTCTGTTGTGTTTGTGTGTGTATGTGTGTGTGAGAGAGAGAAAGTCAAAGTCAAATTCAAAGTCAAAGTCAAATTTTCATTTCCAGATGGTACATTGAATAAGCAATGCATTTGCTGTGTGTGTGTGTGTGTGTGTGTGTGTGTGTGTGTGTGTGTGTGTGTGTGTGTGTGTGTGTGTGTGTGTGTGTGTGTGTGTGTGTGTGTGCGCGTGCGTGCGAATGAGAGAGAGCGTGTGTAAGCTGTGTGTGTGTTTGTGAGTGTGTATGTGTATAGTGTGTGTATGAGTGTGTGTGCATATCTATCTATCTGTCTGTCTATCTATCTATCTCTATCTCTATTATCCATTTATATATTTATCTACCTATCTATCTATCTACCTACCCATCTATCTATCTATCTACCTACCTATCTATCTATATATCTGTCTGTCTATCTACCTACCTATCTATCTATCTATCTGTCTATCTAACTACCTATCTATCTATCTACCTATCTATCTATCTGTCTATCTACCTACCTACCTATCTATCTATCTATCTATCTGTCTATCCAGCTACATATCTATCTATCTACCTACCTATCTATCTATCTGTCTATCTACCTACCTATCTATCTATCTACCTACCTATCTATCTGTCTATCTACCTACCCATCTATCTATCTCCCTACCTACCTATCTATCTATCTACCTACCTATCTATCTATCTACCTACCTACCTATCTATCTATCTATCTATCTACCCACTGTTAACCCGCTCTCTCTCTCTCTCTCTCTCTCTCTCTCTCTCTCTCTCTCTCTCTCCATTATTACATAGTCTATGATTCCCTCAACTCCATAACTTTTCCACAACCCACATGAAGTCTGTACCAACCCCCCTCCCCCCCCCCCCCCCAATCCCCCCAACCCCACCCTCCAACTTACTTCTCTTATTTCACTCCTCCTTCATGCAACTGTTCTCTTCCTTCCTTCCTTCAACTCCTCCCCCTCCCCCCACCCCTACGCCTACCTCCTACCCCCCACCCCCTCTCCCATATTCCCCGTTCAAGTCGTAGTATGCTACTTAAGAGGAACTGTTCCAACATACACCTCGTAAATAGCAGGTTCTATGTTCGATTCCTCAAAGGGAAAAAAGAGAGAACCATTTAGCTTTTCTAACACACACACACACACACACACACACACAGGGAGGGAGGGAGGGAGAAAGGGAGACAGAGAGACAGAAAGAGAGACAGAGAGACAGAGAGAGTGACAGAGACTGAGAAAGATAGAGAGACAGAGACAGAGAGACACAGAGAGAGACAGAAAGAGATACAGAGACAGAGAGACACAGAGAGAGACAGAGAGACAGACAGACAGAGAGACAGACAGAGAGACAAAGACAGAGAGACAGAGACAGAGAGACAGAAAGACAGAGAGATAGACAGAGAGACAGAGAGTGAAGAGAGAGTACAGAGAACAGAGAGACAGAGACAGAAAGACAGAGACAGACAGAAAGACAGAGACAGACAGAAAGACAGAAGACAGAGACAGAGAGACAAGAGAGAGACAGAAACAGAGAGACAGAGACAGAGACACAGAGAGAGACAGAAAGACAGAGACAGAGAGACAGACAGAAAGACAGAGACAGAGAGAACACGAGAGAGACAGAAACTAGGAGAGACAGAGACAAGAGAGACAGAGAGACAGACAGAAGAGACACGAAGAGAGACAGAGACGAGAGAGACAGAGACTGAGAGAGACAGAGACTGAGAGAGACAGAGACTGAGAGAGACAGAGAGAGAGAGAGAGCTGAAGCTCCCATAGGATTTGCCTTAATGCTACATTGCAAAAGCTAGCTGTTGTTTTATGTGAAGTTGAAAAGCGAAAAGGGAGTTTGAAGTGAAGATTTTTTCGGTTTAAAAAAAAAAAGTTCAAGGTCTTATAGTGCTTGGAGTTGGTTTATGGTGGTGGTGGCGTTGGTGGTGGTAGTGGTGGTGGTGTGTGTGTGTTTGTGTGGATGGATGGGGGTTGGGGGTGGGGGTGAGGGGTGGGGGTGAGGGGTGGGGAGGAAGTTGTGTGTGTGTGTGTGGGTTGGGGGGTGGGGAGATGTGTGTTTATCTGTCTGTGTGTGTGTGTGTGGGGGGGGGGGGATGGATGTCAGCTTTGGTCATTGTAGTAAAGTAAGCGAGCGGGCAGGCAAGGAAAAGAGAGAGAGGGGAGAGAAGAGAGAGAGAGAGAGAGAGAGAGAGAGAGACAGACAGACAGACAGACAGACAGACAGACAGACAGACAGACAGACAGACAGACCTCAGACTTCAGACTTCAGACTTTTACTGTACATCGGCCTTAAACCACAATACAAAGGAATGATGGGCGTACGGAGTGGGCATATGACATGAGTGTTATAAACACATTACTATCAATGTATACAAATATGAAATGATATATCAGCAATAATAAAGAAATTACATCACCTATTTCTTGGATAATTCATCACAAATCAATTCACGTTCGTCATAATCGACAATGTTTTGAATGTGGTATTCATCAATATAAGGATCCATTTCTATAAAGTTATCTTACTTCTTCTGTTGGTTGCATGAAAAAATATATCGTGATACATGACAGAGAGACAGAGAGACAAAGAGATCGACAGAGACGGAGAGAAAAACAAACAGAAAGAGACAGAAACACACACACACACACAACACACTCACACACACAACCCCCCTTCACACACACACACACTGCACACACATACACACACATACACACATGCACACACACACCCTCCCTCCCCCCCACACACACCACCCATCCCCACACACCCACACACACACCTACACACACTAATACACCCACCACACCACACAAACAAACACACACACGTACACACTTACCCCACACAACACACACACACACTGCACACACTACATACACCCCCCCCACACACACACACCACACACACACTACACACGCACTACAACACACTACAACCCCCCCCCCCCCACACACACACACACAACACGCACAAACACCAACCACACACACCACCTACTCCACACACACACACACTACACCCACCCACCCCACCACACACACTACAAACACACACACACACTACCCCCCCCCCCACACACACACACGCACAAACACCCTACAACACACACACACCACCCACTCCACACACACCACTATACACCCACGCACACCACACAAACAAACACACACACGTACACACTTAACCCCCCCCACACACACACACACACTGCACACACTACATACACCGCCCCCCCCACACACACACACACACTACACCCCCCCACACACACACCCCCATACCCCCACACACATTGCACACACTATACACCCACGCATCACACACGCACACACACACACACTACACATACACTACATACATACACACACATCACACACACTACACACACTACACACACCCCACACCCCACACACACACTACACCCTCCCACCACCACCCTCACCCCCCCCCCCACACACACACTACATCCCCACCCACCCCCCACCCCACCACACACACACACTACCACACTACCCCCACCCCCTCACACACACACACACACACACACACACACAACACACACACATCGATGCCATCAGACACCTGAACTACCTTGTCAAGACACACTACATCTGCAGAAGAGCTAGTTGGTCAGCAATAGCACAGCACAGCACAGACGGGGGACGGGATAGCCTAGTGGTTAGAACATTGCGCTCGCAATCTGACCACCCGGGTTCGATTCCCGTTACAGGGGGATATTTTTCCCCTGGAGTTCACATCAGTGCAGACTCCACTCTTCCCTAAAAGTCCTTCGGATGAGACTATAAACCGAGGTCCCCGTGTGCGAACGCACGCAGAACATCTTTTCGCACACGTTAAATCCTGTTCCGTTTTTCGTAAGAGTAGGCCATTGTGTGCCGGTGAGAAACAGATGACAGAATTTACAAAACCGCATAGGCACGGGGACTGGATGTAAGAAGGCACATGAGCGCTTATTCCATTATCCTCGATATAAAAGAATTTTTAAAAAAATACAAAACAGATACAGACGTCTGTCTCTGCTTCTTCTTCTCCTCCTCCTTACACATCACACCAGCCTTACCTCCCTTACCTGTCTTACCTACCTTACCTGTCTTACCTGCCTTACCTCCCTTACCTGTCTTACCTGCCTTGCCTGCCTTACCTACCTGCAGTGTCTTCACACCACAAAGCCATCTTCTGTCTGCCTCTTGAATAGCTGTTGTTGTTGTTGTTTTAATGATGTCTTGCAGTGGTTGGTTTTTTTAAAAAAAGAAAAATTCTCATCCAATTCTCTCTCTCTGTCTCTCTATCTCTGTTTCTCTGTCTCTGTCTGTTTGTCTGTCTGACTCTGTCACTCTGTGTCTTTATCTCTCTCTCTCTCTCTCTCTCTCTCTCTCTCTCTCTCTCGACTCCTCCCCCCCCCCTCTCTCTCTCTCTCTCTCGACCCCCCCCCCCCCTCTCTCTCTCTCTGTTTCTCTCTTCCGTTCTGTGTCTGTTTCTCTCTCTCTTTCTCTGTCTCTCTCTCTCGTTCTGTGTTTGTTCTCTCTCACTTTCTCTCTCTCTCGTTCTATGTCTGTTTCTCTCTCTGTCTCTCTCTCTTTTTCTCTTTTGCTCTTGGTTTCTTTGCTATTAATTTGGTTGTTTCTGTGTTTTCTGTTTTGTTTTTTTTCTTATTTGCTTTTGCTTTCTCTCTCTCTCCCCTTTTCGGTGTTTTTTTTTGGGGGCCTTTTGAGTAGAATTTTTCCCCAAAATTTTGTGGTGATTGAATGGGGTTTATTTTATTTTAGTATCATATGTATCCCTAAGGGCGGGGTGGATGTAAAAAAGCACGGGTGCTTTTTTCATTTTCCTCGAAATTTAAAAAAATTTGCATTGTCATTTTCTCTCTCTCGTTCTGGGTCTGTTTCTCTCCTCGTCTCCTGTCTCTTGTTCTCTGCTTCTCTCTCTCTCTCTCTCTTCTCTCTCCTCTCTCTCTAACCACCACACACACTGTTTAACAGATGCAGAGAAACACAGAAAGATGATGGATAATGCACTATGGAACTTCTTTCAAAATTACGCAAGTTTTAACAAAACCAAACACTTCCCTAGTCAAGGAGATTCATGTTCTACTTCAGAGGAAAACACCTGCTCCTCTTCACCATCCTACATGGCTCTAAAACCAGGCTGCGATAGTGGCTTGGATTACTGATCATCTTTTTCACAAACAAAGAGAATCTGAAATCTCAGCTTGGGAATGTTTGATAAAGGGATTAGAGTAAAGCTGTGTTTGAACAGAGCGTGGATGGCACTGAAAGATGAGACATTGGGTAGAAAGGGTAAAGGTAAAGGGTGTCCCATAACCTATAAGGTCGTAGAGGAGCGAGGCGTCAGAAACCTCAAATTCTCTAGGGGCCAGCATATTGAGGGCGGCGCCCATCTCCTCTCCCTCGCTGCTTTACCTTCCCTGACCCTAAAGAGGGCAGGTACTCATTTACAGCTGGGGGAACTGTACTGAAGCCGAGGCGCGCAAACATTCACCCATCCAAGTGGTAACCATACTCGATGCTGCTTAACCTTGGCTGGGGGGAAAGCGAGTGCTGTGACCACTGAGCTATACCGTCCCTATAGGAGAGTGGTAGAGCTAAATAGCCCTAATTCAGTCGATCCTGCTGTACGGAAGTGAAACCTGGACATTGACTGCTGAAACAGCAAAGCGAATCCAGTCATTCGAAACAAAATGCCATAGAAAACTACTGGGCATATCCTGGAGAGAACGAAAGACCAACGAATTTGTCAAGGGTCAAATAACACGGCTGGCAG
This sequence comes from Rapana venosa, assembly GCA_028751875.1. Taxonomy (NCBI): domain Eukaryota; kingdom Metazoa; phylum Mollusca; class Gastropoda; order Neogastropoda; family Muricidae; genus Rapana; species Rapana venosa. Next base: position 50,513,992 of record CM054158.1, on the reverse strand, counting down.
GTCCACAGGAACCCCTTCTCACCATCGTCAAGAAGAAAAAGCTGACATGGTTCGGCCACGTCACCCGCCACAACACTCTGCCCAAAACAGTACTGCAGGGAACACTCGAAGGTGGCAGAAGGAGGGGAAGACAGAACAAGTCATGGATGGACAACATCAGAGAATGGACCAGGATGAATGACTCGGCACTACTGCGCAGAGCCGAGGACCGAGATGGATGGAGGAGGCTTACCACGGCATCGTCTTTCATGTCTCCCCCACGACCGCCAAGGTCACGGGTCTGATGATGATGATGAGAGCTAAATAACATCAACTGCAATAGCTGGGGTTGATGTGAACTGTTCTGAAGCTAATGACAATAATATCTCTGTCTTTTCTCTCCCTGTCTGTCTCTCTCTCTGTCTTCCGCTGTCTCTTTGTATATCTGTCTATCTGTCTGCGAGGGAGAGAGGAGATGGGCGCCGCCTTCAATATGCTGGCCCCTAGAGAAGCTGAAGTCTCTGATGCCTCGCTCCCCTACGACCACATAGGTTATGAGACACCTTTCCCTTTTTTTTAACCTATCTGACTATCAAAACCAGGGTTGCTTTAGCATTTTCTGTTACATTTTTCCTCTAAGATAACAATTATGCAACTCTTTAATCTGCATTGTTTAACGTATGCTATATAATTTTAAAACTCCACTTCATTTCCCAAATTGAGATATTGAAGATAGTTTTGAGTCTTGGTTCATTCTCTTCAGCAGACTTTATAACACAATTTTTTTTAAATTGCTCTGATTCAGTGATACCTGTCGCTTTTGTCTTGTTTATTTTATCTTTTATTTCTCCTGTTATCTCGAAGATAATGGGATAACCACCCATTCGTCTTACATAATGGAATAAGCACTCGTGTACTTTTTAACATCTAGTCCCCGTATGTATGCTATAATTGTTTTCGGTAGGGGGGTGGGGGGGGGGGAGGTATAGTAGGTGTTGTCCCGGACACTCTGAAAGAGAATAGGTACCACTGAAGACTGCCAAAACCACTCGCCAACAGCGCAGGGCCTCTTATGTTTGGGTGTGAGTGGCCTCATGGCAGTCAGTCACGGCAGCTTTTATGGAAACTTTCGACTTAGAACACCAAGGACCCGTGTGCAAATGCACGCAGAACATATTGTGCACACATCATAACCCGTGCTACCTTTCGGAAGAGTAGGCCATTGTACACCAGTAGGAACGGGTGGCAAAAGGTAGAAAAATGCATGCACAGTGGTGTCGTGTGTAGACATGATTCCTCCAAGTCGGAATGCGGCTACCTTTAAGCTTGGGCAGAAGCAGTCGCGTACGCAAAATAATAATAATAATAATGATAATAATGTATGGAATTTATATAGCGCTGAATCTTGTAAAGCAACAAATCAAAGCGCTCAGATGACTTTTTTTTATGCGTGTGTATGCGGTTTTTAAAATTTTGTCATCTGTTCCCACCGGCACACAATGGCCTACTCTTTCGAACAGCGAAACAGGATTTAACGTGTGCGCAAGATGTTCTGCAAAAATCTCACCTTTGGTGAACCCCGAAGCTGCAGCCAAAAGAAAAAAGAAAAAATAGAAAGAAACTACAATTCCTCATTTGAACAGCTAATGTGTGATTGGGAAACTAGTAGTATTCAGCTGAACTAGCAATTTGCTTTTAATCAATAGAAATATTTTTTTTGTTTCTTTTATTTTATTCTTTTATATCGAGGATAATAGAAAAAGCACGTATGTGTTTTTTTACATTCAGTCCCTGTGTGTATGCAGTTTTGTCAATTCTGCCATCTGTTCCCACCGGCACACAATGGCCTACTCTTACGAAAAAAGGAACAGGATTTAACGTGTGCGCAAGATGTTCTGCGTGCGTTCGCACACGGGACCTCGGTTTATAGTCTCATCCGAAGGACTTTTAGGAAAGAGTGGAGTGTGTACTGATGTTAACTGCAGAAATAGAAGAGATAAGTCGTGCCAATGTCTGCATGTCAAACCCTGATGAGAAATGTTTTAAACAAAGTTTTTGTAAGGTATAAAAAAGCAAAATACACCGAACTATCTTTTTCTGCCACCTGGGGTTCTGCTGAAAATGTGTCAAAGAGAGACTACCATGACTGGACTGCCATGAGGCCACTCACACCCAAACGTAAGAAGCCCTGCGCCGTTGACTTGTGTATGGTCATAGCTCTACTGCAGACGCAGATAGGTTGACATCCTTTCAAAAAACTGACATCCAGTGCAGACTGAACAAATGTACGACTGTCAGTCTTTGAATACACAGAAGGAAGATTTGCTAAAAGGACAAACTGTCTGAATCTTTTTAAAAATGAAGAAAATACGATGGACTGTGTCCTAGGATTAGTAAAAGCTAGTCTCAGACTATCTTCTGACATTTTGGGCAGATCTGCGCTTTTTGGAATGTTTAATCTGACAAGACTTAGAGAGCACTGCAGATTTTTCTTTTTAGTGAAGTTAAAAAGGGATACATACATGCACTCACGCGCGCGCGTGCTCGTGCACGTGCACACACGCATACACACACAGATACACAGTCACACACACACATATACGCACAGAGACAGACAGAGAAAACTTTGTCTCTGACACACACACACACACACACACCACACACACACACACACACACACATACACACGAGAAAACTTTGTCGATGTCACACACACACACACTGAAAAATCTTTGTCACACACACACACACGCGCGCGCGCGCGCGCACACACACACACACACACACACACACACACACACGTGTCATGGGAGTCTTTCGGATGAGACTATAAACCGAGGCCACGTGTTCGAACGCATGCAGAATATCTTGCGCACACGTTACATCCTGTTCCGCTTTTCGGAAGAGTAGGCCATTGTGTGCCGGTGGAAACAGATGACAAAATTTACAAAACCGCATACACATGGGGACTGGATGTAAAAAAGCACATGAGTGCTTATTCCATTATCCTCGATATAAAAGAAAAGAATAAAAGAATTAAAAGAATAACAACAACAACACACACACACACACACAACACACACACACACACAGAAGCGATTGGGATTTTACTGTGATTACATGTTTTAACACATATTTGTCATGATATTATTAATACAAACTTCCGTGCATCGCCAACATTGAAAACAACAACAAAAACTCAAAACACGCAAACAAAAATACAACACAACACAACAAAACAAAACAAAAACCACTAAACAAAAGAAAACAAATAGAAAAGAAAAACTGCCACGAGAAAAGCACAAAAAGGTGGGTGAGGGGGAAGGTGGGAGGAGCAAAAATTATTCCCTACACACAGACTGAAAGTAAAATTCAGTGTAAACTAAAGTGGTTCGTTTTCTCTTCCCCAGCGAATTTTGAGTGAATTTAGATTTAATTTCTATGCCTGATTTTATCAGATAATTAAATAATAGTCATGATATGTTTTTCTGCATCGAAATGGTATTTACTACGATTTAACCAGTGTTATATAGGCAAGGCTAGCGACGGCAAAATTTGATAATGAAAAGTTGTGATACAAGTTTCTAAAGAAATTAACTCCCATGATGAACCGAGCCTTTATGAATTTTAGAAGCCCCGTCAGCGTTCTCTTTGTCATGGGAGAGAATTCGAAAGATTTGCGCATTCGTGGGAATTAACTCCCATGATGGACCGAGCCTTTCTGAAATTTAGTAGCCCCAAAGAAGGTAACGGTGTTCTTTTTGTTATCAGGGGAGATGATTTTAAAGCGTTGCGCGTTTGTGTGGCCGCGTGTCGTTGAGTACAACGCCGAAGTAAATATTGTGAATATTTTATCTACCGTTCTTGTTCTCTTTTATTTTTTGCATAAATATTGTGAATATTTTATCTACTGTTCTTGTCCTCTTCTTTTTTTTTTTTTGCATTATTGTTTGCGATAGTAGATATATCTTACAAGTCCGGCAAATAGATTAGTGTTACGCACACGTTTTGTGAAAAGTGAGGTGAGAGTGAGAGGTCCCATAAATGTGTTTCTCGCACACCTTGTCATAGAAAATAAAAACTAATGTTTATACTATGTTTTATACTAACATCGTACATTAAAAACCAACGCTATAACACATATATTCTTCCAAGAACAACACCTAAAAAAACGATATTTAAAGACTTGGGTGTCTTCGAATTTGAAGTATTGAAAGAAATGAGTAGATACTAGGGTGGTCGGTTAATGTTGTCTAAAGCGGGCTTATTAACACTTTGCTGATTGACACAAAAATTAAAGCATGCAGTCAAAGTGATTCTGTCTGGAAGTGTTATAAACTGTGCCGACTTTATTTTCCCGAAAATCTCTCGGATGAGACTCTAAACCAAGATGCCATATGTGAGCATACCCATACCATCTCTTATACTAGTTCAAAACAGTTCCGCCTTTCGCTAGTTTAGGTCATTTGTGCTGTAAGGAACGGGTGACAAAGTTGACGAAACTGCACACCCTCGGGGACCAGATGTAAGAAGAAACACATGGCTGCTTAAGCATTATCATCGAAATCAAAACTAAAAGAATTCGGTGAACCAAGTGTAGCCCCAAAAAATCCACAGCCCCTCTCTCCAGCGCTTTATATTTTAATGGGAGAAAGAGTTTAGGGAAAAGGCCAATGTTCCATTTAATTCGAAAGAAAAAACCGAGCAGACCAGACGCCCATTCAGGGATTATTTTGCTGGTAAGAACCGATGTCAATAAAGAGCTGTCAAACTAAGTAGGACGCTTTTTTTAAAAGGTTCAGTGTCTGCCTCTATGTGTGTACCATGATTCTGAAGAAAAAACATAGCCAGTTTACTTTATTGAAAAGAAAAAAGTGTGTGTACATAGGCTTACTTTCAGATATATTATAATTATGGTCAACAAAACGTTTCCCCTTGAGGATGCCGGGGGCTTGTCAGTACAAATAGCATACCCCCCTTCTGGAACTTCTGTGCTAGAATTTCCCTCTTTTCTATCCCTCTCTTTGTTTCTCCCCTGTTCCTTTTTTTTTCCTTTTACCTCCTTCTTGTCTTATTTTCTGCCTTCTTGGTCCATTCTCTTGCTTTTATCCCAGGAAGAACTTAAAAGATAACATTTCTCTCCCATGCTGAAGTTGAATGTGCTGATCCTGATTTGTCACGCGCTTAATTAACGGCAGAGTAACGCAATTTTGCTCATATGGTAAAGGTGTCCTATAACCTCTATGGTCGTAAGGGAGCGAGGCGTCAGAGACCTCACTTCTCTTGGAGCGAGCATATTGAGGGCAGTAGCGCCCATCTCCTCTCCCTCGCTGCTTTTCCTTCCCTGACCCTAAAGAGGGCAGGTACCCATTTACAGCTGGGGGAACTGTACTGAAGCCAAGGCGCGCAAACGGTCACCCATCCAAGTGGTTACCACGCTCGATGCTGCTTAACCTGGCTGGGGGAAAAGCAAGTGCTCTCACCACTGAGCTGTCCCGTCCCCTTATGATCCCGTCCCCTTATGCTCATATGACAGACAACAATAGTTGCAGTAAGAGCGTTCAAAGAAGAATTTGTTTTTATCGGGGTTATCTCTATTATGCTCCACTCCCTAAGGGCAGTTCTTTGGTTTTTTTAGAGACTCGTGTCATAGTAGTTAGGTTTTATACATAATTTTCAAGATACATAGAACTTAAAAACATTTTGGAGACAATAACCCGAAGTTGCGTATTGTGCACACGTTAAAAATCTGCTCCACCTTCCGGAAGAGTAACTCATTTCGTGCCGGTAGGAACAGATGACAATTTTTTTTTAAATCCATTCACAATTGTGTGGTGTTTTGATATCATCCCTGAAGTCAGAATGCGGCTACCTTCATGGTGGGTTTTAAAAAAAAAAAATAAAGGTCACATACGCAAAATCTCACCATTGGTAAACCTCGGAGTTCTTCTAGTTGAGAAATGATGATTTTTTTAAAAAGTCTAATCAATGTAGTTAAGTTTGAGAAAATTGTTCATCATAGTTAAAAGTTTTAATCTACCTGTTTCACTGATTTGTTGTTTATTTAGCTTACAATTCAGAGAAAAAAGTTTCTCAACATTTTAAAAAAATCAGTCACTGATTGTTTTTTTAGTTTAGAATTTTTTTTAATTTTGCTTACAACTTTTCTCATTATATGTCAGAGTCCTGTGTTTGCAGAAGCACAATATCAAGACGTGACACGTGTCTTCAAACATGACCCCCTAACGTGCGTTGTCTACTAAACACGGCACAGATCGAAGACGGACACGAGTTCTTAGATCAACAGCACTTTTCTTAAGATGGCAAAAAAATCTCATCTTCACGACGACGTGGGGATAGTCTGAAAAATGGATAGAGACATGAAGATAGAAGTATTTTCCCTCGATTCTCCGCTAAAGCTTCGAGGTTCACTATTTGTGAGATTTTTTTTCTGATGGGTGGTGACTCTCCTCCGTAACTTAAGGTGATGTTCCCTTGTTGGGAGCCGGGGACCTGTCAGAATAACTAGCATCCCCACCTTCTGGAAATTATGTGCTAGGAATTCCCTCTTTTCTATCCTTCTCTTTGGTTTCTGCCTTGTTCTTTTTCTTCCTGTCCCTCTCTCCACTGCTGTGAAAAATATCTAGGGGTCGTTATGGACAACGCACTCTCCATGCAAAAATTCGTCACCCAAACCTGCCAGTCGTGCTGCTATCAATTACGGCGTATTAGTGCAATTCGAAAGTACCTGTCCACTGATGCAACATCAAAACTAGTCACGTCTCTCATTCTCTCACTTCTGGAATTTTGCAATTCTCTTCTGGCTGGTCTGTCAGCATCATCTATCCACTCCCTTCAACGTATACAAAGCTCTGCAGCTCGTCTAGTCCTCAGAAAGAAAAAAATCTGAGCACATTACCCCTCTCTTGCGATCTCTTCACTGGTTGCCTGTGCCACAGAGGGTAAACTATAATATCAGTACCCTCTGTTACAAAATGCCCCCATAAAACAGTACCTTCCTACCTCTGTGAATGCATTCCATCTAATAGGCCCTTCCCTAGTACGTGGAAAAGTAAGCATGATAATGCTGATAGTATGGTACACACAAAAGTAGCTTGCATATCAACCATATTTTACCCCAGACCAAAAGCTGTGTCAGTTCTTGATGTCAGTTAATGGCCAAGGCCTACACTAACATGTTGTTACGTTGTAAAATGTTATGTTGAGATTGCCTTCAGCCATGACAAGCTCTAAACATAACAACCTGCACTCTCCTTTCAAAGAGAAAAAAAAAATCTCAAGTCGGAGTATGGCTGCCTATATAGCGAGATCCTTAAAAACAGTCATACACGCAAACTCCTCATTCAGGTGCAATTTCAATCTCGCAATAATTCCCAGGTAGGATGAGTGAGTCAAGAGTGTACATTCTGGTTTACCCCCAAATTGTTAAGCTGGAGAACGCACAACAACAACAACCAGACTTTCAGAGCGCGCTGTTGTTTGTCTTTTAGCTAATGAAGCATCTGTTGGTTTTCAAACAGATTCTGTGTGCAGTACAAGAATAATTCCGCTTCTTGTAAAAGATCACCAAGAAAGCTAAGACCTGAAAACACACCGTGCTTTCTCTCTAAACTGTTTGTTCAGAAGGTGTTGACACTGAAAATCTACCTGTTTTTCAATGTTACTTGTCACAAGAAACCCGACTCTTATAACAAGAAAACATGCGTGGACTGTAACTTCACTTTCCAATTAATTCCCAGAAACAGGATATAGCAACCAACAAAACAAAACAAAAACCCAACTGAAATCGACTCTATGGGCGTCAAACAATTTGCCGCTTTCTCTAACCTTCGAAATCACGTCAGGAGTTAGTTAAGGGAGAAATGGGATTTTTTAGTTGAAGGACAATTTGACTAGCTAACTTTTAAACGAACGTTGGAAATTCACGGGCGTGCGTATGTACAAGTGGATCCCCACACCTCTTAGAAAAGAGAAGAGTGTTTGG
>CM054158.1:50498508-50501008 GCA_028751875.1 Rapana venosa | reverse complement strand
TGGGTAAAACTCCCCTTAAACGGATTCAAACCTGGGTCGTCAGATTATGAGCACAATGTTCTAACCCCTAGGCTATCCCTGTGTGTGTGTGTGTGTGTGGGTGTGTGTGTGTGTGTGTTTGTGTGTGTGTGAGTGAGTGAGTGAGTGTGTGGTGTGTGTGAGTGTGTGGGTGGGGGGAAGAACTCAACTCAAGTTAGTGTGTGTGGGTGGGGGGAAGAGAGAGAGAGAGAGAGAGAGAGAGAGAGAGAGGGAGAGAGTGAGAGAGAAAGAGAGACAGAGACAGAGAGAGAGAGAGTGAGTGTGTGTGTGTGTGTGTGTGTGTTCCGTTTCCCTTTAGTTCGATTTTCCCTTTGAATATTTTAATTTTTTGTTATTTGTTATTCATCTTGGATATTTTGTCAAGCATTGTTTGCTTCTAAGCTGATTGCTTCATTATTTTTTTGTATGTCCCTTTCTACTTTGTAAGCCGTTTTACACTGTTTATTTCTTCCTTTTTTTCTAAGAGTTTCATAGTGTCAAACAGTCTTTTATTTCCTTTCACAAAGCTTTGGTATGTGTCTCGTGAATGTGCTGACAAAGTTTAACTTGCGTGCAGAATTGAAAGGCCTATGTTTTGTGTGTTCTTTATTTATTTTATTTCATTTTATTTTATTCTTTTATATCAAGGATAATGGAAAAAGCACTCATGTCCTTTTTTACATCCAGTCTCCGTGTGTGTATGCAGTTTTGTCGATATTGTCATCTGTTCCCAATGGTACACAATGGCCTACCCTTTTGAAAAGCAGAACAGGATTTAATGTGTGCGCAAGATGTGTTTCATGCGTTTGCACACTGGGCCTTGGTTTATAGTCTCATCTGGAGAACTTTAGGGGAGAGTGGAGTTGGCACTGATGTAAACTCCTGGGTAAAACTCCCCTTAAACGGATTCAAACCTGGGTCGTCAGATTATGAGCACAATGTTCTAACCCCTAGGCTATCCCGTGTGTGTGTGTGTGTGTGTATGTGTTTGTGTGTGTGTTTGTGTTTGGTGTGTGTGTGTGTGAGTGAGTGAGTGAGTGTGTGTGTGTGTGAGTGTGTGGGTGGGGGGAAGAACTCAACTCAAGTGAGTGTGTGGGTGGGGAGAAGAGAGAGAGAGAGAGAGAGAGAGAGACAAAGACAGAGAGAGAGTTAGTGTTTGTGTGTGTGTGCACATGCACATGTCTTTGTACTCTCCTTTATTTATTTCACTTTAAAAGTTTGGTTTGTTGTTGGTTGTTTTCTTTTTCTTCTCTTTAATTTTTTCATGGATTCCTCACTTGCAATCGCAAGCTCATCGCTTTCTTCCTTGGGCTTCATTTTCCATAATTATTATAACGACTTTGGGTCTCCCATTCACCCTTTGTTTTATTTCCTTTGCTAAGCTTTGTTTCGCTTCTGCAAGATTTGGCCAATGTGCCAGCAGGATTAAACTCACGTGCAGAATTGAAAGGCCTGTGTTTTGTGCATTCTTGTCCTGTACGTGTCTTATAGCATGTAGAAAACACTGCAGGCTTTGTCATCACAATGAGATTGGTTCGGAGGGACGAGGTGGGTGTGTGGGTGGGTGAGTGGGTAGGTTGGAGGTGGTGGTGGAGATAGAAGTGCAAAAAGTAGATTGATAAGGCTTGTGATATTTTCAAGATGTAAAACTTCTTTTGCAGTTATGTCTGTATTTGTCAAGAATCTGGTTCAGAATCGCTTGATGTGAAAAGAATTTCAGCCTTCAACAAAAACATTAGAACTATGACAAAGTATCATGTAAATATGTTTGACTGTTAGCTTGATTGTGAATCATTATTTTATGGTGTTTTGTTAAACTCGTTTTTTATATTCCATTTTCTTCCTTTGTGTTTTGTTTTGTTTTGATTTATTCTTGTCTACTTTTGTGAGAATATGCGTGTGTGTTGTGTGTGTGTGCATGCATATTCATGTGTGCATATGTGTGTGCATGTATCTGTCTGTTGACTCCCCTTTATTTATTTCACTTCAGATATTTGGTTTGTTGTTTCTTCATTCTTGTTCTACTTTTTCAGGGTTTTTTGCTATCTTCCTGTTTGCTTTGTTCTCTCAGATTAATTTTTCATAATTATTATAACGACTTTGGGTCTCCCATTCACCCTTTGTTTTATTTCCTTTGCTAAGCTTTGTTTCACTTCTGCAAGCATTGGCCAACGTGCCAGCAGGATTAAACTCACGTGCAGAATTGAAAGGCCTGTGTTTTGTGCGTTCTTGTCCTGTACGTGTCTTATAGCATGTAGAAAACTCTGCAGGCTTTGTCATCACAATGAGATTGGTTCGGGAGGGAAGGGGTGGGTGTGTAGGTGGGTGGGTGGGTAGGTTAGAGGTGGTGGTGGAGATAGAAGTGCAAAAACTAGATTGATAAGGCTTGTGATATTATCAAGATGTAAAACTTCTTTTGCAATTATGTCTGTATTTGTCAAGCATCTGGTTCAGAATCGCTTGTTATGAAAAGAGTTTCAGC
>CM054158.1:50453508-50493508 GCA_028751875.1 Rapana venosa | reverse complement strand
ATCAATCTGCCTGTTAGTATTGTAATTGCCCTTCATGGGATGATTAAAGTGTTTTTGACTTGACTTGATTTGACTTGACTTACGGTTGGCCAGGGTGTTGCTACAAAGAACGATAGTAGAGTTGGTTTTATACTCCAGTTTTAATCTGTGTATATACATAGCTGCACAGTTTTACTCTGAGATTTAAAATTTTGACGAGGTGACTGACAGCCCTGATATGGCCTCTGTGGTCGGCGGGGCTATAAACAACAGGATTGGATTGGATTGGATTCCTCGGCTAGAGCTCTGAGGTTCACCAATGGTGAGATTTTTGGGTACGCGACCGTTGGTTTTTTTTACCCAACCATGAAGGTAGCCGTATTTCGACTTTGGGGTTGATGTCTACACACGACACAAGTTTGCAAGGGTATTTTCTGTATTTTGCCATCAGTTCTTACCCAGCACGCCATAGTCTACTCTTCCGAAAGGCGGAACAGGATTCTAACATGTGTGCAAAACATGTTCTGCGTGCGTTTGGTCACACGACCTCGGTTTATAGTCTCATCTGAAAGACTTTCTGGGCAATAGAATCGGTAGTGATGTTAACTCCAGGGGTAAAATGTCCCCTTGAACGGGTGTCTCGGTGGTGGCTCGAACCCGGGCCGTCAGATCACGAGCTCAACGCTCTAGGCCATCCTGTCCCCTCTGATAAACAAGTTTGACTGAGTCCTGCTAGGCTAAAAAAAACATGCTACAAAATGTTTTTTTAAGATTCAGCTTTTTGGTTTTGGTACGAAAAGGTTTAAAAAGATGTGTAGTAAAAACTTATATAGTTTGAAATTCTTCAAACCTACATTTTATTATAGAAAAATCGGTTTCATTTTTATTCTTGTTCATGGTCCCCAGGTTAATTTTAAAGAGAATTCTTGTCTGTGCTTACAGACAACCAGTCTGCTGTTAAGATAAACAAACAAAAAATATATCTGTGAAGCAAATACATAATGGATGAAAAACTTCTTGCATAAATAGCACCCCCAAAAAGTTAATCTCTAGGGTTTTTTCACCAATGACTGCCAACAATAAAACAAAATCCAAAAAGCCCGTTCCCATGCATATTCAACACATAACTTTTGGATAACTTTCTGTCCACAACACCGTTTGATTCATAGTCTAAGTGTGGAAAAGTAAATGATAAATCTGTCTCATGTCTCCTTTCTCCCTTCTGTATGTTTTGTGCAGGAATTATACAAGTCTATACATCAGTGTACAGACCATAGAAAATAACCATACAGAAATCTGCCTTTACTTTTGAGTCCAGCTTGCATTCTTTAAGTCTCGCTGTAACATACAAAGTTGAAAGCTAAATCTCCACAACGCAGTAGAAACTTTGCTGACACTAAAGCTTACAAAACGTTGGCAACTGGAGAAGGTCGATTTTTCGGTTTGGGGGGTTTATTTATTTATTTTGTTTGTTTGGTTTTTTGTTGTTGTTGATGTTGATTGGATTAGACTGGCTCTCCTGGTGATAGTCTTTCTGGTTTTGAGCTTTCTAGGGAAAAAGCCATTTTTAACACGGATTGTCTGACTGGTAACAGACATGGAGACAGGATAGCTCAGTGGTCAAAGCACTCACTCTCCCCAAGCTAAGGTTAAGCAGCGTTGAACGTGGTTACCACTCGGATGTGGTGACCGTTTGTGCACCTTGGCTTCAGTACAGTCCCGACCCCAGTTCACCCAGCTGTAAAATGAGTACCTGCCCTCTTTAGGGTCAGGGAAGGTAAAGCACCGAGAGAGAGGAGATGGGCGCCACCCTCAATATGCTGGCCCCTGCAGAAGCTGAGGTCTCTAACGCCTCGCTGCCCAACGACCTTATAGGTTATGGGACACCGTTACCTTGGCTTTACGTTACATTCATAGCAACGATGTCTTACTCTGTGAAAGACAATGGTCCATGTCGCAGTAAGAAGAATTGAAAGATGCCCTGGGTGATCGTAATTTACTGTGTCTGTCTGCCTTTGTGTCTGTCTGTCTCTTTCCTCTCTGTCTCTGTCTCTCTCATGAAGAACACTTTTTATTTAATTGCCCTGTCTATGAAGATTTGAGACACAAGTTTCTTAAAGATGCGAAAAGACTTCCTTTGCACGTGCTACTCAAAGCTACAATATCTACTGATAGGCATAATTTATCACGATTTATTTTTCATGCAACCAACAGAAGAAGTAAGATAACTGTATAGAAATGGATCCTTATATTGATGAAAACTACAATCAAAACATTGTCGATTATGACGAAAGTGATTTGATTTGTGATGAATATTCAAGAAATGGGTGATGTCATTTCTTTATTATTGCTGATATATCATTTCATATTTATATACATTGATAGTAATGTGTTTATAACACTCATGTCATATGTCCACTCCACACACCCGTCATGCCTAAGGCCGATGTACAGTAAAAGTCTGAAGTCTGAAGTCTGAAGTCTGTCTCTCTCCCTCCCTCCCTCCCTCTGTCTCTCTCTGTCTCTCTGTGTCTCTCTTTCTCTCTCTCTGTCTCTGTCTCTCTGTCTCTTTCAGTCTATGAAAAAGATGTTTCTGATATGGATAGCATAAAACCATTGCCAGACTTGTACACTACTAAGGATTTCCCTTGACAGTCGTTCACATACTTAGATACTGATGTGAATTTAAGTACCAGGGAAAAGAAGCTATAACAGTTGTTTTGTGTGCGTGTGCGTGCGTGTGGTGTATGTGTGTGTGTGTGTGTGCTGGCACCTAGACAGACAGACAGACAAACAGACAGATAGACAGATAGATAGATAGACAGACAGACAGACAAACAGATAGACAGAAAGACAGGGAGATAGATAGATAGATAGATAGATAGATAGATAGATAGATAGATAGATAGATAGATAGATAGATAGATAGATAGATAAATCTTCCTTTCTTTCTCTCCCCCTCTCTCTTTTTTCTCTTTCCCTCCTTCCTCTCTCTCTCTCTCTCTCTCTTTCTCTCTCTTTCTCTCTGTGATGAAAGAAAACGCACCCACACACACAACACAACACAACACACACACACACACACACACACACACACACACACACACACACAAACACAACACAACACACACAAACACACACACACCACCACACACCAAACACTTACACAATCAAAAACCAAGCAAAATCACAATTTTTCAAGCTCCTTTTTCTTCCCCCCACAACCAGAGCCAATAAACTAAAAAAACCAACAAACCAACCAAACACATCACATCCACCCTAGATAGAAAAACTAAACAAACAACAAGACAGTAGCAGAGAGGAGACCTGAGAGCAAGCAAGACAAGACACAAGTCCAAGCAGCAGCCAAAGCTTTCACGGGTTGTGTTGCCCATAGCGGGAGGCCTGTGCTTCTCTGTCTCTCTCTGTCCCTGTGCTGTCTGTGTGCCACTAGCGCTGTGCTAGTGGAATCAGAGCATCGCTGGAATCACGGTGTCTGGGAAAGTCGGCTGACATGTCTGGGGTGTCAGTTTACACGCTGCTGTATTGAAGGGACGGGATAGCTCAGTGGTCGGAGCACTCGCTTTCCCCCAGCCAAGTTAAGCAGCGTCGAGCGTGGTTACCAGTTGGATGGGTGACCGTTTGTGCGCCTTGGCTTCAGCACAGTTCCCCCAGTTCACCCAGCTGTAAATGGGTACTTGCCCTCTTTAGGGTCAGGGAAGGTAAAGCAGCGAGGGAGAGGAGATGGGCGCCGCCCTCAATATGCTGGCCCTAGAGAAGTGAGCTCTCTGACGCCTCGCTCCCCTACGACCTTATAGGTTATGGGACTCCTTTACCTTTTTTTTTTGTATTGAAGGGTGCCGTTCTGATATTGTTGTGTTCTGGGGTGCTTTTCTAAGTGATGGGAATTGGTCCACTCTGCCCCTCCCCCCCCCCACCCCGCCATCCCCGCCCCCCCTCCCCCCCCCCCTTCCGGTGAGGATCTGTGCTAGAAATTTCCTCTTTTCTATCCCTCTCTTTGATTCTGCCTTGTTCATTTTCTTCCCGTCACCTCGCTTCTTGACTGTTTTCTGCCTTCTTGGTCTATTCTCCTGCCCTTTTTTTTTGTTTATCCCAGAAAGACTTACAAGATAGCAATTTTCTCTTATGCTGAAGTGGGATGCGCTAGGCCTGACTTGTCAGGCGCTTAACGGCAACGTGACGCATTTTTTGCTGATATGAAAGATAATAGTTGATGTTTGAGCATTCGACGAAGTCAGAGTCAAAGTCAAAGTCAAACTTTTATTTTCAGATGGTACATTGGATAAGCAGAGGAGTGGCTTTTTTTCATCAAGCCATCTATCTAAAAAAAACCACCATAATAATAATGATAATATATATGCATACATACAATACAAATTTTAAACAAATTTTTTTAACCTAAACAACAAAGAAGAAAGAAGAGTGCTTCTAAATGTTGAAAATGAAAAATAATGTTTTATTTATTTATTTTATTTTATTTTATTCTTTTATATCGAGGATAATGAAATAAGCACTTATGTGCTTTTTTACATCCGATCCCGTGTGTATGCGGTTTTGTAAATTGTCATCTGTTCCCACCGGCACACAATGGCCTACTCTTCCGAAAGCGGAACAGGATTTCAGTTTGCCATTATATTTGACCCTTCACAACAAAATGAGTCCCATCGCACCAGACGTAAATTTTTAGCTTGTTAACGGGATAGTAATCAGCAATTTTAAACAGGCTATCCAATACCAAAATATCAAACTGAACCAGAAAAATCCTTTGAAAAGAATCATAAATTGAAATGCTAGACTCCTTGAAGTAACAAAATGAGAAATGAAAAAATGATCTATCCTAATAGGTGGCCAGGGTAAGGGTTTGTGTGTTTTTTAAAACTTGCTTTTTAAGCAGAAGGAAACAAAATTACTCCTTGATACTTCAGTATAAGGTGGAAGAAAGCTAATAGTTTTCTAGTAAATCGAAATCTCAAAATCGACAACCTGACCCCCCCACTTGCCTAAAATGGCTCCTAGCGGAAAATTGGGTCAGGTGCAGTACGACTTATTTCATGGTGGAGGGTCACATATGCGCAATTGGGAATAAAGCTACAAAAATATGTTTTGTGCTTGTATGCCTGTTTATCTCTCTGTGTGTGTCTGTCTTGTCTTCTTTAAAATATTTGTAGATGTTAGGGGACTGGATAGATCAGTGGTCGGAGCACTCGCTTTCCCCCAGCTAAGGTTAAGCAGCATCGAGCGTGGTTACCAGTTGGATGGGTGACCGTTTGTGCGCCTTGGCTTCAGTACAGTTCCCCCAGTTCACCCAGCTGTAAATGGGTACCTGCCCTCTTTAGGGTCAGGGAAGGTAAAGCAGCGAGGGAGAGGAGATGGGCGCCGCCCTCAATATGCTGGCCCCTAGAGAAGTTGAGGTCTCTGACGCCTCGCTCCCCTACGACCTTATAGGTTATGGGACTCCTTTACCCTTCCTTTTTTTTAGGTGTAAGTACTAGTTGAGGTGTTTGTATCTACAAGAGTATTCTTCTTCCTTGCCAAACCCTCAGACAGTAATTATTGTTGTCTGTCATATAATGCGTATAAATGCGTAGTGCTACCGTTTAACCACCTGACAAGTCAGGCCCAGCGCATCCAACTTCGGCATGGGAGAGAGCTGTTACCTTTGAAGTCTTTTTTTCTGCAAAAACGGCAGGAGAATGGATGAGGAAGGCAGAACGCTGACAAGGAGGTGACAGGAGGGAGAAAAAAGGAACAAGGCAGAAACAAAAAAAGATAGGGTTAGAAAAGAGGGAATTCCTGGCACAGATTTTGCTGTAGGTGGGGGATGTTATTTGTACTGACAGGTCTCCCAGCATCCCCAGGGGAAGGGGTGTGGAGTAGGAAAAAATGAAAAATGTTCCATGACTGAAAAGGCTAACAGGATGGAATTGTGTGTTTATGTGAAGGTTTTTTACATGGCAAAGGATTATGGTGTTATGTGTTTAATCACTATTGGCAATACCACAGCAGAATGAGAGAGGGAGAGATCAGGATGGAGGAGAGAGAGGGGGAGGGGAAGAGAAGGAGACAGATAATGGAGAGGAATAACGAGGGGAAGAGAGAAAGAGATGGAGAAGAAAGGGGAAGAGGGAGAGGGGGGACAGGGAGACAGAGAGGGGGGGGCAGACAGAGAGGGAGAGAGAGAGAGAGAGAGAGAGAGAGAGAGAGAGAGAGAGAGAGAGAGAGCGAGAGAGAGAGAGATTCAGACAGGCATACACAAAGACAGAAAGACATAAAAACAGAGAAATAGAGAAAAAAAGAGAGACAGAAACAGAAATCGATCTTTAAACAACAACAAAATCTAAACATCGCCCTACTTTAATTTTTTGCCATGTTTTTTTTCAAAGGTAAGCTCAACACAATCACAAACACCACACAGCACTTTATATTCTAAAAAAAAAAACACACCCAAAAACCAACCCAACCAACCTTTCCTTGCAATACACCTGTAGCCATTACCTGCAAAGAACAGACAAGACAACAACTCCACAACAACGCAGACATAAAACTGTCTGATTACCGAAAGCATCAAAAAGTCAAAAGACAATGGTTTGGCCAACAAACAACTCGTGGGTGTGTCTTTAAACGCGCTATACACACCACTTCAAGAGAAACCGCTAGTGCTTAATTTTGTTTGGGGGATAAGAATGTAAAATACAAAAATAACAGCATGTTTGTAACATACAGTATTCTTTTCAGTCTTTCTGTGGGGGGGAAAAGAAGGCAGGAGCATGGACCAAGAAGGCAGAAAATAGACAAGGTGACAGGAAGAAAAAGGAACAAGGCAGGAAGAAAGAGACGGATGGAAAAGTGGGAATTCCTAGCACAGAATTTCCAGAAGGTGGGGATGCTATTTATGCTGACAGGGCCCCGGCATCCTCATGGGGGATAGAACAACTCTCTCCCACGTCCCGAATTCCGGATGTGCTGGGCCTGACTTTGCCAGGCGTTTAACGGCAGCGCAACGCATTTTCGCTCTTTTGGCAGACAACAATAGTGGCCGTCTTAGCGTTTGAGAAGAAGAAGAAGAAGAAGAAGAAAGAAGAAGAAGAAGAAGAAGAAGAAGAAGAAGAAGAAGAAAGAAGAAGAAGAACAACAACAACAACAACAACAACAACAACAAGAACAAGAACAAGGAGGAGGAGGAGAAGGAGGAGGAGGAAGAGGAGGAAGTGGATGAGGAGGAGGAGGAGGAAGTGGAGGAGGAGGACAATGACAATGACAATGACAAATTCTTTTATTTCGAGGATAAAGAATAAGCACCCAAATGCTTTTTTTACATCGAGTCCCCGCCCTTAGGGATATATAAGAGAGAGAGAAAGAGAGATACAGAGAGAGACAAAGAAAGAGACAGACAGAAAGAGAGAGAGAGAGAGAGAGAGAGAGAGAGAGAGAGAGTGTGTGTGTGTGTGTGTGTGTGTGTCTGTGTGTGTGTGTGTGTGTGTGTGTGTGTGTGTGTGTGTGTGTGTGTGTGTGTGTGTGTGTGTGTGTGTGTGTGCGCGTGCGTGCGTGCGTGTATGTGTGTGTGTGTTGGGGTGGAATTGAACCGAAGACTGTTCGAGTTTTTTGTCCACCTGCTGGACTGTAGGAGGGAGAGTGTCTGGCAAATCCATTCAGTTTTGGAATCTTTTGTTTGGTTGTTCCTCAGCTTGAACTCTGAGGTCGTCGAATGGTGAGATTTTTTAGCATCCGATCATTTATGTCCCCCACCACCATTTAGGTACCCACATTCCGATTTCGGGGATCCAGTTGGGAATGAAATCTATCAATTTTTCCAGGACAGTCAGGAGAAAAAAAAACAACCTCTGCAATTCTCGAAAGAAAACAAGAACGTATACAGAGAGGAAAATGAAAGAAAAAATAACAATTGATACTGCTGTGGAAATGTACGCTCTTTTGGGAAAGAAGCTCATATTTAATACATGCAAGTATGTTTGACTGAAGGGTGTATACAATGCGATACAATGCAATGCAATGCACTGCAATTCAGTCCAATGCAATGCAATACAATACAGTCCAATGCAATACAATGCAATATAATACAATGCAATGCAGTGCAATACAATACAATGCAATACAGTCCGATGCAATACAATACAATGTAATATAGTCTAATGCAATACAATGCATTCTATTACAATATAATGCAACACAGTACAATGCAATACAATGTAAAACAGTCCAATGCAATGCAATGTAATACAATACATTGTATTACAATATAATGCAATACAGTACAATGTAATACAGTACAATGCAATACAATACAATATACAATACAATGCAATGCAACACAACGCAATACAACACAACATAGCAAAACACAATACAACGAAAGGCCAAGCAATGCAAGGCAATGCACTAAATACACAGTTGCAGATTCAATATCTCCCGAGGAATTCTTTTCCGTGGAGCTCACATTCTTCCCATCCCATCTTCATTCTCACACAAGTTCTCCAGGTGACAATAAAATGATGCCCCACTGTGGCAGCAAGTACAGCATTTTGTCAATTTTGAAAACGTACTCATATTTAGCAAAAGAGTGTGCAAGTTCTATTTATCTATTTATTTGTTTTTCTTTATTTTGAGGTCAATGGAATAAGCATTCATGTACTTTTTACACCCAGTCCCCGTGTATGTGCAGTTTTTTTGTAAATTTTGTCATCCGTTCCTACCGGCACACAATGGCTTACTCTTACGAAAAGTGGAACGAGATTTAACATGTGCGCAAGATGTTCTGCGTGCATTTGCACACGGGGCCACTGTTTTATAGTCTCATCCGAAGGACTTTTAGGGGAAGTGGAGTCTGCACTGATGTTAACTCCAGAGGAAAAAAAATCCTCTTGAACGAGATTCAAACCCGGGTCAGCAGATCACGAGTGCATCACTGTAACCACCAGGCTATCCCGTCACCCTTATGTAACTGGCAGCATGGGGGATTAAAAAAAAAATTTTTTTTTTTATACCACTTGAAGTCACGAGATTTCTCTGCGTGAAGTTCGGGCTGCTCTCCCCGGGGAGAGCGCGTCGCCACAAGAGCAGCGCCACCCTTGTTTTCCTTTCTGGGGGATAGCACATATCCAGCATACAATCTGCAGCATGGAAAGACATGGGTTCCTTAAGCATCAGCTTGTCCAAGACACATTGCCAGAAACTCTCCACTGCAGTACACTCATAACGGAACGGGGACGGGATAGCTCAGTGGTCATAACACTCGCTTTCCCCCAGCTAAGGTTAAGCAGCGTCGAGCGTGGTTACCAATTGGATGGGTGACTGTTTGCGCGCCTTGGCTTCAGTACAGTCCCCCCAGTTCACCCAGCTGTAAATGGAGTACCTGCCCTATTTAGGGTCAGGGAAGGTAAAGCAGCGAGGGAGAGGAGACGTGCGCCGCCCTCAATATGCTGGCCCCTTGAGAAGTTGAGGTCTCTGATGCCTCGGTCTCCTACAACCACAGAGGTTATGGGACACCTTTACCTTTTGACACTCATGACACTTGAAGACACTAACTAAGGGCAGAGAGTCAGTAAAATCCAGTTGATCACTAATGCTTGCATATCAGTTCTGTTTCCACTTACACCAAAGTTCAGCATTGTCTTTAAACATCACCCTGTCCCAAAACAGTTGGATTGAACAAAATATTATTTTTTAAAAATCATACATATACATACTCATAACAGAGCAGCCACAAGCTAAAAGCTTATAATGTGCTTAACAACAATGACAAGTTCAGTGTAACATAAAACGGCAGCTGGTAGGTAATGGTTGTTATTTTCTTTCTTTTTGAAAAATCTTTTTCCGTTTGACAAAAAGACTTCAATAACAACTGTTTTAAAACAAAAGGTTCATTTTGGGGCCAAGACATGCATGTATGCTTTGGGTTTTTTTTGTTTTTTTGTTGATTTTTTTTTTTTTTGGTAGGGGAGAAGTATCGTCTTTTTACCGTTTTGTGTTTCGGTAATCAGACAGTGTTATGGCTGGTGTTGATAGTTCTTTCTATGGTACATTATTCTCAGCTTCATTGTTGTCTTCAAGTGATGGCTGCTTATTTGAAGTAAACTTAAGAAAAATGGCTTTTATTTGTTTAAACTATCCTAATAAATGAAAGCAAACTAAGAAAAGAAAAAAGGTCAATCTATGAGTTAGAGTTATCTCTCTCTCTCTCATCTCTCTCTCTCTCTCTCTCTCTCCTCTCTCTCTCTCCTACTCTCTCTCTCTCTCTGTATGTATGTATGTATGTATGTATGTATGTATGTGTGCATGATATTATGTATGTATGTTTCTCTCTCTCTCTCTCTCTCTGTCTTTTTGTCTGTCTGTCTGTCTGTCTGTCTGTCTCTCTCTCTCTCTCTCTCTCTCTCTCTCTCTCTCTCTCTCCTGCCATAAAAGAAATCCTACAGACAAAACGCACACCCACAGATCTCAATATTTCAACCACTACTTCCACAACCAAAAGACCATAAAACAAATGAACGAGCCACAGCGCCACCTAAAAGAAAAAATATGCCCCCAAAGACAAGACTAACAGAACAGCCAGAATTTAGTGAAACACTCCAATGCTTTTCACTCAGCCTGTACGTGTGTGTGTGGTCCCAACAGTAGGGTTATGTTCTCTCAGTCCATTTCTCTACTACAATGAAATTTGATTTAGGGGACTGGTGGAATGACTAGGGGGAAAGTCAGCTGACAGGTTTGGTGTCAATTTTACTCCCTCTTGCACTGAAAGCCACTCAGTACTATCATGTAATATTGTGTTTCTGTGTTTTGCGTCTGTTGATTTTGTATTTGCTGACCTTCAGTTTCAGATTTGTGTCTGTTTTATTCTTTTATTTTTTCTAGGATAAGCACTTGTGTGTTATTTTGCTTTTACATCCAGTTCTTTTTTGTACATTAGTTTGTTTTTGTACAATGAAAAACAGCCAAAATAACTTGACACAAATAATAATGAGATCACTACTTTTTAATCAGTTTGTACTGCCCTATTTCTAGGGACAGGATATCTCAGTGGTCAGAGCACTCGCTTTCCCCTAGCTAAGGTTAAGCAGCGTCGAGCGTGGTTACCAGTTGGATGGGTGACCGTTTGCACGCCTTGGCTTCAGTACAGTCCCCCAGTTCACCCAGCTGTAAATGGGTACAGCCTCTGTAGGATCAGGGAGGGTAAAGCAGCGAGGGAGAGGAGATGGGCGCCGCCCTCAAAATGCTGGCCCCTTGAGAAGTGAGTTCTCTTATGCCTTGCTCCCCTATGACCACACAGATTATGGGACACTTTTACGTTTACCTTTTTACTGCCCTAAAAAGAAAATGTAAGTTTAAAATGCAGTACTGTGGGTTACAGTTAAGCAGGAACTTGAGTCAGTCACATCCGGTTGGTCAACTTAACTAGCACATCAGTCTTCTCCTCACTTCAATCACAGTTTAATCACGTCCACAAACACCGTCTGTCCAAAATGTTCGCCATCTTTTTCTTTTCTTTTTCCTTTTTTATCTGCCTTTTATGTAAAGAAAGACGCCAAGAGTTTCAACGAATTGCTTTGCAATGGGATACAAGACACGCTCATGAACAAATACAGGGATACCATTGTCTTTTTACTGTTTGAAGTGTCGGTAATCAGACATTTTTATGACTTGGCTGTAGAGCTGCTTCCCCTTCTGTCTTTTGAATCTATACCGGTTTCTATTTTTAGGACTGCTTACAGATTCCAAACTTGTGTGAAGAAACCATTGTTTTGTTCGTCGTTTAAACCACCATAAAAAAATGAATAGCAAAGTTTTATTGCAGAAGACGAAAAGATGCTTCTTTCTTTACATACTGATTTTGTTTATATATATTTGTATTATAATTGTCTGTCTGTGTGTCTGTCTGTGTCTCAATGTAACTGTCTTTCTCTTGAGGGTGTGTGTCAAAGTCGAAGTCAAAACCATTTTCAATTTTTTGGTACACTAAGTAAGCAATACTTTAAGGACTTTTTTTCCAGAGGCCGTCTATTCAAGAACGTACAAAAACACCATCATTACTAACAACAACAGCACCACCACCACCACCAACAACAACAACAACAAGAACAAGAAAAAATAAATGATTAGAAAATAAAAGCATCCCGAAGTCAGAATACGGATATCTTAATGGTGGATAGAAACGGTCGCATACGCAAAATCTCACTGTGTCTGACCCTCAGAGCTCTAGCCGAGGAAAGTAAATATAAAAAGAAAAAAAAGAGAAAAGCTATACACTGTGAACAAAATACAGATATATATATCAGGTTACGTTTTCTTATCACCCATTCTTCCACAGTCATGTATTGATTGAGGCCTTCCCTCTCTCTCTCTCTCTCTCTCTCTCTCTCTCTCTCTCTCTCTCTCTCTCTCTCTCTCTCTCTCTCTCTCTCTCTCTCTCTCTTCTCTCTCTCTCTCTCTCTGTCTCTCTCTGTCTGTCTCCTCTCTCTCTCTCTCCCCTCTCTCTCTCTGCCTGTCTGACTATCTGTCTATCTGCATGTCTGTCTGTCTGTCTGTCTGTCTGTCTCTCTCTCTCTCTCTCTCTCTCTCTCTCTCTCTCTCTCTCTCTCTGTGTTACTCTCTTGAAATAAATGGTTCATTCATTCTACCCCCCTCTCTCTCTCTGTTTCTCTCTCTCTCTCTCTCTCTCTCTCTCTCTCTCTCTCTCTCTCTCTCCTCTCTCTCTCTCTCTCTCTCTTTTCTGTATGTTACCCTCTTGAAATATGTCTCTCTGTCTGTCACTCTCTCTACCCCCCCCTTCTCTCTCATCCTCTCTCTCTTTTCTTTTCTCTCTCTCTCTCTCTCTCTCTCTCTCTCTCCCTCCCTCCCTCCCTCCCTCTCCCTCTCCTCTATGGAGGGAGCAACAATGAAAGTATGTTAAAATTCAGTTTATCCTCGAAATCTGGCAAAATCATCACGCATAGGTAAAAAAAAAAAAAGGTAAGAGTCCCATAACCTATAAGGTCGTAGGGGAGCGAGGCGTCAGAGACCTCACTTCTCTAGGGCCAGCATATTGAGGGCGGCGCCCATCTCCTCTCCCTCGCTGCTTTACCTTCCCTGACCCTAAAGAGGGCAGGTACCCATTTACAGCTGGGTGAACTGGGGGATTGTACTGAAGCCAAGGCGCGCAAACGGTCACCCATCCAACTGGTAACCACGCTCGACGCTGCTTAGCTTGGCTGGGGGAAAGCGAGTGCTCCGACCACTGAGCTATCCGTCCCCCCAAAAAATAATCTCACCTTTGGTAGACCTCGAAACTCTAGCTAAGGAGCGAAAACGACATTGAAGTACTTTTCCCATTGTATGTTAAAATGTTTATGAATAAACTCTTTATTTTTTTCTCTCTTAAAAAAACCCATTCTAATCAGCTAAACATGTTTCAGAACACACAATCTTTTTTTGGAAGAAAAGTGTGCCTGTGGAAACGGATGACAGCATTTACAAAACCACATCTACACAGGGACTGAATGTAAAAAGCACACATGAGTGCTTATTCCATTATCCTGGGAGACGGGGATAGCCTGGTGGTTAGAGTGATGCATTCGTGATCTGCTGACCCGGGTTCGATTTTCGTTCAAGAGGATTTTTTTCTCTGGAATTAACATCAGCACCGACTCCACCCTCCCTAAAAGTCCTTCGGATGAGACTATAAATCGAGGTACTGTATGCGAACGCACGCAGAACATCTTATGCACAGTTAAAAACCGGTTCCGCTTTTCGGAAGAGTAGGCCATTGTGTGCCGATGGGAATGGATGACAAAATTGACAAAACTGCACATACACACGAGGACTGGACGTGAAAAAAGCACATAAGTGCTTGTTCCATTATCCTCGAAATAAAAGAATAAAATAAAACAAAATCCTCGAAATAAAGAAGAAATTCAAATAGGATATTAAAAAATTGATAAAATGGTAACACTGAGTACAGCCTTCAATGCAAAGGTGTGTAAACTGACCCCCAGACATGTCAGTCGACTTTCCCAGACTCAGTGATTCCAGCAATGCCCTTTCTTTCTCTTCTTTCTTTCTTTTTCTTTCATTTTTTCCTTCTCTGTTACTTTTATATCGAGGATAATTGAATAAGCACTTATGTGCTTTTTTTTTACATCCAGTCCCCCTGTGTGCACGCGGTTTTGTCAATCCTGTCATCTGTTCCCACCGGCACACAATGGCCTACTCTTTCCCGGAACAGGTTTTAACGTGTGCGCAAGATGTTCTACGCGCGTTCGTACACGGGGGCGTCGGTTTCTAGTCTCATCCGAAAGTCTTTTAGGGAGAGTGAAGTCTGAGTCTGCACTGATGTTAACTCCAGGGGGGAAAATATCCTCCTTGAACGGGAATCGAACCTGGGTCGTCAGATTGCGAGCGCGATGTTCTAACCACTAGGCTATCCCTGTCCTCCCCTTTCCCTGATTCCACTAGCACAGCGGTAGAGGTATAGACAGTACAGGGACAGAGACAGAGAAGCACAGGCCTCCCGCTATGGGCAACACAATCCGTGAAAGCTTTGGCTGCTGCTTGGACTTGTGTCTGTCTGGCTTGCACTCAGGTGTCCTCTCTGTTACTGTCTTGTTGTCTGTTAAGTTTTTCTATCTAGGGTGATGTACTGTTGTGACGTTTCCGCTTTGGGTTTATTTAACGTTTGGTTGAAAGTTGTGGTTGGAAATAAGTGAGATGTCTGTATGTTTTCGTAAATTTAGTGGTGGGTGTGGTGGGTTGTTTTTTTAGTGTGTTTCTTGGTTGGTTGTTTTTTTTGTTGGGTTTGTTTTGTTTTTTTTCAAATTTGTTTTGTTTCAGGGTTTTTTTAAAACCTTTTTTTCTTTTCTAGTACTTTTTGGAGGGAGAGAGGGATAGAGACAGACACACACACACACACACACACACACATGCACACAAACACATACAGAGAGAGAGAAGACAAACAGTCAGACAGACAGACAGAACAAATATAGAGAGATAGAAAGTAGAAAACGCACACACTTACTACCACACACACATGCATACATGCACACACATTATCTCTCTCTTTCTCTCTCTCTCTCTCCCTTCACACACCACACTCCCACACACACAACACAATACACCACTCTCCTCTCTCTCTCTGTCTCTGTGTCTTTCTGCTTCTGTCTCTGTCTGTCACACACGGAGACTGGATGTAAAAAAGCACATGAGTGCTTATTCCATTATATTCGATATACCCCCCCCCCCATCCCCCGCCCACACACACACACACACTAACATTACAGCTGGCTTAACCCCCTTTCCATGATACTTAGATTCACATCAGTATCTAAGTATGTGAACGACTGCCAAGGGAAATCATTAGTAGTGTACAAGTCTGGCAATGGTTTTATGCTATCCATATCAGAAACATCTTTCTCATAGACTGAGAGAGAGAAAGAGAGAGAGGGAGAGGGCGGGCGAAGGAGTGAGAAAGAGAGAGGCAGAGATAGAGAGAGAGGGAGGGTGGGAAGGAGAGGGGAAGGAGAGAGAGAGAGAGGGGGGGAGGAGAGCGGAGAAGAGAGGAGAGAGAGAGCAGAGATGAGAGAGGAGGTGGAAGGAGAGAGAGGGAAGGAGAGAGAGAGAGAGAGAGAGAGAGAGAGGAGAGAGAGAGGAGAGATAGAGGATGGGGGAGAGAGAGAGAGGGGAGGGAGATGGAAGGGAGGGGGAGGGAGGGAGGGAAGAGGAGGGAGGGGGAGATCACAGAGAGACAGACAGACAGGGGCAGTGACAGACAGACACAGAAACAGACACATAAACAGACACACAGAGAAACAAACACACACAGCAACAGACAGACGTGCGCGTGTGCAAAGGTATGCCTATACATATACACTCTTAAGTTAACATCTATGACAGAGACAAAGGAGAAAGACGTCATATTTAATATCACTTGAATGATTCCAAGATATTCTGTAAGTTTTTTACCTGACTAAATCAATAGTGTTGTGTTTTTCGTATTGACAACCATCCACCCATCCATCCGTCCGTCCATCCATCTATCCATCCATCCATCCATCCATCCATCAGCAGGTTAATCAATCCATTTATTTTATTTATTTATATATTCTTTTATCTCGAGGATAATGGAATAAGCTCTTGTACCATCGTGTGCTTTTTTACATCCGGTCCCCGTGTATATCCACTTTTGTCAATTGTGTCATCCGTTCCCACCGCCACACAATGGCCTACTCTTCCGAAAAGCTGAACGGGTTTTAACGTGTGCGCAAGATGTTCTGCGTGCGTTCGTACACAGAAATTTGGTTTATAGTCTCATTCAAAGGACTTTTGGGGGTAGAGTGGAGTCGGCACTGATGTTAACTCCAGAGGAAAAATCCTCTTGAACGAGAATCGAACCCGGGTCAGCAGATCACAAACTCATCACACCAGGCTATCCCGTCCCGTCAATCAATCAATCAATCCGTTTGCTCATCAAACAACTATGATAGTAGCCAACCATGCAAGCAATCAAGCACGCAAGCAAGAAAAGCAAACAACCAACCAGCCAGCCAATCAATGAACGAGCGAACCAACCAACCAGCCCACCAACCAACCAACCAATTAAAAAGCCAACCAACCAACCAATTAACCAGCCAACCAACCAACCAATTAACAAGCCAACCAACCAACCAACCCACCAACCAACCAATGAATCAGTTACTGGTTTCTGGGTTCAGAGATGCATCACTCAAAGTCTAGACCATCTCCATCATCCTCTCTGCTTCTTTTCCTTTCTCTCTGGGGTGTCCGCCAAGGTATTCCTCTTCATCTTTCCATGTTGACGTCCCATCCTCTCTGTCTGCTATCTTCTTTCTCTCCTCCCTTCCTTCTCTCTATTTCGCTTTCTGCCTCACGACACGGTGACCCAGTTACAGTGTAGTGGATGGGCAGTAGGATTCGTTATCGTTTGGGTTTTTTTGAAAGTATATTAATTTTCTTTTATTGTGTCTGAATTTTTTGGGTTTTTCATCTTTCATCACTGAAAATTTCGCTTCTTTCGTTTAGATATTCCTCTTCTTTTTTTAAACGCCCAGACTGCAACTATTGTCTGTTATATGAGCGAAAAATGCGTTGTGCTGCCGTTAAGCGCCTGACAAGTCAGGCCCAGTACATTCGATTTTGGTATATGGAGAGATATGTTTTAAGTCTTTCTGTGAGGAAAAATCAGAAGAATGGACCAACCAGGAAGAACATAGACAAAGAAGATAAAGAAGGGGAAGCTACGAGAATATTTATTATCTATTCATTTATTCTTTTATTTCGAGGATAATGCAATAAGCACTCATGTGCTTTTTTACATCCACTCCCCGTGCGCATGCGGTTTTGTAAATTTTGTCATCCATTCCCACCGACACACAATGGCCTACTCTTTCGAAAAAGGGGAACAGGATTTAACGTGTGCTCAAGATGTTCTGCGTGCGTTCCCACTCGGGGCCTCGGTTTTATAGTCTCATCCGAAAGACTTTTGGGGAGAGTGGAGTCGGCACTGATGTTAACTCCAGAGGAAAAATCCTCATGAACGAGAATCGAACCCGGGTCAGCACTGTATCACTGTAACCACCAGGCTATCTCTGAGAATAGAAGAAGAAAAAGAAAAAAAGAAAGCAAAGAAGAAAAGAAGAAGTCAATGAAGATAAAGAAAAGAAAAAGAAGACCAAGAATAAGAACAACAAAAAACCCTAAAACAACAAAATTCATCAAATAAAATATTTTCTATCAAACCACCACCACCACACCACCACCACACACACCCTTAAGCAGAACCTTTTTCTTCACGAAAGAGCCAACGCAGAGACCTTAGCCATCAATAATCGATCTCACTAATGTATAACAGACAGGAATGGGCGAATACGCCTAATCCTATCGCCATGGGAGACAACCCAGATAAAGGACAAAGGATACCTGTAAAAATCGATGTGTGCTCCAGTTAACCGCTAAAGGTGAGAGCATTTCTAGGTGAGCAGTACCCTGGCAGGTTATTTTTTTGTTTTGTTTTTGTTTGTTATTGTTTTGGTGTTGTTGTTGTTGGGTTTTTTAAACTAACTACCTGGCAGGTTATTTTTTTGTTTTGTTTTTGTTTGTTATTGTTTTGGTGTTGTTGTTGGGTTGTTGTTTTTTTAAACTAACTTCTATACTTTTGTTTTCGTTCTTCTGTGTAGAATTCGGTGCATTTGGAAACAATGACAGTCATTAGAATGGTGTGGGTTTGTTCAGATAGATTTGATATTAAGACAAGTGTAGTGTGGTTGTTGTGTTGGTTGTTTTTTTAATATGTGCTTGGTGTTGCTGTGATTTTGAGATTAAGGTACTGTGTTTTTTGTCTCAACATGGTAAAAGATAGTAGTTCATTTTGTGTGATTTTTTTGAGAAAATGTTGTTGTTTTCTGTTTTACCTCATGATTTATTACAAATAAACATGTTTTGGTTGAGTTGTTTTGTTTTGGTTTTGGTTTGATTTGCTTGTTGGGCTTGTGTGGGCTTTTTGTTGTTTTTGTTTGTTTATTGTTTGTTTGTTTTGTTGTTTGTTTGTTTTGTTGTTTGGTTGTTGTTTTTTGTTGTTGTTTTTTGGGGGGAGGGGCTCCTTCGTTTCTCGGCTAGAGCTCCGAGGTTCACCGATAGTGAATTTTTTGCGTATGCGACCGTTTGCTCACCATTAAGGTAGCCATATTCCAACTTCGGAAATCAGTTGTATGTCATTCAGATATCTTATCAACATTGTACATTCTGAAAACAGGATAATGGGATTTCCTTGCGCCTTTTTTTCTCGTCGTTCATTTCTAGGATAATGGAATAAGCTCTCGTGTGCTTTTTTTTACATTCAATCCCCGTATGTATGCAGTTTTGTAAATTCTGTTACCCGTTCCCACCTGGCACATGATGGTTTACTCTTCCGAAAAGTGGAACAAGTTTTAACGTGTGCGCAAGATGTTCCTAGTGCATTCGCACACGGGACAACGGTACCAAAGGACTTTGGTAAATAGAAGTACTATGCCAAAATAATGTTGGCGCATTTTTCCATGAAAATACCTATAAAATAAATGTTTATCAGTGGGATCGGTGGTCTAGAGGTAACGCACTTGCCTAGAAAACAAAAAGTCCAGGATGGAAGTGGTTCGATCCCCGTTTGGGTCCAAAAAATGTCCCCCCATCCATTAGACCATGAGTGGTGGTCTGGGTGCTAGTCTTTCGGATGCGACGGTAAACCGAGGTCCTGTGTTATTTAGCGCGCGTCAAAGAACCCATGGCAAGAAGAGAGTTGTCCATGGCAAACTTATGTGGGAAAGAGCCACTCTAATATGAAAGCAAATACAGTTGCAGACAGGAAAAGAAATAAGATATAATGGGTGGCGCTACTGGTGTTGCAACGTGCTCTCCCGTCGCCACAACAGTAGCGCCACCCATTGAGACCAGCCCGAATTTCACGCAGAAAAATCTACTGTGACTCAAAGGGGTATGAAATAAAAGGGAAAAAATAAAATAAAATAATACACAGCAGAAGACATCATTTTCTGAGAAATTCCAATTCACCATCTAAAATGATTATAAAACCATGTGCTGCTATTTCTGTGGAGCTCACTATACCAAAGCAGTAATATGTTTAAAGTGCAGCAAACTCTTCTAACCTGCTTTCTTATTTATTGATCTGATAGACTGGGCTCAGCTTCTGAACAAACAACTGTATGGAAGTAGGTGTTTTTTTCCCCCTGCAAAACAAGTCTATTAGAAAAAACTGCACACAAATTTGCAATCTAGGTATCCGATACGCAATAATTGAAAAATTGATTTTGGGGGCGTCTGAAAATAATGTATCTGTTTTTCTCTTCTGGTGAAACTGTGAGGGAAAAGAGTTTCTTTCTAATGGTGTTTTTTCTCCCTGACACGCTACGGTCTGGACTTTGGCTTCTTGCGGCTTTTTCTTCTTCATCAAATTTAGATTGTACTGGTAAGGTCTACATCTGGACACTTTACAAACATCATTGTAATCTTATGTCATAGTGACAAGACAAACAGTGGCAGTGGTATATACACAACATCATTTTCAAAGAGTGAAAGTCATAAAGATGATTTTTTTTATTGCTTAAAAATGTCCAACAACATAATTATTTCATCAATGCATACATGGTTTTCTATGTCATCAATGAGGGAAAGGACAAAGCATCAAACTTGATTTAGAAGAAAAAATGTCAACAGTGTGTACACATGTCCTTTAGTGATTTATTGTTTAACCTTTTCTTTATTAAATTTTGTATTATTTGTATACCTCTTTAACTCACGGCAGATTTCACCGCTTTTCCCAGGGAGAGTGCATCGCCGCAAGAGCAGCACCACCCATAACCTTTTGCTTTCTTTTCCTTACTACATGTCTTTTTCTTTCCAAATCAGACTAGCTTTTTCCTACAATTTTTTTGCCAGGGACAATTTTCTTACTGCCCTGTGTTCTTTTATGTGTGCTACATGCGTGTTGCACACAGATCTCGGCTCATTACCTCATCTGAAAGACTAGCACCCATACCACCACTCACACTATAGTAGATGGGGGGAAAATTGTGGACCAAAATGGGGAATCAAACCACCACACACTTTGAACCCAGACCTTTCTACTTTCCAGGCAGACCAACACCAATGGGATAGAATTACTCAAAGCACACACACACACACACACACACACACTCACTCACTCACACATAGCCCAAACACCTCTGTCTCTGTCTTGGGGGCAACTGGTGAAGCAGACACTGTGTGGTACAAGGTTGTAAGCTGATGGATTAGAGCAGAAACAGAAAAGACACAGCAGTCACACACACACACACACACACACAGAGGGCCAGACAGTCAGTGCAAACACAATCAGGGCCTGGCTTCAGCCTGCTCACTTCTCCTCTACTGTAGTCAATAACAATGTGTAATCAGCCCTCGTGGTGAATCAGGCGTATGACACTTGTCTGGCTGATGAAAGGAAGGGGTTGATTGATGCAAGGATTGCCTCTGTGATTGTTCTGTGAAAGCAAGGAACTTGATTTTTAGCTCCCGTCAGACAATCATAGAATTTTTAGGCCAAATGTGACCTGGCCTTGATGCTGCCTACATTTTGCATTACTGAGCAGTGGTGGTGTGTTTTTTTCTGTTTGTTTTCTGTTCCTGGGCTAGAGATTGAGATTCACCAATTGAAAGATTTTTGCATATACAGTAGTTTTTATCCACCACTAAGGTAGCCACATTCCGACTTCGGGGATGGTGTCTAAACACAACACCTGTTTGCAAGCATTTTTTTAAAAAGACATTATCATACATTCCTGCCATCACAAAATAGCCTACTCTTCCCAACAATGAAATTGGTTTTTAATGTGTGTGCAAGATGTTCTGCATGCATTTGCACTTGAGGCCTTGATTTATAGTCTCATCAAAAGGACTTTTGGAGGAGTGGAGTCAGTACTGATGTTAATCCCAGGGTAAAATCCCTTGAGAAAGCCGCCTGCATGATGGCTTGATCCCAGGCTGTCAGATCATGAGCTCAACTCTCTAACCACTTGGGTATCCTTCCACCACCACCATCCCCCCAACCCCCAATTCACACACACTGTGATGGTTATGAATCAGTAGCTTTTAAGAGAATAGCAAGTAAATAGGATGAATACAGTTGCTATTTTTTGTATTGAATAATGGTTTTGCTGGTTTAGTGTGATTATATTTGATGTAAAATCAATAGAAAGTCTTTCACTTCTACAGTTTGGGATCAGTTTTTCATTATCATGTGGCATTATTCAGTTAAATGACATAGCTTTGCCACTGTAATGAGTATAGCTGCAGAAAGAGAGAGAGTGGGGAGAAAGAGAGAAACAGACAGATACACAGACACAGACAGATAGACAAACAGACACAGACAGAGACTCAGACAGGCAGGCAGGCAGACAGATACAGACACAAAGAGATAGACAGATAGAGACAGAGAGAAAGACAGACACGCAGTCAGACAGATAGACAGACAGAGAGAAAGGCCAACAGACTAAGTTACATAGACACAAGGATAGACATGGGGAAAGACAGACAGATCATCAAACACAGAAAAGAACTTACCCACAGAGACACAAGCTAAGTAGATAATTTTACAGACATTAGATTTGCAATGGTCTTTTAATTAGGAAGCTTAACAAGAAAAAATCGTTGATTCATTAATGTAGTCCTTTTATCCTGGAGTCTGACATAGTCCATCCCTTACATCTCAACACAGACAATGACCTGGACACACCAGACAAAAGATGATAGCTTCTCCAAAACTTCCCACACCACACAAGCAACAAATATCTCTCTGACATTTTGTCTCTGGAGGCAATATGTGAAGCAAACGCTATGGGATACAAGGTTGTAAGCTGATGGATTAGAGCAGAGACAGAGAAGACACAGCAGACACACACATACACACCCATATACACACACACAGACAGTCAGTGCAAACACAATCAGGGCCTAGCTTCAGCCTGCTCATTTCCCCTCTACTGTATTCAATATCCATGCTAAATCAACCACAATGGCAAAACAGGCGTGAGGCGCTTGTCCTGTCGATGAAAGGAGATGGTGTGGTTGAGTGATTTTCCTCTATCATTCTTCTATGAAATCTAAGGACTGAACTTTTAACCCTCGGTTATACCATCAAGGAATTCTGAGTCAGGCATGTCATAGTCATGAGACTTGTCTAAATCTGAGTCACTGAGGGCTAGTTATGGTTATAACGAGTGGGTGGTTTTTGTCGAGCATGATCAAATGAACTGAACAGAAACTGTCATTCTGAATTATGATATCCCAACGCTTGTGTTGGTATGTTTTGTAAGACTTGATTTGGCTGGGAATTATATAAAATTAGAATTATTCTTAGAGCAAAAGTTTCCACTTATATTCTTGTGCACTTTTTATATAATTTTGCTCAGAGAGAGAGAGAGGGGGGGGGGGGGGGTGGGGAATGACAATGAAAAATAAGGAAATTGTTGCTGCTCCCACTGCTGCTTGTGGTGATGATGATGATGATGATGATGATGATGATGATATATTTTTCCAAGGCTAACAAATCAATACCAACATTCTTTTTTTCCACTAAACCACAGCAATAACTAGGGAGAAGAAAAGGGGCAGAAACGTGAACACATAGATGTAGACAGATAGAATACAAAACAAATAAATCTGTCAATCAGTTTCATTCTTCAGCAACACACACAATAGATACCAAACTACTATAAGATACCTCAATTTTTGTACCAGTGTCAAAATCAACTTGTGTACCTGATCGTATATCTACGCTTCTACGAACACCATAGTAAACACAGACACCAGTTTTCAAAATATTGGTACATAAATCAACACTAAACCTGTCTAGTCACTTCTCCACAGTGATACCTTCACTTTCTCAACTCCAATATTTCATAGGTAGAAAATTAGACAGAAGGAATGTAATCATACTGTTGGGAGCAGGAAACCCCTGAAAAGCAATCGTTTGTTTTGCTTTTTTAGTGCTGCCCTAAAACATAGTCTCTTACTCTTTGGTTGCTGTAAAACAGTCTACCTCATTTGTATAAGTAAATTTTGTAGGAAAAATTAGTTGAACATGTCATAGGCTTGTGAACATCTAGACAGACCTGTATGAAAAATACATATGCGTGTGTGTGTGTGTGTGTGTGTGTGTGCGTGCACACACATACACAGAGGCAGGTAGGCAGGCAAGTAGGCACGCACACACACAGTACTTACCACTTTTAGGGGGTGTGATAACTATGGGATATGACATAAATGTTAAGTTTGTATTATCATTTTATCAATCTGTCCTAGTTAAATAGTCTTCCATCAATTCTTTGAATGCAAATAGTTCTATTCAAGGGGATATTTCCCGCTGGAGTTAACACCAGTGCAGACTCCACTCTCCCCAAAAGTCCTTCGGATAAGACTATAAACCGAGGCCCCTGTGCGAACCCACACAGAACATCTTGTGCACATGTTAAATCCTGTTCCACTTTTTGTAAGAGTAGGCCATTGTGTGCCAGTTGGAACAGATGACAAAATTTAGAAAACCGCATACACACGGGGACTGGATGTAAAAAAGCTTATAAGTGCTTATTCCATTATCCTCGATATGAAAGAATAAATAAATAAATAATTAAATAATTCATTACCCTTTTCAGACATGTAAAAGTTAGAGCAAGAGGATAATAATTAAACTTATGTGGAAACAATTCTTTACAGAACCACCAAATTTTGCAACCTAGACACTTAAATCATAATTATAAGGAGTGCTTTGTCTTGGCTGTGTATTTTTGATGTGTAAGGCTTTCCCAAATATTCATTAAAAGTATTGAAAGTTCTACACCTAAGTTTTCAAATGTACCTTTTAACATGACCATGTACATAGATTTGTATCAGAAGATGGGGTGATGAATCAATACAAATGTGTTTGAGTGTATTTGAAACGAGTCTGTACATTGAAAGAGATGATTATTCAGCATGAAATAACTACAAACCAGACACACATAAACATTTAATCAAATATATCTGTCAACTAATCAATACCATTTAAAAACATGTAATTAAATCTGGTGATTTTTCAGTGTGCTGTATCACTCTGATTATTTCTCCACATCCACCCATGTATCATAACTCTCATATAATCAACGAATCAGACATAGACAGTACCATGACAAGATAACTAAGTTGATACTTCTATTACAGTACCATAACGATCATAACTTGTTTCTTGACATTCCCTTAACCAACACAGCCACATTCTTCACATTAATCAAGCTTCTTTCACCGACTAGACATGCATTGTACGCCTGTTTTGCCACAGTGTGTGATTCAGTGGTATTATTGGACAGAGAACTACAGAAGTGACCACATTTGGGTCAGGGCTTAATCGTGTTTGTACTGATTGTCTGGACCATAGTTACTAACCTGTCCTCTCCATTTCTTCTCAGCCTTTACAAACAAGGTAATGTGATCACCCTCTCTTTGCTGTACAAATTGTCCATCTCCAATACTGTGATTGTGTTTGAACTGGTCTGTGCTGTTCTTTGTACTAGTGGTTTTAAGTGTTTTAGTTTCATTTTTGTCTTTTTCGGGGTTTTTTCGGGGTTTGGTTTTAAAGTTGTGGATTGTGGTTATTATGCTTGATCTATTTTTTTGTTTGTGTTTGATCTTATTGCTTTTTAAAATTTTTGTCTAGGTTGTTTTACATCTTTTCACTTTTGGTTGCCTTTAAAGAGTTGAATTGTGGATGTCAAGCTTTATTTATTTGGGTTTTATTTTATTTTATTTGTTTGTGTTTGTTCTTTTTGCTTTTTTTCATTTTGTCTATGCTGTTTTACATCTTTTTCTAAAATTGGTTTTAAAGGTTTTAGACTGTGGATACTAAACTTTATTCTGTTTTTGGTTGTTTCTCTCTTTTTGTTGTTGTTTTTCATTTTTGCTTTGTCTGGGCTGTTTTATCTCTTTTTTGTTTTGGGGGTTGGTTTCCAGGTTTTGGATTGTAGATATCAAGCTTTATTTATTCTTTTCTTTCTGTAGGCTTGTTCTTGTTGCTTGTTTTGTTTTGTCTAGGCACTGGAATGCAGCTATGTGGCCAATGCTGTAATATCAATTACTGGTAGACATCAAAGAGGTAACTTACAGATAGCTCTGTTGTTTCTCATCCTTTTGCTCTCCCTGACAAAACATGATGCCCATAAAGGCTTGCAAATTAGTTGCTGATTTAGATGTTGACCTCCTGATCTGTCTGTCTGCCTGCCCTGCTGTGTTCTGTTTTTGTCTTTCTCTCTCTCTCTCTTTCAAGTTTTCTCTTTTTTACATCCTTGCGTTTGTTTATCAGTCTGTCTGCTTGTCTGTCTATCTCTCCGTCTGTCTGTCTTTCTGTCCCTCTCTCTTCTTGCTCGCTCTCTCTCTATCTCTCATTCTCTTTTCTCCTCTGCCTCCTTTGTGTCTGTCTGTCCATGTCTTTCCATCTGTCTGTCTATCTGTCTGTATGTCTGTGTCTGTCTGTCTCTCCTTCTCTCCCTCTCTCTCTCCCTACCCCCTCTCTCTCTCTCTCCTATTTCTCCTCCTCCTTCCCCCTCCTTTGTCTCATCACCCATGTGTGCCAACTAAACTGGCACTTCCCAGTAATGAACTTAAGCATTGATGTAGATAATTGACATGAATGATAAAGACTTGTTGGGATAATTAGTAGATGTATCAGTATGACTGGAATGGTACAGTACTGAAATTAAGAGAAACAAAGTGAGAGAGAGAGAGAGATAGAAAGACACAGAGAGAGAGAAAGATAGATAGATAGATAGATAGATAGATAGATAGATAGATAGATAGATAGATAGATAGATAGATGGATGGATAGATGGATAGATGGATAGATAGATTGATTGATTGATTCATTTATTGATTGATTGATAGATAGATAGATAGATAGATAGATAGATAGATAGATAGATAGATAGATAGATAGATAGATAGATAGATTCATTGATTGATTGATTGATAGATAGATAGATAGATAGATATATAGATAGATAGATAGATAGATAGATAGATAGATAGATAGATAGATAGATAGATTGACAGATAGAAATAGAAGGGGTATGAGAGTAAGAGAAAGAGAGTGGGAGTGGAGAGGAGGAAAACTGGTTGCAAAGGACCGACACAGAAAGAGAGAGAGACAGAAGAAGTGAGCAAACACAGACAGACAGATTGACAGACAGGTCTATGGACAGACATGTAGGGAAAGACTGGAAAGTAGAGAGGAGTGAACCGACAAAAAGATGACAGGCTGTCCCTCTTTCTCTCTGTCTTTGTTGGTCTGTCTGTATGTCTGCCTGTCAGGCTGTCCCTCTTTCTCTTTGTCTGTTGGTCTGTCTGTCTGTCTGCCTGTCAGGCTGTCCCTCTTTCTCTCTGTCTCTGTTGGTTTGTCTGTCTGCCTGACAGGCTGTTCCTCTCTCTCTCTCCAAAAATTGTTTATATGTTTTGTATCTTTAAAACTGTGCAATGTATAAAAAAAAACCACTTTAAAAAAAGTTTGAGAAAAAAGATGTTTTTGTTTAGTTTGGCTTGGAAGTACACATAGAAGGTATTTAATTCCTTCATAAACAATGCTATTGTTTCCCATAAGAGCTAGGTTTATCGGTTAATACACTTCTCTCTCTCTTTCTCCCCCCCCCTCCATATACACACAAAACACACACACAATACACGCAACACACACAACACACACACATACGCGCACACACACGCGCGCGCACACACACACACACACACACACACCAACACCACCACGTCACACACAGACACACAGACAAACACACACACACATGCATATTCTACTACATTTCTGACTCACTTCTCATTTGGCTGTGAGGAATTAATATGGTTCATGGCTAGATTTTTAGGCCGTGAGTGCACTGCCCTTGAACGAATGGAATGGCCGTGAACGAATTGCAGAGGACCGTGGGGAGTGGAGGAAGCTGGTTCCAAAATCGTCCTTGGTGGTCCACAGTCCAAGGGACTAGGGGATAGGTAAGGTGAGGTGAGGCTGTTTCTAAGTCAAGTTGATTCAACCTTGTAAAGCCCATACCTCTTCAACCTTTCTTTAAAAAGAAGCCATTGTATCTCAAGGCAAAAGGATATACTTCTACATATATAACGAAAAAAAGATTTTTTTCTGTAAAAAAAATAACAAATGCATTCATTCATAATCTAATCTACTGAAAAATAATTCTACATGTTAAAAAGAATATTTTTTGAGAAAACGTATTATACAAAAAATTAGGTAAAGGTGCCCTATTAACCTATGTGGTCGTAGGAGAGCGAAGTGTCAGAGACCTCAGCTTCTCTGGGGGCCAGCATATTGAGGGCGGCGGCGCCCATCTCCTCTCCCTGCTGGGTGAACTCGGGACTGTACTGAAGCCAAGGCGTGCAAACGGTCAGCCACCTACTTGGTTAACACACTCAATGCTGCTTGACAATGGCTTGGGGAAAGCAATTGCTTTGACCACTAAGCTACCCATCCCCCATATGATTCAAAATTAAGTAATAAATACAGAGCACAGACCTTAATCAAATTAACATGTTAAAGGACCAGTGGTAATAAAAAATTATATATCATGAGTTTTCCCGCTGTATTCACTGCCCAGCTGGTTATCAAAGGACTCACTTTTTCATGACTCAGGCTGAAGACAATAAATCACATTGGGGAATGACTATGACTGGATTACCTTTTGTTAGAAATCCTATTATGGTACCATAAATGTCATGGTTTGCTTTGTAGCATTTTGCTCCACGAACACTCAGGCAGTCTTTTATATTAGCCAAGTGCCTTTTCTTGACTAGAAACGCATTTACTGGCCTGTTTTATCACCGTGTTTTTAGTTCAGGGGTATTACTGGAGAAGTACATGGAAGGGATCACGTTTTGGGCGAGGCTTAATTGTGTGTGATCTTTCTCTAAGTGACTAATGTCCTGTTGGTTGTTTTTAGATGTTATTATGTTCTCTTTGCTTTGGGAATTGTCTAGCTCTCTAAACTGTGAGTTACTTGAGATAAATGATGTTCTTCTTTAATCTTACTGTTTTAAAGTTTCCTCACTTAGTTTTTGTGTCTGTTTTTGTAGGATTTAGTTCGCTTTGATGTTTAAGTAGTAGAAGTCATACTTGTGTGTGTGTGTGCGTGCATGAATGCATGTGCGTGCGCGTGTGTAAGTGTGTGTGTGTTGCCTTTTTACCTTATCTAAGAATCATGATCATAAATCCTTTATTGTTGTAAAGCCAGAATGACTCTTATTTGACACAAAACATAAACAGAAACAGAAAATATTTCCTAAAAGATGTCTATTCAGAAATGTTTGCAATT
This sequence comes from Rapana venosa, assembly GCA_028751875.1. Taxonomy (NCBI): domain Eukaryota; kingdom Metazoa; phylum Mollusca; class Gastropoda; order Neogastropoda; family Muricidae; genus Rapana; species Rapana venosa. The sequence goes on along the minus strand of CM054158.1, from coordinate 50,464,613 downwards.
TGTCTATGTTGTTGCTCCTCAGGGAATATGATTATGCACATAAACTAATCACATCTAACAGATAGTTCTCGTCGTTGAATAACATACCCACATTTTCCTTTTTGCTCATTTGTTTACTTCTAACATAAGATAAACAAAATACATTTCTTAAACTATCATATGATGAACATTAGATTAGTGATACTAGTCTACTATTTCGCTATATAACATTTCACATTTTCTGAGTTATGGGGAAATGTGTTATAGAGTTTGCGTTGTAGTACCAATTTACTGGCAAATATCACACACACTACACACACACTACACAAACACACTACACATACACCACACACGCACACTACACACACACTACACACTCACACACACTACATACTACACACACACACGCACGCACATACGCACATACACACACATGCACACAAAGGGACTTGCTACAAAGAGATAATTCAGTTTGCTACAGGTTATGTGCCTCTCCCAGTATAGAACCGGTGTGTTTGTGAGGGATGGCCAATTTGCTGCTGATTTAGCTGATGGCCCTTTTTGCTCGCCCACAAGCCTGTTTTCTTTGTGTGTGTGACTTTGTCCACTCTCTTTGATCTTCTGTCTCTTTGTTTCTCTTTGTTCCTGTTTGTCTTTGTCTATCTATCTCTGTGCCTGTCTCTGTCTTTCTTCTGTATTTATGAGTCTATCTCTGTTGTCTCTATCTTTGTTTTTTCTCTGTATCTCTGTGCTGTCACTTTTCTTTCTCTGTATTTATGTGTGTATCTCTGTCTCTTTCTTTATTTGTCTGTCTCTGTGCCTGTCGCTTTTCTTTCTCTGTATTTATGTGTTTATTTCTGTCTCTATCTTTGTTTTTCTGTCTCTGTCTCTGTGCCTGTCTCTTTTCTTTCTCTTGTGTGTATGTGTCTATCTCTGTCTATCTTTGTTTGTCTATCTGTCTGTCTGTCTCTATGCCTGTCTCTTTTTTTTCTCTTGTGTTTATGTATCTATTTCTGTCTCTATCTTTGTTTTTCTCTCTGTCTATCTCTATGCCTGTCTCTATCTTTCTCTTGTGTTTCTATGTCTGTCTGTCTGTCTGTCTGTCTGTCTGTCTGTCTGTCTGTCTCTCTCTCTCTCTCTCTCTCTCTCTCTCTCTCTCTCTCTCTTTGTTTTTTCTCTCTATGTCTGTCTCTATTTCTGTCTCTTTCTTTCTTCTGTATTTATCTGTCTATCTCTGTCTCTATCTTTGTTTGTCTATCTGTCTGTCTCTCTCTGCCTGTCTCTTTTCTTTCTCTTTGTTTATGTGTCTCACAACCTCTATCTCTGTCTCTGTCTGTCTCTGTCTCTATCTGTTTCTCTCTCATGGCATGAAAAGGCTTATACTAAAGTCTCTAACTTTTACTGAAGTATTACAGAAAAAGTCTGTATATATATTATTGTTTATCCTTGGCTAGAGCTCCAAGGTTCATCAAAGGAAAGATTTTGCTTATGCGACGGTTTTTTTCCTACCATGAAGGCAGCTGCATTCTGACATCAGGGATGGTATCTAAGGATGACAGCAGAGTGCATGCACTTCTTAAACTCTCAGCGGACGGCTGTCCGCTATAGCGGATCGGTGTAAAGCCACAGTTTCGGACGACTCGCCGCTATAGCGGATTTGCTTTTTGCAGATTTTTCATGTGTCCGCCCGCATGATACTATGACTCGTGCAGCTAAACATAGCTTCGTGAGCCTGTCCAACGTCGAATGCAGTGCGTTGTCGGGTGATTCCGTGTGTTCCGAGCTCTTTGTTTGCAGTTGTAGAGAGTAGCTGACATGCCCAGCATGTTTGCATATGTGTCAGAAGCAAAATAGAAGGGATCAGATTAGGTCTCCATGACCGTCGTTTTACTAAAGTGAGAGCTTTAGTTTTTATATATGTACTAACCCAGTATGTTATACATAATTTCAGAAAATTTCATTTTCTTACTATGTGTTTTGTATTTTTTATGATTTTTTTTACTAACCATTACAAATGGGCCGTCTGTGGGGGAAAGCAAGGGAGAGAATTGGCCGTATCAAGTGAATTTTATCATCTGTTCCGACCAACACACAATGATCTATTCTTCTAAAAGTCAGAACATGTGTGCAAGATGTTCTGCATGCATTTACACACAGGCCCTAGGGAATCTGTTTATAATCTCATCTGAAAGACTTTCATGAGAGTGGATTCAACACTGATGTTAAATCCAAGGGAGAAAACCCCTTGAACGGGTGTCTTGGTGGTATAGTAGCTCAAACCTGGGATCGAACCCTGGGCTGTCAGATCGCATGCACACCACTCTAACCACCAGGCTATTATTTGGAGTCTGTGTGTGTATCAAGCAAGTCTCCTTTTATCAGTCGGACAAGCATGACATGCTTGTTTTACCATCTCGGTTGATTACACATTGTTATTGACTACAGTAGAGGAGAAGTGAGCAGGCTGAAGCCAGGCCCTGATTGTGTTTGCACTGACTGTCTGGCCCTCTGTGTGTGTGTGTGTGTGTGTGTGACTGCTGTGTCTTCTCTTTCTCTGCTCTAATCCATCAGCTTACAACCTTCTATTACAACAGTGTCTGCTTCACAAATGGTCTCCAACCACAAAAAAGACGAATGTTTGGGGGCATTTTTGTGTGAATGTTATTAGAAATGACATTGTTTATGTAAGTCCTGGATGCCGTGTTCTATGATCTCATGTAAAGGGGGTAAATTTGATGGCCAAAGAATGATGAAATTGCAAACTATGTATTCCTACTTGTGCTTTCTGATGTCTTATCCACAAGAGAGAGAGAGTGGGGAGGGAGAGAGTGTGGAGGGAGGGATAGAGAGAGTGATAGAGGAGACAGACACACACACACAGGCAGGCAGGGAGGCAGACAGAGACAGAGAGAGAGACAGAGAGAGAGACAGAGATCAAAACAGAAAAAAGCGGACAGACAGATAGATCACAAGTTCAGAAAACCAAATCACAAAAGTAATGAATTTGGTCATCTTCACAGGCATTCTGTGTTTTGTCAGGGGAGAAGAAATGATTAAGGGCAACTGAAATTCGCTTTGTAGTCTCTTTGTGTCTGATGGACACCAGCATTTCATATAACCACACATAAAAAAAATAACAACCGCATATATTCGTAGCCCAGACAACTAAAGACCACCGCCATCTAAATTACTTTTCAAATAAGAACCTACACAAAAACTGGCTTTGAATTTACTTATATCTTTGCTCCTCAATTAGAGGTTCACCAATGATGAAAATGTTGCCTTCGCAGCCATTTTTGCCAATGATGAAGGTCACTGTATTCCGACTTCAGGGATTATGTCAAGTAACAATGAGTGTGTGTGTGTTTCTTTTTAATGTTGTCCTCTGTTCCTACCAGAACACTTCCAAAAGGAAGTGTGTGTGTGTGTATGTGTGTGTGTGTGTGTGTGATTGTTTGCACACTGGATTTGATTTACATTCTCATCTGATGGACTTTTGGGAGAGTAAAATTGGTACTGATGCTATTAACAGTTATTGGCTGCATGACTCTGTAAGACTGTGTTGAATGCAAGTGCTCTGATTTGTTCTTTGCAAGATATAGTGCTATACAAATTCAATTTTTATCATCATCCTCATCATCATTATTATCATTATTATTATTATTATCATTATTATTATTATTATTATCAACTCCAGGGAGGAAAATCTCCCCTTGAACTGGTGTCTTGGGCTGTAGTTTAAACCTGGGATTGATCCTGGGCCATCAGATCGCAAACACAATGCTCTAACCACCAGGCTGTCAAGTCCCTCCTGAAAATATACATTTAAAACAACTACCCTGAACAACAAGGAAATTTACCTTGAACACACCACAATTTTTAGGATTGGATAGTTTGTAAAGCAGCAAGAGGGAGGGAGATCTCATCAGATTTGTGTGTACTGACTAAGAAGAAATGGAGATGACACGTTAGTCACTATGGTCCAGACAATCAGTACAAACATGATTAAGCCCTGACCCAAACGTGCTCACTTTTGAAATTCTCTGTCCAATAATACCGCTGAATCAAACACTGTCCCAAAACAGGCGTATAATGTGTGTCTAGTCAGTGAAAGACCCTTGATTAAAGCAAAGAATCCTGTGTGTTGTTTAGCAAACAGCTACAAATGTATGACCCAAAGGGATCTGTAATGATAATCTTCTTTATCTATAATAATCTAGCCGTGGTACCATCCAAATCTGGCTCATTGACCCGAGATGAGTCAGCAAGAACTGGACAGTGACTAAACAGTCAAATTTCCTCACAATTCTTCTCATTGGAGCTGGTTGTCTGGCCTGTAGGTTTGGTTATGTTTTTGTGTACCCCCATACAGTACTATGTGAAGTGCTTTGCTGAAGGTATTGTGCTATACAGTTCACATTTCTTCTACATGGATTATGTTTCAGCTGTAGAGATTGAATTTTTGTAGATAAGGTTTTAGCTTCAATGTACATGATAAATGCTACTGGTAATGTATTTTCTTGGAAAGTTTTAATCAAAATTGAGTATGTATTTCATTAAAAGCTTTAAGATTATGCAAATGCCAAAAGTTTCATTTTCATGCACGTGGCATATCTTTAAAGTAATCTAGGTGCATGTCAATTTATGCTCACAACACAAAATACTTGCTAGTCAAATTTATGTTGATCCTTTTTTTTCTATTTCTATTGTCTGTTCATGATCCATTTTGTAATCCTTTACAGTTCCAAACTGATGTGATTCAAAAAGCTTTGAGGACATAATGTGAAGAGAAATGATAACAATTTTGGAAGCTCTGTAGATATTCTTAAAAGAGACTAAAGTTTGGTTGTGAAACTAGAAGATTAGCAGAACAATAATATTCTCAAGATAATACAACTCTTACAATTGACTATTTAGAGCTAATTTCAAACCAACACCTACCCAAAGTTCTTTAAAGAAGAAGACGTAAATATAATAAATACTTAGGATGTATGGTGTTTACTCCCAAAGCACATACTCTGAATTCAGTTGAATGTTTCATAAGTTTCATAAGCAATCTGAAAAAGTGAGGGCATGCACTCAAGCACCCATGCATGCGCACAGACACACGCATGCATGTGTGTTGCGTGTGTGTCTGTGTGTGTGCATTTGTGCATGCATGTGTGTGTTTGCATGCGTGTGTGTGCTTGTGTGTGTGCATGTTTGTGAGTATGTGTGCATGTATGTGTACACACACACACACATACACACACACGCCCACACACACACACACATACACGCATGCCTGAATATCTACTTACCGTGCCTGTGTATCCAAATATTCAAAGTCTACAGTATGATCATTGTTTAACACTTACTCCAGGCAAACTTAATCAAATAAATGAAGACGACTGTGGCACTAAACCAAAAGTGCCAGAAACTACACTTAAGAGCAGCCAGACTTTGGTAAAAATCAAGCCCATACTTTTCACAAGTTGTGTGTTCCTAAAAGTATAATCACATTCTTTCTGACATTTGCTTTTCTCCTGATATATTTGATTATCACCAAAGTCAGAATGCAGTCACCTTCATGGTAGGCAAAAATGGATGCATACACAAAATCTCACCTTTGATAAACCTCAGAGCTCTAGCTGAGGAATGAAAAGAAGTTGATTTAAAGACAAAGACAATCAGTTTAGGAAGAAATGAGTTGGACAAGTTAAGTGTCAGCTCGCACATTCCTGGACTGGCAATCTTAATGAATTGGATTACAGCATCCTGTGTAAAGATCTAATGTGGTTTTGAGATTTAATAAACTCAAATTAACTGAGATGATTTAAGTGATTCGTAGAATAGTAATGTGCTTGTTATGTGTACTGGAAAATGAAACTGTATAGTTGATTTGTATCTGTTTGCTGAGCTTAAATTTTGTTCACCATTCTCTAACTCTGTCGTCTGTCTGCCTGTTTGTCTGTCTGTCTGTCTCTCTCTCTCTCTCTCTCTCTCTCTCTCTCTCTCTCTCTCTCTCTCTCTCTCTCTCTCTCTCTGGCAAGTGGAGTCAGCACTGATGTTAACTTGAGGGAAGAAAATCTCAGTCATAGCTTAAGACCAGGCTGGAACTTAAGCCATCAAATTACGAGCACAACACTCAAACCATCAGGCTATGACTGTGTCCCCTAAAACACTTAGCACAAAAACATCAAAAATCACCCGAGGATAATGTTGAGGACGAGACAAGCAAAAGAGACAGTGATCACATTAGATGGATTGTGACGGCTGAGAAGAAATGGAGAAGACAAGTTAGTCACTATGGTCCAGACAATCAGTACAAACACAATTGAGCCCTGACCCAAAAGTGTTCACTTCTATAGTACTTTATCCAATTATGCTACTTCATCAACCACAGTGGTAAGATGGGAGAATAATGTGTGTCTAATCATGGAAAGACCTCTTGGTTAATGCAAAGACTGCTTCTGTGTTTGTTAAGCAAAATCTACCGAGAAAGCTTAACGCTGATTGCATTTAACTGGGAATTGTTTACAATGACTGAGGACAAAATTGTTGCTCTAAATGACTTTGATTTATTGATCTGCATCCAAATTATGACAGGTTAGTGAATGCATTAATATAGGACAGTAAAGCTGCTTTAAAAGCTGGAAAGTGTAATTGTATTTATTTCATGTTTTTGTTGATGCTAGTTGCCTTAAAAATATTTAGATGTGTGTGTTCTCTATATGATAGATAGACAAACATCCACAGAAAGAGACAGACAGTCAGTCAGACAGACAGACACAGTCTACATTGTAGATATTCCAGGCCACATTTTGTTCAGATAGCATTCCTTTTTACTGGGCACTTTTCTCCCATGCATTAAGTTATGGCTGTTTGCATTAACTGTCCCTACATTAAGTCTCATTTCAAAGTATATGACAATCCTTGTAAGCAAGGCATTTTGCTTGAAAACGTGTACTCACTGCATTGAATGCTGTCTGAAAATCATCCTCAAACATGTTAGTCCAAAACGTTTCTTATTTATGCACTTTGCAATTTTTATAAGCAGTATAGTTGCTTCAAAATCTCTTTCTCAAAACATGGAAAGTTTCCAAATTAAAATGATACAAGGCTGTATTACTCCATAGTTTTCTGGGTCAGAGCAATTCAATTTTCTCTTCTTTATGCAAATCTTGATAGTTCTGTATGAAAAAAGTCTTTAGAAAGCTTTACATAAAATTTGAGACTAGATATGGTAATAAGAAAGACATCACTATAATTATGAGAACCTAATACGGTTCTGTAAAAATGTCTGAAAGAGATCCATGACGGTCATAATGCTGGAGATAAGTTTACAGTAACTATTGTCTGGAAAATGTGTGCAAGTATATCAGCCATTGGTAAAAAAACAATCAAAGCAGTTTATTAAGTATTGATGTCTGTGGTTTATGTACTGGATAATAAAAATTATTTGTTTTCTATTTTTGGCTCAGGTTTCAAAAATCACCAATGGCCAGATTTTGCATATGCAATCACTTACCCACCATTAAGGTATACCTATTCTAACTTTTGGGGATGAGGTGAATGAAAGTTATTGCTTTGTCTTTTTATTGATCCTCTATATCAATTTTTTGGCCTGCATCTCTCTCCTGTATTTCTGTCTGTCTCTAAGAAACAGACAGACAGACAGAAACAAACAACACAAACTTGATTTCAGACTGTACATTTTTAGAGTGAGATAGAGAGGGAGACAGAGACAAAGACAGGCAGACACAGAAAAAAGAAACAGAGGGAGAGGGATGGATAAGCATAAATGAAGAGACAGATGCTTGTGCACACACACACACACACACACACACACACACACACACACACACACACACATATTTAGTGAAGAGAGGTAAAAACAAAATTGAAGTATGCACACACATACAGACATTTACATTTGGTGTCAAATAAATCTCGTTCTGACTTAATGGCAATAAAGTTTTCTTATTCTGATTCACATACACACACACATACATACATACATACACACATGCACGCATGCATACACACACACACACACACACACACACACACAAAGATGAAAGATAGAAAACAGGCAGAAGAAAGAAGAACAAAAGGAGAAAATATCACACAAAAAAGCAGACAAAGCGGCAGACAGAGCTTAAGATCAGATGTTTGATTACAAACCTGATATGTCTGGTAATCTTTCACAGGCATCTTTGGGGGGGATGATTATCAACAGCCAAAGGGTTCCTTTGAAGTAGTTCCTTTGTCTGTGCTGTTCACCAGCAATTCAAGTTTCAACAAAATGCTCTACAGCCCCGACCAAAATAACAAACAAACACAACTACCCAAAACAAGAACCCAGCCATAAAAGAAGAAAACAGCTACTAAACAAATTGATCCATTGATTATTTTACTTTGAGAAAACTGAATTAAGCACTTATGTGCTTTGTTTACACCCAGTCCTGGTATGTATGTGGTTTTGCAAAATTGTCTTCCATTCCCACAGGCATAAAATGTCCTACTCTTTCAAAATGTGGAACAGGTTTTAAGATGTTCTGTGTGCGTTAACACATAGGACTTCAGATTATAGTCTCATCTGAAGGACATCCCAAGGACATTGGAGGTAGTGTCAGTACTGATGTTAACTCCAGTGGGAAAAAAGTCCCTCCATGTCTTGGTGGTGGTGGCTTGTACCCAGGCTCAAACCCAGACCATCAGATCATGAAATGCAAGACTCTAACCCCAAGACTATCCCGCCCCTACTTTTAAAACAACAAGATAAAAAGAACACACAGGTTACCCTCAGGTTTTTAGAGCAGGGCAATTTGTACAGCAAAGAAAGGGTGATCACATTAGACAGTGTGTACTGGCTGAAGAGAAATGGAGATGACAGGTTAGTCACTATGGTCCAGACAATCAGTACAAACACAATTAAGCCCTGACCCAAACGTGCTCACTTCTGTAGTTCTCTGTCCACTAATACCGCTGAATCAGACACTGTGGCAAAACAGGCGTACAATGTGTGTCTGGTCAGTGAAAGAGGCTTGATTAATGTGAAGACTGCCTCTGTATTCCTTGAAGCCAAAACCTGCAAACAGTAGTTTTAGCAGAACTAACAGAAAGTATGGATAATCAATATACGGTTTTAGCCTAGTTACTCCCATGAGAGCAGTAACATCTCTGTAAAAGGTGTCTCTCCTTAAGATGCTGAGGATGGTTCAGTAAAATCACTGTCTAGAGCTCTGATGAAGGCTCATCCAGAAGTCTAAACTCATGAGTCAGGTTGAGCAAATCATAATTATGGTCCTTACTGGAAAGGGGTTGGTGATGCTTTCACAAAAAATGTATTCATATGATGCTTTTTATTTATTCTAAAATATGTGTAACGCACTTTTGCAATGAAAAATTTGTAATTGCTACCTGCACTTGTTCTCCTTCACTACTCTTGAGTGTGTGTGAGTGTGTGTGTGTGTGTGTGTGTGTGTGTGTGTGTGTGTGTGTGTGTGTGTGTGTGTGTGTTTGAGTGTGTGTGTGTGTGTGTGTGTGTGTGTGTGTGTGTGTGTGTGTGTGTGTGTGTGTGTGTGTGTGTGTGTGTGTGTGTGTGCATGCGCACACATATGTATATGTGTTTGTATGTGTATGTGATGAATTTCTTGTCTTTTTGAGATGGTTAAAAGTGCTCATATTTCTCTCTCTCTGTGTCTGTCTGTCTGTGTGATATGAATTCCTTGTCTTTTTTTAGATGATTAAAAGTGCTAGTATTCCTCTGTGTGTTTCTGCCTCTGTGTGTGTGTGCTCGTGTTCGAGCATGCACTCACACACACGCGTGTGTGTGTATCCTTCTTCTTTGCATGTGTATCTATCACACACGTGTTTGTGTGGATATCTGTGAACCCAAAGACATGCTCAACACATTCTCCAGACAAAGTCAATTAAACAAATGAAGCAGACTATGGAACAGGACAAAGAGTGTCTTCAGTGACTAGACTTTAAGGCAGCAAGTCTAGGGAAAAAACACCCAAACCCAGTGCATTTTCAGAGGTTGTGTGTGTGTGTGTGAGTGTGTGTGAGTGTGTGTGTGAGTAAATGTGTAGTGTATGTAAATATATGAGAGAAATTGTGTGGTTATGTGTATATGCCTCTGTGTGTCTGTGTGCGTGTGTGTGCTTCCTATAATGTGATGAATTTCCTTCTGTTCACGTCTCTACTACTGTGGTATTGGATTTGGAGGAGTAGAGATATCACTTGTGAGATCTGACTTGACAGGTTTGGAATAGCTCAGTGGTCAGAGCACTCGCTTTCCCCCTTAGCCAGTGTTAAGCAGCATCGAGCATAGATACCAATTGGATGGGTGACCATTTTCGTGCCTTGGCGTCAGTACAGTCCCCCAGTTCACCCAGCTGTAAATGTATATCTGGTCTCTTTAGGGTCAGGGAAGGTAAAGCAGTGAAGTGGAGGAGGTGGGTTCCTCCCTCAATATGCTGGCTCCTAGAGAAGCTGAAGTCTCCTAATGCTTTGTTCCCCTATGACCACATAGGTTATGGGACACCTTTACCCTTTACCTTTATAATGAAAGTAACCAAATCAATCACATCAATCATGTCACGCATGTGCTTGAAGCAACATTGAAATCAAAACCAGTTTCTTTGTTGATTTCTTTCTTTCTTTCTGTGTTTCATACAAATCTAAAGCAGTTTCGGTCAATGCTGACCAGTTTCTGTTTCTTCTCCAAAGCTTCACTGCTTAGCAGGTTCCACAATTTCAGTTTATCACTTGTAACACTGACAACAACAACGAGAACAACAACAATGGAAAAGATAGCACGCCATTGCCAATTGAAGAAAAAGCAGTGGGAAGGTTTCCACCCAATTTAATTCTGAGCTGTTCAGGTCACCCTGTGCAGGTATTGATGTGACAGTGATCTCCCCTTTTTGCTGTGTACATCTGGGTGGTCTCCCCTCGGGTCTTGTCTTCTTGGGGTGGAGAGTGGATTGGTGGTTAAGGGAGAGTTGTGGGGGGGGGGAGGGGGGTTGTGGTGTGTGTATTGATTTCTTTATTGATGGGGGCGGGGGTGATGAGGTGGTGGGAGGTGAAATTTGATACTATTGTGGAGATTATTTTTTTGTTTAAAAGGATAGAAA
>CM054158.1:50441008-50451008 GCA_028751875.1 Rapana venosa | reverse complement strand
ACAATAACAATAACAACAACACCAGAGAGGATGCTATTGAAAAAAAAAGAAAAAAACACACCAAGGCTTTTCCTACCCACTTCACTGTGGGCTGTGCAGGTCAGGTTACCTGGTGCAGGTATTGATGTGACAGTGATCTCCCCCTTTTTTGCTTTTGCTATGTGAAATATCTGGGTGGTCTCCCCTGGGTCTTGCTTGTCTTCTCACAGCAGAGAGGTTCTGGCTGAAAGTGTCAATCATCTGATGATTGTGTCTGATTGATTGTGAGACATTTTAGGTGTGAGTTTTGGTCTGTCTGTCTGTCAGAGAGGTTTTAATCCCTTGGTGAAGGTTTTGGCTATTCCAGGGTAGAATTGAACTAGCTGATTGTAATCTCTTCAAGTGAGGATGTGACTGCCTAAATAGGGGAGGGGGGCGGGGAAAACAGCGTTCATATACGCAAAATCTCGCTATTGGTGAAACTTGGACCTCTAGCTGAGGAATAATAAAACAACATAAAAAATACAAAATCTGATCATCGATATTGCATGTTGCATTGTCTGTCTTTCTGTCTATCTGTCTGTTTGTCTGTCTGTCTGTCTGTCTGAATATTTGCCTGACTGACTATCTTATCTTCTGTCTGTCTGTCTGTCCTCTCTCTCTCTCTCTCCTCTCTCTCTCTCTCTCTCTCTCTCTTCCTGCACTGTGTTGTGTCAAAGCTAAAAAGTGAAAATCAATTTTTATTTCCAGATGGTACATTGAATAAGCCAACGCATTTCCCTTTTTCTTTATCCCCCCCCCCCCCCCCCCCTTTCATCAAGCCAACCATCTGCGATATGTGTGTGATGCTTTAAATATCACACTCCCTCGTCAGTTCTTTCTGGACCAAAATTGTAGTACGCTTCACAAAAACTAGCAAGAAAGTCTCCAACAGTTCGTTTCTGTTAGTTGTTTCGCTACCAACAATAACAATAACAACAGTATAGAGGATCTATGGAAAGAAAAAAACCACACCAACGCTTTTCCTACCCACTTCACTGTGGGCTGTGCAGGTCAGGTCACCTGGTGCAGGTATTGATGTGGCAATGAGCTCTCCCTTTTTTGTTTTGCTGTGTGAAATATCTGGGTGGTCTCCCCTGGGTCTTGCTTGTCTTCTCACAGCAGAGAGGTTCTGGCTGAAAGTGTCCATCATCTGATGATTGTGTCTGATTGATTGTGAGACATTTTAGGTGTGAGTTTTGGTCTGTCTGTCTGTTAGAGAGGTTTTAATCCCTTGGTGAAGGTTTTGGCTGTTCCAGGGTAGAATTGAACTAGCTGATTGTAATCTCTTCAAGTGAGGATGTGACTGCCTAAATAGGGGAGGTGGGCGGGGAAAACAGTGTTCATATGTGTAAAATCTCGCTATTGGTGAACCTTGGGGCTCTAGCTGAGGAAGAATAAAACAACATAAAAAATACAAAATCTGATCATCGATATTGCATGCCGCATTGTTTGTCTTTCTGTCTATCTGTCTGTTTGTCTGTCTGCCTGAATGTTTGCCTAACTGACTATCTGATCTGTCTGACTCTCTCTCTTTCTCTCTCTCTCTCTCTCTCTCTCCTCTCTCTCCTCTCTCTCTCTCTTTCTCCTCTCTCTCTCTCTCTCTCTCTCTCTCTCTCTCTCTCTCTCTCTTAGATGTATCCCTACAAGCGGGACTGGATGTAAAAAAGCACATGAGTGCTTATTCATTATCCACGAAATAAAAGAATTTGTCATTGTCATTGTCTTTCTCTCTCTCTCCCTCTCTCTCTCTCTCTCTTATTCCTCTCTCTTTTTCTTCCTGCACTGTATGTGTATCAAAAGTAAAAGTGAAAGTCAAACTTTTATTTCCAGATGGTACATTGAATAAGCCAACACATTTTCCCTTTTTCTTTATCCCCCACCCCCCTTTCATCAAGCCAACCATCTGCGATGTGTGTGATGCTTTAAATATCACACTTCCTCATCAGTTCTTTCTGGACCAAAATTGTAGTACTCTTCACAAAAACTAGCAAGAAAGTCTCCAACAGTTCGTTTCTGTTAGTTGTTACGCTACCAACAATAACAATAACAACAACAGCAGAGAGGATGCTATTGAAAAAGAAAAAAATAACACTGAGGCTTTATCCCACCCACTTCACTGAGGGCTGTGCAGGTCAGGTCACCTGGTGCAGGTATTGATGTGACAGTGATCTCCCCCTTTTTTGTTTTGCTGTGTGAAATATCTGGGTGGTCTCCCCTGGGTCTTGCTTGTCTTCTCACAGCAGAGAGGTTCTGGCTGAAAGTGTCAATCATCTGATGATTGTGTCTGATTGATTGTGAGACATTTTAGGTGTGAGTTTGGTCTGTCTGTCTGTTAGAGAGGTTTTAATCCCTTGGTGAAGGTTTTGGCTGTTCCAGGGTAGAATTGAACTAGCTGATTGTAATCTCCTTCAAGTGAGGATGTTACTGCCTAAATAGGGGAGGGGCGGGGAAAACAGTGTTCATATGCGCAAAATCTTGCTATTGGTGACCTTGGACCTCTAGCTGAGGAAGAAAAAAACAACATAAAAAATACAAAATCTGATCATCGATATTGCATGCCGCATTGTTTGTCTTTCTGCTATCTGTCTGTTTGCCCTGTCTGCCTAAATTTTGCCTAAGACTATCTGATCTGTCTGACTCCTCTTTCCCTCTCTTTTTCCCTCTCTCTCTCTCTCTCTCCTTCTCTCTCTTTTCTCCCCTTCCCCTCTCTCTTTCATCTCTCTCTCTCTCTCTCTTAGAGTTCCCACAAGCGGGGAGGATAAAAAAAAGCACAGATGCTTAAATTCTTTACCCACGAAAAAAAAGAATTGTCTTTGTTTTGTTTTCCCTTCTCCTCCCTCTCTCCCCTCTCTCTTTATCTCTCTCTCTTTTCCTGCACTGTATGTGTACAAAAAAAAAGTAAAGTCAAACTTTTATTTCCAGAGGGAAATTTGAATAAGCCAACACATTTTCCTTTTTTTTTCCCCCACCCCCCTTCATCAAGCCAACCTCTGGATGTTGTGATGCTTTAAAATCAACTTTTTTTATCAGTTTTTTCTGGACCAAAATTTTAGTACCTTTTCCCAAAAAATAGCAAGAAAGTCTCCCAAAGTTCGTTTCTGTTAGTTGTTTTCGCTACCCCAAAATACAATAACAACAACAGCAGAGAGGAGCTATTAAAAAAAAAAAAACATGAGGGTTTTTTCCCACCCATTCATGAGGGCTGTGCAGGTCAGGTCACCTGGTCAGGTATTGATGTGACAGTGATCTCCCCCTTTTTTGGTTTGCGTGTAAAATCTGGGTGTTCCCCGGGTCTTTCTTGTCTTCTCACAGCAGGAGGTTCGGGTAAAATGCAATTCTGTGATTTGTTGATTGATTGTGAGACATTTTAGGTGTGAGTTTTGGTCTGTCTGTCTGTTAGAGAGGTTTTAATCCCTTGGTGAAGGTTTTGGCTGTTCCAGGGTAGAATTGAACTAGCTGATTGTAATCTCTTCAAGTGAGGATGTGACTGCCTAAATAGGGGAGGGGGGCGGGGAAAACAGTGTTCATATGCGCAAAATCTTGCTATTGGTGAACCTTGGACCTCTAGCTGAGGAAGAATAAAACAACATAAAAAATACAAAATCTGATCATCGATATTGCATGTCGCATTGTCTGTCTTTCTGTCTACCTGTCTATCTGTCTGTCTGTCTGAATGTTTGCCTGACTGACTATCTGATCTGTCTGTCTGTCTGTCTGTCTCTCTCTCTGTCTCTCTCTCTCTCTCTCTCTCTCTCTCTCTCTCTCTCTCTTCCTGCACTGTGTGTGTGTCAAAACTAAAAGTGAAAATCAAACTGTTATTTAATAATAATAATAATAATGTATGGAATTTATATAGCGCTGAATCTTGTAAAGCAACAAATCAAAGCGCTCAGATTTTACTTTAAGTCACGGCAGATTTCTCTCCGTGAAATTCGGGCTGCTCTCCCCGGGGAGAGCGGGAGAACGCGTCGCCACTTAGCGCTGCGCCACCCTTTCACCCTTTTTTTTTTTTTTCTTTTTTTTTTTTTTTTTTCTGCAGCTGTATTTGTTTCCCTATCAGAGTGGCTTTTTTCTAAGAATTTTGCCAGGGACAACTCTCTTGTTGCCGTGGGTTTTTTTACGTGCGCTAAATAATTACGAGTAACACACGGGACCTCGGTTTATCGTCTCATCCGAAAGACTAGCGCCCAGACCACCACTCATGGTCTAATGGATGGGGGAAAAATTTCCGGTCCAAACGGGGTACGAACCGCCGCACACTTCAGACCCGGACTTTTCGCTTTCTAGACAGGCGCGTTACCTCTAGACCACCGATCCACCATCAATGGTATCCAGATGGTACATAGAAAAAATCAGTGCATTTTCCCTTTTTCTTTATCCTGCCCCCCTTTGATCAAGCCAACCATCTGTCATGTGTGTGATGCTTTAAATACCACACTCCCTCATCAGTTATTTTGTTACTTAAATTGTATTACTCTTCACAAAAACTAGCAAGAAAGTCTCCAACAGTTCGTTTCTGTTAGTTGTTACGCTACCAACAATAACAATAACAACAACACCAGAGAGGATGCTATTGAAAAAAAAAGAAAAAAACACACCAAGGCTTTTCCTACCTACTTCACTGTGGGCTGTGCAGGTCAGGTTACCTGGTGCAGGTATTGATGTGACAGTGATCTCCCCCTTTTTTGTTTTGCTGTGTGAAATATCTGGGTGGTCTCCCCTGGGTCTTGCTTGTCTTCTCACAGCAGAGAGGTTCTGGCTGAAAGTGTCAGTCATCTGATGATTGTGTCTGATTGATTGTGAGACATTTTAGGTGTGAGTTTTGGTCTGTCTGTCTGTCAGAGAGGTTTTAATCCCTTGGTGAAGGTTTTGGCTGTTCCAGGGTAGAATTGAACTAGCTGATTGTAATCTCTTCAAGTGAGGATGTGACTGCCTAAATAGGGGAGGTGGGCGGGGAAAACAGTGTTCATATGCGCAAAATCTTGCTATTGGTGAACCTTGGACCTCTAGCTGAGGAAGAATAAAACAACACAAAAAAACAAAATCTGATCATCGATATTGCATGTCGCATTGTCTGTCTTTCTGTCTACCTGTTTATTTGTCTGTCTGTCTGTCTGAATGTTTGCCTGACTGACTATCTGATCTGTCTGTCTGTCTGTCTCTCTCTCTCTCTCTCTCTCTCTCTCTCTCTTCTCTCTCTCTCTCTCTCTCTCTCTTCTCTCTCTCTCTCTCTCTCTCTCTCTCTGCACGTGTGTGTGTGTGTCAAAACTAAAAGTGAAAATCAATCTTTTATTTCCAGATGGTACATTGAATAAGCCAACGCATTTTCCCTTTTTCTTTATCCCCCCCCCCCCCCCCCCTTTCATCAAGCCAACCATCTGCAATATGTGTGATGCTTTAAATATCACACTCCCTCATCAGTTCTTTCTGGACCAAAATTGTATCACTCTTCAAAAAAACTAGCATGAAAGTCTCCAACAGTTCGTTTCTGTTAGTTGTTTCGCTACCAACAATAACAATAACAACAACAGAATAGAGGATGCTATTGAAAAAGAAGAAGAAAAAATCCACCAAGGCTT
Organism: Rapana venosa; assembly: GCA_028751875.1. Lineage (NCBI taxonomy): Eukaryota > Metazoa > Mollusca > Gastropoda > Neogastropoda > Muricidae > Rapana > Rapana venosa. Next base: position 50,445,408 of record CM054158.1, on the reverse strand, counting down.
TTCCTACCCACTTCACTGAGGGCTGTGCAGGTCAGGTCACCTGGTGCAGGTATTGATGTGACAGTGATCTCCCCCTTTTTCTGCTGTGTGAATATCTGGGTGGTCTCCCCTGGGTCATTGTCTCTTTTGTCTCCTTTGCAAGCAGTGAGCGCGGGTTGGCTGTGTCAATCACGTGGATGTGTTGATTGATTGATCCGTTCGTGGGGGTGGGGTGGGCGGGTGGGTGGGAGATGGGTGGGCTTGATTTGTCCAATAGTTTTGATTTGAGGGTAGAGGTTTCCGTTTTGCTCGGGATAGAGTTCAACTGGTTGAGTTTGTTGCTGGTTTCATGTTTCTTTGTCTGTGGGTGGGTGGGTTCGTGTGGGTGTGTGGGGGGGGGGGAGGGATTGTTCGTGTGGGTGGGCGTGTGTGGGGTGTGGGGGGGTGTTTGTGAGGGGGGGGGGTGGCTCGTGTGTGTGTGTGTGTGTGTGCGTGTGTGTGTCTGTTTGTCTTTCTGTCTCTGACTCTCTCACTCCCTCCTTCTCTCTCTCTCACTCCCTCCTTATGTCTCTCTCTCTCTCTCTCTCTCTCTCTCTCTCTCTCTCTCTCTCTCACTCCACTTACTCTCTTATTCTCTGTATGCATGTATTTAATTTGGTTTTTTCATTTCAAGGATAATAGAATAAGCTCTCGTGTGCTTTTATTAGATCCAGTCCCCATGTGCATACGCTTTTGTAAAATGTTGTCATCCACTCCCACTGGCACACAATGACCTACTCTTCTGAAAATTTGAATAGGTTTTTAACGTGTGCACAAGATGTTCTTGCATGCTTCGCACACAGGAACTCAGTTTATAGTCTCATCCCAAGGACTTTTGAGGGGAGTGGAATCGGCACTGATGTTAACTCCAGGGCAAAAATCTCCTTGAATGGGATTAAAACCGGGGTCAGCAGATTGTGAGCGCAATGCGCAACGTTATCACCACAAGGCTATCCCATCCCCTCTGAACTGACAGGCTAAGGAGAGGTAGTGCCACAATATGCAACAAATAAATCATCAACAAAACAGTTCCATCTTTGAGCAAACCGTCAGTATCAAACGAAAAGTCTCTTATAGACCGGCATACACACACACACTCAAGCGCGTGCATGCACGCACACACACCCAAGGCCTAAACACACACACCTAAACACACACCACATACCTAAAAACACACACACAAACACGTGCGGGCGCGCACGCGCGCGCTTTTCGGAAGAGTAGGTCATTGTGTGCTGGTGGGAACGGAAGACAAAATTGACAAAACTGCATACACTCAGAGACTGAATGTGAAAAAGCACATACGCGCTTATTCCATCATCCTCGAAATAAAAAAATAAAATAAGATAAGATAAAACACACACACATACACACTCAGAGCGAATCAATTGATCAAATCAAATCAAACCAATCAATCAATCAATACACACATCCCACCTGACTGACACTGACACTGACACTGCCAACCCTGCTCCCCACTGCAGCAGTGAAGACCCAGGACTCAGGGGAGACCACTCAGACACGCACAGCCAAAAAAGGGGGAGATCACTGTCAAATCAATACTTGCACCAGACGACCTGTACACCTCAGATTGAAAATGGGAACAAAAGTGCAGGCATGTTTTATTTTTGCTTTTGTTTTTTGTTGTGTTTTATTTGTTCTCAGTAACATCCTCTGATATTTCTGCTATGCCTATGTGTGCGCGCGCGTGTGTGTGTGTTTACTAGTCAATAGTCTTTACAAAATTGTGTTCATATATTGGTGTGCGTGTATGTGTGTGCGCTTGTACGCGTGCGTGTGTGAATGCGCGCGTGCGTGCGTGCACGCGTAAATAATAAGTTTATATGTCTTTTCCAGTCAAAGGTTTTTACAACATTATATTCCTACATTGGTGTGTGTGGGTATGTGTGTGTATGTGTGTGTGCATACGCTGTGCGTGTGTGTGCGTGCGTGTGTGTGTGTGTGTGTGTGTGTGTGTGTGTGTGTGTGTGTGTGTGTGTGTGTGTGTGTGTGTGTGTGTGGTGTGTGTGTGTGTGCATACGCTGTGCGTGTGTGTGCATACGCCGTGTGTGTGTGTGTGGGGGGGGGGGGGTATGTGCGTGTGATTTATTAAAGCTATCTTGGAATATTCATACCAATTTGAAATGTATTTTTCTTGAGTCTTTTGAGATAATCATACGTATCAATCTGCCTGTCAGTATTGTAACTGCCCTTCATGAGATGATTAAAGTGTTTTTGACTTGACTTGATTTGATGTAACTCGAATGCCTTTTACAGCTAATAGATAGAATGTGTTTGAACTGGAAAAATGGGGGGGAGGTTTTGTTTGTTTGTTCTTTTTTTTCGTTCCTTGGCTAGAGCTCCAAGGTTCACCAATGGTGAGATTTATACATATGCGACCGCTCACCCTCCCCCCACCCCTCACCACACACAATTACCATTTAGGTAGCCGCATTCTGACTTCGGGGATGGTGTCTAAACACGACACCTGCGTAAGTCTTGGGTTGTTTTTTTCCTGTCATCCATCCCTACTGACACACAGTGACGTACTCTTTAAAAAAAAAAAAAAAAGGCAGAAGGATTTTTTTTAAGTCTGTGCAAGATGTTCTGCATGTGTTCGTTCACAGGGCCTCGGTTTATAGTCTGAAGGACTTTGACATTCGGTTTGATTTTGTGTTGTTGGTCTCAAACTGGGAAGAAAGGGCAAGGCTGGGAATCGAACCGGGAACCTCACGGTTTGCTTGACGAAGACGCACGGCCTGAAAAATTCAGTACTGTATCCCAACCACTCCTCAGGGTGTTGAGAGAGAGAGAGAGAGGAGAGAGAGAGAGAGAGAGAGAGAGAGAGAGAGAGAGAGAGAGAGAGAGAGAGAGAGAGAGGAGGGAGAGAGAGAGAGAGACAGACAGACAGACAGACAGACAGACAATGACAATGAAAATGACAAAGGTTTATTGTGATAAGCAAGATGCCCATTCACAAGGGGACAGTGGGAGGGGTGCTGGACACAAAGCATATATCTTATACCGAGAACTCAATTGATTACAGCCCAATTCGAGAGAGAGAGAGGAGATGGAGAGAGAGGGGGGAGGGGAAGATGGAGAGAGAGAGAGAGAGAAACAGACAGACAAAGAAAGAGAGAGAGCGAGTGAGAGAGATAGAGATAGAGAGAGAGAGAGAAACAGACAAACGAACTAAGAGAGAGAGAGAGAGCGAGAGAGAGACAGACAGACAGACAGACAGACAGACAGACAGACAAACAAAGAGAGAGAACACTGACCACTGAATACTGAAAAGTTTTATTGTACTTCGGCCATGGGCCACTATACAAAAAATATTTTGGGAAGGGAGGATGGTAGACATCATTACAGAAAAGCAAGCACATAGAACCACACCCAATATCTTCTAGTTATAATCATCCCCATCATCCCCTTCAGCATCTATATAATCATCGCCATCAGCATCTTCAGTACCTATAGCAGCAGCTGCAGCAAGTATATCAAGATCACCATCATCACTTTCATTCTCTACGTCATCATCATCACCAACCTCATCTTCATCATCTACACTACGATCATCTTCTTCAACCTGGATAATCATTATTGTCACGATTATCGTCTTTATTATCTACATCATGGTCATGAGCATCATCTTCATCATCGTTATCTTCAACATACACATCATTGTCACCATCTTCATCTTTGTCATCTCCATCATAGTCACCGTCACCGCTATCACCTTCAACATCTAAACCATCGTTACCCTCATCACCTTCAGCATCCACATCATCACCACCTTACAAAGAGAGAGAGAGAGAGAGAGAGAGAGAGAGAGAGAGAGAGAGAGAGACAGAGACAGAGACAGAGAGAGATAAACAAACAGACAGATAAACAAACAAAGAGAAAGACAGACAGACAAACAAAGAGAGAGAGAGAGAAACAGAGAGATAGACAAAGAGAGAAACAGACAGACAAAGAAAGATAGAAACAGGCAGACAGACAAAGAGAGAAACAGACAGACAGACAAAGAAAGATAGAAACAAACAGACAAACAAAGAGAGAAACAGACAGACAGACAAAGAAAGATAGAAACAGACAGACAAACAAAGAGAGAAACAGACAGACAGACAAAGAGAGAAACAGACAGACAGACAAAGAGAGAAACAGACAGACAGACAGACAAAGATTGAAACAGACAGACAGACATACAAAGAGAGAAACAGACAGACAGACAAACAAAGAGACAGACAGACAGACAAAGAGAAGAAGTGGGATGTGCGTGGAAGTCTGGAGGAAGTATGAGGATAAGGGTTGGTCGGAAAGGAAGGGATTTGTCAAAGGAGTTGTGATTCAGATACAAGTACATCATAAATGACTGAAAAGCA
>CM054158.1:50413508-50436008 GCA_028751875.1 Rapana venosa | reverse complement strand
AGGTAAAAATCTTTATAGAGGTTTCCTGAAATGTCTTTGGGATGATATATAAATATTTCAGGTTTTCCATTTATAATATCTAGTTATGCTAAATATATAAGCTCCTCTCTCTCTCTGTGTCTCTCTCTCTCTCACTCACACACACACACACACACACACAACACACCAGACAATATGAAATCTCTCTCTCTCTCAACCTCCCCCCTTCCCTCCACCCCCCCCCCCCCCCCACCCCCGAAAAAACAGATAACAATATGAAAAATCACAATCAGATCACCGAATTCCCACAACCCCTAAATCCGCCAAGGCTTTTATTCGATCTCTTTCCGATATATCATACGTCATAGATGAGTCATCAGACAGGAAATGACGAGTTTTTACCCCAACATGCATACATAACGCGGCTGCCGTCTTGACAACTTAAGTCTTGCTGTCATCCCCCTTTGCAGTGAACTAATGGGAAAAGGCGGGAAAATTAGCTACTGGGGGCGGGAAAAGTTATGACTTAGGTCTCCAGGCCGCTTATTCTCTCTGTGTCTATGTCTCTGTGTCTCTGTCTGACTGTCTGTGTATGTGTGTGTGTCTGTCTCTCTCTGTCTTTATGTCTGTCTCTCCCCTGTCTGTGTCTGTCTCTCTGACTTTATATATGTCTCTTTCTCCCTGTATTTCTCTCTCTCTCAGTCTGTCTCTCACTCATAAAGATTCTCTATCTCTCTCTCATAGAGATTCATTCGTTCTTTAAATTTATTCTCTCTCTCTCTCTCTCTCTCTCTCCTTCTCTCTCTCTCTCTATCTTTCTGTCATTGTCTGTCTGTCTGTCTGTCTGTCTGTCTCTCTCTCTCTTCTTCTATCTCCTCTCTCTCTCCTCTCTCTCTCTCTCTCTCTCTCTCTCTCATAGTGATTAATTCTCTATCTATCTATCTATCTGTGTCATTGTCTGTCTGTCTGACTCTCTCTCTCTCATCTCTTTCTCTCATCTCTCTCCTCTCTCTCATCTCTCTCTCTCTCTCTCTCTCTCCTCTCTCTCCTCTCTCTCTCCTCTCTCTCTCTCTCTCTCCTCTCCCTATCTATCTATCTATCTATCTATCTGTCTGTGTCATTATCTGTCTGTCTGTCTGTCTCTCTCTCACAATGATTCATTCTCTCTCTCCCCTCTCCTCTCTCTCTCTCTCTCTCTCTCTCTCTCTCTCTCTCTCTCCCTCTCTCTCTCTAAGGGAATATGTTTTCTTCTCATGTGTTATTCTTTTGTAACATTTATTTTGAAGAAATTATTTTTGATTGGTGAGGTATGAGAAGAGGTGGAGGATGGAGGAATTTGTTTTCTTTGTTATGTATGTTTTACTTTCAGGGGTATGTTTTACTTTCAAGGGTAATTCCTCGAGTTGATAGGGTGATATTTGGCTCAAGCCGAAAGCTTTGTCAGTTATTAATGTAAAGTCAATGCTAATTCCTATATTGAAACGTTAGAAGTCTTGGAACTATTGAGATGCTTTTCATCTATAACAAACTTCCATCATAATAATTGGTAAAGGAGAAGAAAGAAAAACTCCTCTGACGTCGGAGTATGGTTGTCTATGTGGCGAGGTTATTTTTTTAAACAGCCATAAAATGAATGCAAACTTCTCTTGGATGCATCATCATCATCATCATCAGACCCGTGACCTTGGCGGTCGTGGGGGAGACATGAAAGACGATGCCGTGGTAAGCCTCCTCCATCCATCTCGGTCCTCGGCTCTGCGCAGTAGTGCCGAGTCATTCATCCTGGTCCATTCTCTGATGTTGTCCATCCATGACTTGTTCTGTCTTCCCCTCCTTCTGCCACCTTCGAGTGTTCCCTGCAGTACTGTTTTGGGCAGAGTGTTGTGGCGGGTGACGTGGCCGAACCATGTCAGCTTTTTCTTCTTGACGATGGTGAAAGGGGTTCCTGTGGACCTGCCAGCCGTGTTATTTGACTCTTGACAAATTCGTTGGTCTTCGTTCTCTCCAGGATATGCCCAGTATTTTCTATGGCATTTGTTTCGAATGACTGGATTCGCTTTGCTGTTTCAGCAGTCAATGTCCAGGTTTCACTTCCGTACAGCAGGATCGACTGAATTAGGGCTTTGTAGAGCTTTAGTTTGATTAGGAAACTGATCTCTTTACTTTTCCATAGGGTGGTGAGTTTTGTCATGGAAAGATGTTGCCATGGCTATTCTGACTTTGATTTCTGTCGTCGATCGCCCGTCCTTTGTGAGTGTAGCGCCGAGGTATTTAAAGCGTCTACCTCCTCCAGTTGTTGGCCGTTCATGTAAATTTTAGCGGTGGCATTGCTCGTGCTGTTCACAAGTACTTTACTTTTCTCCGAGCTCACCTCCATCCCATATGCTCCAGCTCTGTTCTCAAGTCTGGTCGTAAGATCTTGCAGCTCTGTGTTACTTCCGCCCATGAGGTCAATGTCATCGCAAACCGTAAGTTGTTGAGGGGTCTGCCGCCAATGGAGATGGTAGGGTGGAAGTCATGGAGGGTCTCTCTCATGATGTTTTCCAAGAACAGATTGAACAGGACTGGAGATAACAGGCATCCTTGTCGGACCCCAACTGTGGTTTTGAAGTAGTCTCCGACCTGATTGTTCAGAAGGACTGCACTGCTTGCAGTGTTGTATAGTGCTTGAATGGTTTGCACTAGTCCTTCTTCAATGCCAAACATTCTGAGGACCTGCCACAGGCCTTCGTGCCATACTCTGTCAAAAGCCTTCTTGAAGTCGATGAAGTGTGGAACAGGTCTCCTGATGTTTAAGATGTTTTTTTCCCTCATGATGTGGCAGTTAAAAATCTGTTCGATTGTGCTCCTGCCTGCCCTGAACCCAGCTTGTTCCTCTGCAAGGTGTTCTTCTGCCTCCTTCTTGAGTCGATTCAAAATAACTTTGAGCATGATCTTGCTGGCGTGGCTGATGAGGCTGATTGTTCTATAGTTTTGGCATTGGCGTAAATTCCCTTCTTGGGCAGGGGTATGATGAGTGATTGTGTCCAGTCTGTTGGCCACTGTTTTGTCTCCCAAATCTTCTGACAGATAGCTGTAACATATGTGATGACTGTTTCGCCACCATGCTTGAGCAGCTCTGCTGGTATATTGTCTGCTCCTGGGGACTTTCCTACTGGTTTAAACTGCGGATGGCTTCTTCCACTTCTTCCTCAGTATAGGTAATGGCGAGGTGCTCTTGATGTTGCTGCTTTCTCTTCTATATGCTCTTGTCAGGTTGTATTGGGTAGTTGTACAGTTCTTGACAATATCAGACCACCTGTTCAATGCAGCTGAGCTTTCTGTGAGGAGGTTTCCGGAGCTGTCTTCAATGACTGATGATTTGGTTTGAAGTGGTTTTGGGGAGTTTCTTCAGGTGTCGTATGCCTTTTTACTGTTGCCCACTTTCATGGTTTTTTTCGATCTCATCACATTGATCACTGATCCACTTCTCTCTGGCCTTTAACATTGACTTCTTCACGAATTGTTGGCCTCCCGGTATTCTTTAGGGTTGGAAGACCTGGTTGGTTCAGTGCTCTTCTTGTATCGCAGAGGTCCAAGATGTCATTGGTAGTCCATGGCTGGTGTTTATTCCTCTGACGACCGAGTACCTCCTCTGCTGTTTCTCGGACTGCCTCATTGAAGTTGTTGGTGAGGTCATTGATGTCATTGTCCCAGGAGGGTTAATGCCGCAAAACGTCCGCCAAGCTAGCTTGGAAGATCTCCTCGACATCTGGATCTTTTAGTTTGTCCACGTCAAATTTGATACGTGGGTTTGCAGGCTGTTTGTTTTTCTTCAGCTTCATTTTGAATACCAGCAGCACAAGGTCGTGGTCACTGCCTATGTCAGCTCCAGGGTAGGTTCTTGTTCTGGCTCTGTTGATGCTGGATTTGAAGCGCCGTGGTGTTAAGATAAAATCTATTTGGTTATGGATCTTGCGTTTGGCGCATGCCAGGTTGTCCTCCTTGACTGCTTGTGGGATAGAGGGTATTGGCAATGGTAAGTCTGTGGGTGCAGGCAAACTCCAGCAGACGTAGTCCCCTGTCGTTGGTCTCCCCAGTTCCAAACTGACCAACTGTTCCGGCCCATTGTTTTTAAGAGTCGGGACCAAATTTTTGGGCTTTAAAACCCCCGGGGGAAATGATGATGTTTTCCCCCTTCCCTTTGGGGTATTTTTCTTAAGGGTTTCCATTTTCAAAAAAAACTTCAAAAAAATTCTTTACTTTCATCTGTATGGTCAAAATAAGGGGGTGCAAAATTTTGGGTATATGGTGATTTTTTTGGGTTTTGGCCCCGACAAATTTAGACCCAAAAAGGGACGAAAAGCCTAAATTCAGTATAAAAAACCAAACATTTTCTTTTGGGGGAAATTTTTTGGGTCCATTTTTTAAATACCTAATTCAAAAATTTTTTGGGTAATATTTTTTGTGGGATGGTAGCCGTTTGGGGTTTTGCCCCTTCTTTTCAGGCGGAGGTACTAAAATTAATTTCTTTTTCCCTCTCCATTTGATTTTAATGGGGTTTTTTTGGTAAACAAAAACCCGAGAAATATTTTTTGTAATAAAAATAGAAATTTTTTGCAAAAACTGACACGTTTTTTACAATTTTTTGCCCCCCTTATGAAACAACCCTTAGTATTTTATTAACTAAATTTTTTTTGGGCCGGGTAAGGGTTTTTTCCTAAGTTCTCTCCCTTTCTCTCTCCTCCTCTCCCCTCTCTCCTCCCCTCCCCTTCTCCCTCGTCTCTCTCGCCCCCTTTTCGCTCTCCCCCTTCTCCCCTCTCTCTCTCTCTCTCTCTCTCTGGTTTTTCCCCTTATTCCAACAAATTTTTTGTTTTTTTAAAAGGGGTTTAAAAAAAACCTCTCCCAAATTGATAGGTTTTTTTTGGTTTTTTTTCCCTTTTCTTCCCTTTTAAAAAAGATTGCAGTTAAAAAAAAATGTTTTGTTTTTTTGGGTTTTAACATTTTGCAGCTCAGCACCCCGTTTTTTCATTTTAATTTCATTTTTTAATTTTACAAAAACCAAAAGCTACAACTTGTTGTTGCTATAAATTCCAAAATTTTCCCGGTTTTTTTCCAATTTTATACTCTTTTCCCGAAAAAAAAACTTTTAAAAACCAAATACCCCGGGCGGGGTAAGAGAAATTGTGAAAGCGCTCGTGACTGCTGCCCGGGTTTTTAACCCTTAAAGGGGAAATTTTTCTCCCAAATTTTATTCATTTACTCCACTCCCCCCAAAAAATCCTTCCGATAAAGACTGAAAACCCAAGGAACAGGGTGAAAAACGCCCTCAAAACCCCTTTGGGCGCCTATTTTAAAACATTTCCGCTTTTCGGAAGAGTAGGCCATTGTCCCCGGAAAAGGGCAATGACAAAACTGACAAAATGCGTCGCAGGGGAACTAGAGTAAAAACCCAACAGTTGCTTATCCATTACCCAAAATAAAAGAATAAATAAGCACCCAAATAAGGCAGGAAATACTAAAAAATGGACCTCCCTCTTTAGGAAAAGGAAGGAAACCCGGGGGGGAGGGGGGAAAATGAACCCCCCTCAAAAAGCGGGCCCCCTAAGAAGCTGGGGTCTCTGATCTCACTCACCTCCCACCAAAGGTTAGGGACCCCTTTTACCTTTTTCAAATAATTCTTGGCAGTTTCTTCCCAAAACGGTGTGTTTTTTTTATTAGAATGTGTAGAGAAGAGGGGTGAGAAAAGGACAGGTGAGAAAAAAGATAAAAAAATTCTGCTTGATTTTCTTTTACTTTAAAATTTAGAAAACGGAATGACTGTAGAAATTAAAAATGAGAGAAAATTCTCTCTTCTCTCCTCCCTCCCCCCCTTTTTCTCTCTCTTTCCTCTCTCTCTCCACCACCACCACACACAGATCTTTATTACAAAATCAGAAATTAATGCATAGGGAGGGGGTGTGTGTGATGGCGTGCTGCCCGGGGGCACGTGCAGAACAAGCGAGGGGGGCCCCCCCTTCCACCCCCCCACCCCCACAAAAGAGAATGAAAAATCACCACCTTCACCGGCCCCCCCAAAACCCCTAGACTCACGGGGCCTTTATCCATCATTTCCGGGGCACATATGTCTCTGATAGTCACCCAACGGGAAGTGAAACCGCTTTTTCCCGCATCAAAAATTTCCCAAAACCCTTTAAGACAGCCCCAAGTCTTTTCCCCTCTTTCCCTTTCAAGAAATAAATGGAAGTGGGGCAAAAATTCGTTTTCATTTAGGAAAACATAAAGACCATTTAAACCCAGCCTTCTCTTTTCTTGCCCAAAAAAGGGGTGGTTTTTATTGGGGTTTTAACTATGCCTTTATTCAATTTTTGTCTGGGAATTTTCGGTTTTTTTTTTTTTGGGTGAGCTCCAAGGTTCACTTTTGGGGAAATTGGGTATGGGACCATTTTTACCACGATGTTTTAGTTTTTTTAATTTTTTTATATTCTTTTACATTGAGGATAAGGGAATAAGCACTTATGTGCTTTTTTACATCCAGTCCCCGTGTGTATGCGGTTTTGTAAATTGTCATCCATTCCCACTGGCACACAATGGCCTACTCTTATGAAAAGCGGAACAGGATTTTAACGTGTGCGCAAGATGTTCTGCGTGCGTTCGCACATGGAGCCTCGGTTTACAGTCTCATCCAAGGACTTTTGGTGAGAGTGGAGTCTGTACTGATGTTCACTCCAGGGGAAAATATCCCCTTGAACGGGAATCAAACCCGGGTTGTCAGATTGTGAATGCCATGTGCTAACCACTAGGCTATCCCATCCCCATTATCAAGTTCCCAACATTCTGATATACTGAATGTGTCTAAACACGACACCTGTGTGCATATGGTTATGTTTGGGGGTTTTGTTGTTGTTGTTTGGAGGGAAGGGGGATGGTCTTCAAGTTTTGCGATTAAGGGGACGGGGTAGCTCGGTGGTCGAAGCACTCGCTTTCCCCCAGCCAAGTTCAGCAGCGTCGAGCGTGGTTACCAGTTGGATGGGTGACCGTTTTCGCGCCTTGGCTTCAGTACAGTTTCCCCAGTTCCCCCAGCTGTAAATGGGTACCTGCCCTCTTTAGGGTCAGGGAAGGTAAAGCAGCGAGGGAGAGGAGATGGGCGCCGCCCTCAATACGCTGGCCCTAGAGTAGTGAGGTCTCTGACGCCTTGCTCCCCTCTGACCTTAATATAGGTTATGGGACACCTTTACCTTTTTTTTTTGGCGATTGCGACCGTTTTACCCACCATTAAGGTAGACACATTCTGACTTCGGGGATGATGTCTCAACACAACACCTGTGTCCATGCAGTTGTTTTTTTCTTTTTTAATTTGTCATCCGTTCCTACCAGCATGAAATGGCCTTCACTTTCGAAAGGCGGAACAGGTTTTTTAACGTGTGCGCAAGATCATCTGCGTGCGTCCGCACACGGGGCCTCCTCGGTTTTCTAGTCTCATTCGAAGGACTTTTGGCGGAGTGGAGTCGGTACTGAAGTTAACTCCAGTGGAAAATGCCTTAAAACGGGCACCTTTGTGTTGGCTCGATCCCTAGCCGTCAGATTGCGAGCACAATGTTCTAACTGCTCAATACTCTCTCTCTCTCTCTCTCTCTCTCTCTCTCTCTCTCTCTTCCTCTGTCTCTCTCTCTCTCTATCTCTCTCTCTCTCTCTCTCTCTCTCTCTCTCTCTTCTCTCTCTCTCCTATCTATCTAGCTATCTATCTCTATCTATCTCTTATACTTTAAAGAACAGCAATATTTTTTAAATCATATTTGCAAAAAGCCCAAATCCACAAACCCCCGAAAATTCCACAAAGGATTCTATCGAATCAATATCCGATATATAAATCATGGATGAATCATTGGAAAGAAAATGATACACTGTTTTAGTGTGTGTGTGTGTGTGTGTGTTGTGTGTGTGTGGTGTGTGTGTGTGTGTGTGTGTGTGTGTCTGTCTGTCTGTCTGTCTGTCTGTGTGTGTCTGTGTGTGTCTGTGCTGTGTGTGCGTTTGTAACACAGCATGCAGCTTTTAATTCAATACACCCTATAGAGGGTTCAGATCTTGGGGACGTGATAGCCTAGTGGTTAGAGCGCTGCGCTTGCAATATGACGGCCCGGGATCGATCCCAGGTTTGAGCTACCACCGAGACACCCCGGTTCAAGGGGATTTTTCCTCTTGGAGTTAACATCAGCGATTACTCCATTTTCCCCGAACGTCCTTCGGAAGAGACTATAAACCGAGGTCCTGTGTGCGAACGCACGCAGAACATCTTGCGCACACGTTGAAACTCGTTCAGCCTTTTCGGAAAAGTAGACCATTGTGTGCCGGTAGAAACTAAGAGTAAGAGAGGGATAGAAAAGAAGGGAATTCCTGGCACAGATTTTTTGAGAAGGTGGGGATGCTGTTTATACTGACAGCACCCCCCCTCCCCCTAGCATCCCGACGGGGGAGTTTTTCTTTCACCAGTTCCTTTGAGCTTGTCGTCTGCGTATTTCAGGTTTGGCTCCTGTCTGTTGTTTAACTGTTATATGGTATTTATTGTGTTGTGTTGTGTTGTGTTCGATTTGTTTGTTTTTACAAGATTCAGCGCTATATAAATTCTATATATTATCATTACTATTACTATTCTATTATTATTATTATTATTATTATTATTATTATTATTATTATTATTGTTTTATTATTATTCTCATTGTAGTGTATTTTACTGTATTGTGTTGTGTTGTATTTTGTTTTTGGTTTGCATTGAGTGGTATTTGTTGCGTTTTGTGATGTATTGTATTGTATTGCATTGTCTTGTATTTTATTGCATTGCATTGTATTGTATTATAATGTATTGTATTGTGTTGTATTGTATTATATACCACTTTAAGCCACGGTCAATCTCTCTGTGTGTGAAATTGGGACTACCCTCCCGGGGAAAGAGCGCGTCGCCACAAGAGCAGCGCCACCCTTTATTTTTCCAGTTCCTGTCTGCAACTGTTTCCTTATCAGAGTGGCTTTTTTTTCTTCCAAATAATTTATTTTGCCGGGGACAACTCTCTTTTGCCGTGAGTTCTTTTACCCGCGCTAAATAATTATTTGGTAACACACGCGACCTCGGTTGATCGTCTCGTCGGAAAGACTAGCACCCAGACCACCACTCACGGTCAAGGTGGATTGGTGGGGGGAGGGAGGGGAGGGGGAAAAGTTTCTGGCCCAAACGGGGATCGAACCACCACACACTTCGAACCCGGACTTTTCGCTTTCTAGGCAGGTGCGTTACCTCTAGACCACCATGCCATTGTATCAGTATCAAAATGGTATCAGCATCACTGATGGACACAGTAGCTAAGTGGGTAAGACTGCTTGACTTCCATCCTGTGTAGTAGGTCCATTAAGTTTGGGGTTCGAATCTCATGCAGCGGCGTTTTAGGAAATTAGAAGGGGGAGGGTGGGGGGTTTTGGGGGTGGGTGGGTGGGCGGGGGGGGGGGGAGGTTTTGATATCCTAGGTCAACTTTAAATGCAGACTTGCCAGTGCTTTAACGTCTTTCGTGTAGTATGCAGGTCTTATGCTGTGGTGACCGCTGAGATGGTGGGCCTTTATATTCTGAGGGAAAGTAACGTCACAAAAATTTGCATTATCTCTGTCTGTCTGTCTGTCGGTCGGTCTTCTCTCTCTGTCTCTATGTCTGTCGGTCGGTCTTCTTTCTCTTTCTGTCTGTCTGTCTGTCGGTCGGTCCTCTCTTTCTATTAGTCTGTCTGTCTGTTTGTCTTCTCGATCTGTCCTGTCTGTCTGTCTTTTCAAATTGTCTGTCTGTTGTCTGTCTGTCTGTCCGTCCGTCGGTCTTCCTCTCTGTCTGTCGGTCGGTCGGTCCTCTCTGTCTATTAGTCTGTCTGTCTATTGTCTTCCGATCGTCCTGTCTGTCTGTCTTTTCTATATGTCTTTCTGTTCTTCTCTCTCTGTCTGTCTCTCTGTCTGTCTGTTTTTCTTCTCGTCTGTTAGTCTATCTTTTAGTCTCTCTGTCTGTCTGTTGTCTGGCTTCTGTCTCTGTGTTTCTTTCTTTCTTTCTGTCTGTCTGTTTTTTCTATATGTCTGTCTGTTAGTATGTCTTCTTCTCTCTCTTTGTCTGTCTGTCTGTCTTCTCTGTTATCTGTCTTTTAGTCTGTCTTCTCTCTCTCTCTTTGTCTGTTTTCTCTTTCTTTCTGTCTGTCTTTCTTCTCTCGGGTGTCTGTCTGTATGCTAGTCATCTGTCTTCTCTCTGTGTGTCTGTTTCTCTTTCTCTCTTTCTGTCTCCCTCTGTCTGTCTGTTAGTCTTTCTTTCTGTCTGTCCTCTCTGTCTGTCTGTCTGTCTGTCTCTGTCTCTCTGTCTGTATGTTAGTCTGTCTCTTTGTCTGTCTCTTTGTCTGATGGCGGGCATGAGGGCAGTAGTGTCACAGACTAGAAGTCATGGTACCATGAGAGCTGTGAAACATGGTTATCAGCTGACACATGTCAGACGAGTCCCCACAGCTTGTGCTTTATCCATTTGCCAGACGAACGCTGTAGCCGAGCGGTTAAGACCGTTGATCTTCTTCTTCTTCTTCTTCTACTACTACTACTACTACTACTACTACTACTACTACTACTACTACTACTACTACTACTATTTCTTGTTCTTGTTCTTGTTCTTTTTCTTCTTTTTCTTGTTCTTCTTCTTCTTTTTCTTCTACTTCCTCTTCCTCTTCTTCTTCTTCTTTTTCTTCTTCTTCTTCTTCTATTTCTTCTTCTTCTTCTTCTACTTCTTCTTCATTTCCTTTTTCTTCTACTTCCCTTTTTTCTTCTTCTTTTTCCCTTCTTCTTCTTCTTCTTCTTCTTCTCTTCTTCTTCTTCTTCTTCTACTTCCTCTTCTTCTTCTTCTTTTATTCTTTTCTTCTTCTTCTTCTTCTTCTTCTTCTTCTTCTTCTTCTTCGTCAAACGCTCAAACAGCAACTATCGTTGCCTGTTGTATGAGCGAAAATGCGTTACGCGCTGCCGTTAAGCTCCTGACAAGTTAGGCCCAGCGCATCTGACTTCGGCACAAGAGAGAACTGTTATCTTTTAAAGTCTTTCTGGCAAAGAAAAAAGGCAGGAGAATGACCCCAAGAAGGCAGAAAATAGACAAGGAGGTGACAGGAAGAAAAGGAACAAGGCAGAAAGCAACAGAAAAGAGGAAATTTCTAGGATGAAATTTTCAGGTCTGTACTTAAAAGTTGACCTGAAAGATTGTAAAAAAAAAAAGAAAAAAATCTCAACCCGTGGGATTGAAGTTGAGACCGTTCGACTTCAATCCCATGGGTCCATGAAGTCCTGGGTTCGAATCTCGGCAGCAGTGTCTGGTGAATTAAAAGATCGCGATTTTTTTTACGATCTTCCAGGTCAACTTCAAGTGCAGACCTGACTGTGCCTTAGTTCCTTTTGTGTATAAAACGCATGCAGAGGATTGAAATACGCAAATGTTAAAGATCCAAAAGTTGATGTCAGCGGTTCGATGGGTTACGAATATACGAACATACCCATTTCTTTCTTTATTTCATTTATACCACTTTAAGTCACGAGATTTCTCTGCGTGAAATTCGGGCTGCTCTCCCCGGGGAGAGCGCGTCGCCACAGGAGCAGCGCCACCCTTTTTTTTTGGGGGGGGGGGGGGGTTGTCTGCAACTATATTTGTTTCCCTATAAGAGTGGCTTTTTTCTAAGAATTTTGCCAGGGACAACTCCCTTGTTGCCGTGGGTTCTTTTACGTGCGCTAAATAATTTTGTGTAACACACGGGACCTCGGTTTATCGTCTCATCCGAAAGACTAGCGCCCAGACCACCACTCATGGTCTAATGGATGGGGAAAAAGTTTTGGGCCCAGACGGGATACGAACCACCGCACACTTCCGACCCAAACCTTTTGCTTTCTAGACAGGCGCGTTACCTCTAGACCACCGATCCACCCAGGGTTCATTCCTGAAGTCAGAATGCGGATACCTTCATAGTAAGGGGTTGGGGGTGGGGGGGGGGGATACGGGTTGCAAACGCAAAAATCTCACCATTGGTGAACTCGGAACTCTAGATGAGGAAACGGGAATGGTAGGAGGGGGGGGGGGGGGGGGGGGGGGTTGAGGGGGGTGAGAGGAATCCTTTTAGAAAATGTGTTTGTGTCAGTGTGTCTGTCTACCTGCGTGCCTCCTGGTAAGATCCTTTCTTTATTCTTTCTTTTTTTCTTTCTTTTCTTTTCTTTTCTTTTATTCTTTCTTTGTTACTTTCTTTCATTCCGAGGATATTAGAATAAGCATTCGCGTCCTTTTGTTTTTTCTTACCTGCCAAGTCACCAACCCACCCCCACCCCACAATGTGCATGCGGTTGTGTCCATTTTATCATCGGTTCCAAACCTGGCTCACAATGGCCTACTCTTCCGAAAAGCGGAACAGGTTTTAGCGTGTGGGCAAGATGGTCTGCGTCTCCCGTTCGCAATCGGGGCCTCGGTTTATAGTCTCATCCGAATGAATTTTTTGGGGGGGTGGGGAGGGAAGTACGTTTGGGGGAGGAGTCGGCACTGATGTTAATCCCGGAGGGGGGTGTGGGTGCGGGGGGGAGGGATGCGAGGGGGGTTGCGGGGGGGAAGGGGGGGGCGGGGGGTGGGACCCCTTGAACGGGGGTCGAATCCCGGAGGTGGGCAGATCGCCAGCAGCGCAATGCACAACGCTCTAACCACCAAGCTATTCCGTCCCCAAATTCCCGTCTGGCTGACTGGCTGGCTGGCTGGCTGGCTGTATGCCTGGCTGTCTGGCTGTCCGGTTGTATGCCTGGTTGACTGGCTGTCCTGTTGTATGCCTGGCTGACTGGCTGGCTGGCTGGCTGGCTGTATCCCTGGCTGGCTGTATCCCTGGCTGTATCCCTGGCTGGCTGGCTGTATGTCTGGCTGGCTGTATCCCTGGCTGGCTGGCTGTATCCCTGACTGGCTGTATCCCTGGCTGGCTGTATCCCTGGCTGGCTGTATCCCTGGCTGGCTGGCTGTATCCCTGGCTGGCTGTATCCCTGGCTGGCTGGCTGTATCCCTGGCTGGCTGTATCCCTGGCTGGCTGGCTGTATGTCTGGTTGGCTGTATGTCTGGCTGTCTGGCTGGCTGGCTGGCTGTATGCCTGGATGGCTGGCTGTCTGGTTGTATGCCTGGCTGTCTGGTTGTATGCCTGGCTGTCTGGTTGTATGCCTGGCTGGCTGGTTGTATCCCTGGCTGTCTGGCTGTATGCCTGGCTGACTGGCTGTCTGGCTGTATAACTGGCTGACTGGCTGTCTGCATATCGTTTGGTGGGTAAAAAAGAAAGCTGTGTCACATGCACAGTGCTTAGAGAGTTTCCAGTGAACCGAGTTATCAGTTAGTGGCCTTGGGCTGTGCTTCCTACCGTTTTTCGGTTTTGTGGCCAAAATGTGTGGATCTGTCTGTCTGTCTGTCTGACTGTCTGTCTGTTGGTCTGACCGTCTGTTTGTTTGTGTGTCTGTTGGTCTGTCTTGACTGTCTGTGTGTCTGTTGGCATCACTATCTGCCTGTCCATTATCCTCGATGGAAAAGAATAGAATAAAATTAAATGAACATAAAAATAGTCTGACTGTTAGCCTGCCTGTCTGTATGCCTGCCTGCCTGCTCTGTCTGCCTGCCTGTCTGTCTGCCTTCCTGCTCTGTATGCTCTACCTGTCTGTCTACCTGCCTGCCTACTCTACTCGTCTGCCTGTCTGGGGGGGGGAGGGGATGGCAGTGAGTACCACAGACGTGGTATACCCAGAAAGCTGCAAAAAAAGTTGATTCATCAACTGACAGACATCACAGTGGTCAGAGTGATGCGCTCGTGATCTGCTGGCCCGGGTTCGAATCTCATTCAAGACGATTTTTTCCTCTGAAGTTAACATCAGTGCAGACTCCACTCCCCCCCAAAAGTCCTTCGGATGAGACTATAAACCGAGGTCCCATGCGCGAACGCACGTACGCAGAACATCTTGCGCACACGTTCAAAACCCGTTCCGCTTTTCGGAAGAGTATGTGATTGTGTGCCAGTGGGAACGGATGACAAAATTCACAAAACTGCATACACACGGGGACTGGATGTAAAAAAAGTACATGAATACTTATTCCATTATCCTCCAAATAAAAGAATAAATAAATAAAATAGAAATAAGCATTTCTCACCCTTTCCTTTGGCTTTGTCCTCTCAAATCTGGCCCATCGGTGGCTTAGAGGTAACGCACCTGCCTAGAAAGCGAAAAGTCCGGGTTTCAAGTGTGTAGGTGGTTCGATCCCCAGTTTTTGTCCCAAAATTTTCATCCCTCATCCACTAGACCGTGAGAGGTGGTCTGGGTGCTAGTTCTTTTCGGATGAGACGATAAACTGAGGTCCCGTGTGCAATGCTCATTTAGTGCACGTAAAAGCGGTAACAAGAGAGTTGTCCCTGGCAGAATTCTGTAGGAAGAAGCCTACTCTGGTAGGAAACTAAATAGATATGCAGAGAGGAAAATATAAAAAATAAATGGGTGGCGCTGCTCTTGTGGCGACGCGCTTATCATGGGAAGAGAAGCCCGAATTTCACGTAGATAAATCTGCTGTGAATTAAAGTGGTATACAATACCTTTTGAAAGAACCGTAACTGTGTAATTGACTGTCTGTCTGTTTGTATGTCTGTTTGGCTGTCTGTCTGTCTGCCCGGCTGGATGGCTGGCTATCTGTCTGTATGGCCTGGTGTTAGAGTGTTGTACATTTCGCTCGTGATCTGCTGACCTGGGTTCGAATCCCATTCAAGGGGATTTTTCCTCCCCTGGAGTAACATCAGTGCAGACTCCACTCTCCCAAAAAGTCCTCCGGATGAGACTATAAACCGAGGTCCCGTGTGCTAACGCACGGAGAACATCTTATGCACACGTTAAAACCTGTTTCGGTTTTTGGAAGAGTAGGTCATTGTGTGCCGGTGGAAATGGATGACTAAAATCTACAAAACCGCATACATACAGGGATTGGATGTAAAAAAATAGGCACATGAGTGCTTATTTCTATTATCATTCAAATAAAAAGAGAGAGAAAAATACATATTTTGATGGAGAAGAAAGAAAGTAGTTTCATAATCGTGCAAGGTGTTTTGAGATTTTATATGGATTGCATTATCAGTTAATGGACGGAGTACTTTTCTTACTATTTGAGGGCTCGTGACTTGTGATGTGCGGGTAACCATCCAGCATCTGCTTCTGGAGTGTCGAGATGTCCAGGATACTAGGCACAACAAGCATTTTACTGCAGACTCCCTAAAGATCATTTTCGTGATGTTCCACCAGACATTTTAACTTCCTGAGAGAACCAGGCATTTTGCGTCTGATATGAGTGAAGATGTCATAGTTAGTCTCTAAGAACATTGAGTATGGTTTTGGTTTCATCTTATTTTATGTTTCGTTGATGTGGTTTCTTCCACAAAGCGGTAACTGTCTTAAATTGATCCTTATGGTTGGCTTGTTTGATATTCTGGCAGGGCTATACATCGACAGGAAAGATCTTCGAGTCCTCAGAAACATATATTGGGAACAGGAGGCAGCCATTAGAGTCGACAATGACATCAGTCAATATAGACCAATCTGCAGGGGTGTGAGGCAGGGCTGCGTGTTCTCGCCTTATATAGTGAAATAATTCTACGAAATATTGAGAATCATGAGGGAATTAGTGTAGGTGGCCACAACATTAACAACCTGAGACATGCAGATGACACAGTCCTTATCGCCGACTCTGAAGAAAAACTGCAACAGATTTTAACAACAGTAACAGACGAAAGCGAAAAGAAAGGATTACAGCTCAATGCAAAGAAGACAGAATGCATGGTGATCTCGAAAAAAGCTGTTATACCACAATGCAACATAGCCTGTAAAGGAGAGAGAATCAGACAAGTAAACACCTTTAAATACCTTGGTTGTACTATCACCCCGGACGGCAAGTGTGACACAGAAATCAAGAAGAGAATCGGTCAATCTAAGGCAACTTTTAACAACATGAAATGCATTTTTACCAACAGTAAGATAAGCCTCAAGACAAAGATCCATGTTTTGAGAGCCTACGTATGGTCCATTCTTCTGTACGGATGTGAGTGCTGGACCCTAGCCAAGGACACAGAACAGCGACTAGAAGCAGTGGAAATGGGGTTCATCCGGAGAATCATGAAAATGTCATGGACAAAAAGAAAAACTAATGCAGAAGTAATGGAAATGGCTGGGTACAAGAGATCCCTTCTCAACACCATCAGAGAAAGACAGCTCAAATTTTTCGGCCATATAATCAGGGCTGACGGACTAGAGAAACTGTTATGGAGTGGCAAAATCTGTGGAAACAAGAGCAGAGGAAGACAACGCACAAAATTCACAGACAGCTTAAACAAATTCGCAACGAATAAAGAGGGCACCAACAATGAGCTCATGAGAGGGACCGAGAACAGGGAAGAATGGAGAGCCATGATCGTCGATGTCTGCAGGACCAGACCGGACACTTGAAAAAGAAGATGGTTGGCTAGGGTGTATGGGGGTCGGGATAGCTCAATGGTCAGAGCACTCGCTTTCCCCGAGCTAAGTTTAAGCAGCATTGAGCATTGGATGGGTGACCGTTTGCTCGCCGTGGCCTTCAGTAGTCCCTCAGTTCACCCAGCTGTAAATCAGTACCTTCCTTCTTTAGGGTCAGGGAAGGTAAAGCAGCGAGGGAGAGGAGATGGGCGCCGCCCTCAATATACTGGCCCCTAGAGAAGTGAGGTCTCTGACGCCTCGTTCTCCAACGACCACATAGGTTATGGGGGCACCTTTACCTTTAACTTCGACCTTTTATGTGTATAATTATGGTTGCACACTTTAAAATATGAGATTTGAAATTCTACGAGGCATTGATACTGCTTGAGTTTTCTTGGCAAAACTATGGATTTGTATGTCTGTCTGATGGTCTGTCTGTCGGTTTATTTGTTTGTTTGTCTCTCAGTCAGTTTGTCTGTCTGTCTGTCCAATTTCTGCTGCTACACAGGGTCCTAAAGTGCTGTGGGCTGTAGACTGATATTCATCGATATGTTTCAGAGTTCTGTTGCATCCTGTGGTACGGCAAGGGAACACAATCTCTGTTTTTCCTTTGCCTGTATGTCTGTCTATCTGTCTGTGTGCCTGTGTTTACCTGTCTGTCTGTCCGTCTGTCCGTCTGCATGTGTGAATTATCCTCAAGGAAGAGTGCTCGGAATGATGTTTTCCCACTGCTCAAATTGATAATGTCTCTCCCCCTTGTTATGTCCCCCACTCAGCATCCTACATTGCCAACATCACTGAGATATCAGTGGTCTGGGAGGAGGGCTACAGGAGATCGTAGAACTCAGGACAGAGGGAGATAGAGAGAGAGAGAGAGAGAGAGAGGGAGAGGGAGAGAGAGAGAGATGGAGAGAGAGAGGGGGAGAGGGGAGAGGGAGACAGAGTGAGAGAGAGAGAGGTTTTTATGCATTTATTCTTTTATTTCGGGATAACGGAAAAACATCGAATGCTTCTTTCACCCCAATCCCTGTGTATAGGGGGGTTTTGTAATTTTGTCATCTTTCCCCCGGGAAAAAAATGGCCTACTTTTTCGAAAAGCGAACGGGGTTTGATGTGCGCAAGATTTTCGCGTGCGTTTGACACGGGACCTTTTTTATAGCTCACCGAAGGGTTTTGGGAGAGTGGCGTTGCACTGATTTTAACCCGGGGGAAAAATATCCCTTAAAGGGATTCGAACCCGGGGGCGTCAGATTCGAGGGGACCCCCTAGGCAACCCCGCCCCCAAAGAGGGGGAGAGAGAGAGAGAGAGAGAAGGGGGAAAGAGGAGAGAGAGAGGAGAGAGAGAAGAGGGAAGAGAGAGAGAAGAGAGAGAAGAGAGAGAAGAGAAGAAACAGACAGACAGGGCGGAAAAACCCTTGGGGGCATTTCGGGACTCCTACCCCCCACAGCGCGCAGACAGCGAGTTGAGTCGGCGAGTTGGTTTTGGGTTTAGATATCCCCCAAATGGGGTTTAGATGGTTGGCTAGAAGGTCGGCTGGTTGGTTGGCTGGCTGGCTGGTTGGCTGGCTGGTTGGCTATCTTTATGGCTAGCTCCTGTTCTAAGACAATGTCGTTTAGATGCTCTAAGGTTCTAGATCCGGAACGGGATAGCCTAGTGGTTAGAACATTGTGCTCGCAATCTGACGACCCGGGTTCGATTCCCGTTCAAGGGGATATTTTCTCCCTGGAGTTAACATCAGTGCAGACTCCACTCTCCCCAAAAAGTCCTTCGGAGGAGACTATAAACCGAGGCCCCCGTGTGTGAGCGAACGCACGCAGAACATCTTGCGCACACGTTAAATCCTGTTTGCTTTTCGTAAGAGTAGGCCATTGTGTGCCAGTGGGAACGGATGACAAAGCTGATGAATACATCTGTGACTGTGCACTATCTTTGCATTTAGACAAAAAAAAGAATATATATATATATACATATATATATATATATATATATGTGTGTGTGTGTGTGTGTGTGTGTGTGTGTGTGTGTGTGTGTGTGTGTGTGTGTGTGTGTATGTATGTAAAACTTCGTGTATGCTTGTGCTGATGAGTAAGTGTTTTTTTTTTTAAGGAAGTGATATTTTTTACCTCTTTAATCAGAAAGGCCATACCGAAAAAGAAATCTCGAGAACAGGAAAAAGGCAAACAGCATTACATCATCAGCCCTAAACATCAACATCTCATGATCAAGCAAAATGTGTATTTTTATCTACATCAGTGTGGGAAAAAAGCCGTAAATTAATTATCAATCTAAAACATTTGCATAAAAATAAATATTCTCCAAAAAGTATATATCCTATGTTTCTATGACCATTGGTTTAGATTTTTTTCCCGTGATGATGGTGATCATCATCATCATCATCACCATCATCATCATCACCACCATCATCATCATCATCACCATCATCATCATCACCACCACCACCACCACTATCATCATCATCATCATCATGGGCATCTTATTCCATATTCACTTATAACGTCCCCTTGCTCCGATACATTTCTCTCCCCTGTTACCCAGAATCCCTTCCTCACCATTACTCCAGCCTTCTCTTCCCTGGGTCTTTCTCTATTACTCCCCTTGTCTAATCCAATCACCAGGACAGATCAGCCCACAATCAAAGCCGACTTTACAAAGACAGATGGCTCTGCTGTCTTTCTGTAGGAACGCTTCAAGATGGCATCTGAAGTTGAAAGGAGGTAATTTATTTTTCTGCTAGCTAACAACTTCACTCCTAGAGAAATTGTTGTAGGAGGAAGATAGTGTGGTTGTTAAAAGGAGCAGGTTTTGTGTTAACAGATTTTGTTAAATTTATGGTTAGCCTCGATAGTTGAGCTCTTGATGTAAGATTTTGTATTTGTTTACTTACTTTGTGTGTGTGGTGTGTGTGTGTGTGTGTGTGTGTGTGTGTGTGTGTGTGTGTGTGTGTGTGTGTGTGTGTGTGTGTGTTGTGTGTGTGTGTGTTACGTTGTTAACACCAACTATGGCACGGTATTGATATAATCAGTGTTTTTTGTGTTTCTACAAATTTTTCCCTGGGTTTAAACTCCCATAGCTCAGGAATGATAATGACTTCTGTTGTGGGGAGATTGAATATTCATTTTCATGTGTATTCATTTTATAAGGTCTTTAACTTGTGCTCCAGTTGAAAGTTTTCTACTGACGGATAAATCTGTCACTGTGCACTAACTTTGCACTTAGACAAAGAAAGAAAAAAATCTATATTTAAAAATTTCTTGAATGCTTGTGCTTATGAGGGAGCCTTTACTTTTCTTTTTTTCTTCTTTTTCTTTTTCTATTTCTAGAAATAATACCTTGTAACTCTTCAATTAGAAAGACCATATCAATATGAATAACTTTTTTTTTAAAAAGAGGCAAACAGCATAACATCATCAGCACCGAAAATCAACATGTCACATTCAAATCAAAGGAGTACTTATATAGTTCAGAGTTGAACAAGCCATAAACTAGCTATTACTCCGCATAACATAAATATTATAAAAAAAAATCTACATGTCCTGCAATTTCTATAAGAACATTGGTTAAGATTTTCCCATGATCGTCATCATCATCATCATTTTTATCATCACCAGAATCCAGATCCCTTTTTCCATTCCACCCACTCCTCTTCATCTATAACGTCCCTTTGCTCTGACACACTGCTCTCCCCTGTTACCCAGAATCCCTTCCTCACCATTACTCCAGCCTTCTCTTCCCTGGGTCTTTCTCTATTACCTCCCTTGTCTAACCCAATTATCAGGACAGATCAGCTCCAATCAAAGCCAACTTTACAAAGACAGATGGCTCTGCTGTCTTTCTGTAGGAACACTTCAAGATGGCATCTGAAGTTGAAAGGAGGTAATTTATTTTTCGGATAGCTCACAGCTTCACTCCTAGAGAGGATGTTGTAGGGTGTGAGGGAGACAACTCACTGAATGAATGATAGGGAGGGGAAAGGAGATGGTGGGGTTGAGGGGGAGGGGGAGGGGAGGGGAGGTGGTGTGGTTGTTAAACAGAACAGGTTTTGTGTTAAACCCTTTTTTTTTCTTATTGTGAGTTTTGATAGTTGAGCTATTGATGTTAGATACATTTTCTTGCTTACGTAGTTAGACCATTGTGGGCCAGTGGAAACAGATGACAAAATTTACAAAACCGCATACACATGGGGACTGGATGTAAAAAAGCACATGAGTGCTATTCCATTATCCTCGATATAAAAGAATAAATAAATAAACAAATAAATAAATAAATAAATAAATGGCCTGGGTACTTAATGGCCTGCATTTTTCAGAAGCCTTCATCAGTATTTCACTCCTTCAAAAAACTGGCATGACAGATTTTGAACGGCACTACTACTACTACCACTACCCAAAGGAGTTAACATCAGTGCCGACTCCACTCACCAGAAAGTCCTTCGGATGAGACTATAAGCCAAGATCCCGTGTACGAACGCACGCAAAACATCTCGCACACACGCTAAAAACCCGTTCCGCTTTTTGGAAGAGTAAGCCACTCCGTGCCGGTAGGATTGGATGGCAATTATTAAAAAAAAAAGGAACAACACTTTGCACACAGGTGTCCTGTTTAGAGTTTAGTTTGTTTTCTGAAGTCAGAAAGCGGCTACCTAAATTCTGGGTTGTGGAGCAGAAGCTCTTCCCGGTCCATTCAGTGATGCTGTCTGCCCATTTCTTCTTCGGCCTGCCTCGCCTTCTCTTCCCCTGCACTGTTCCTTGCAATATGGTCTTGGAGAGCCCATCTGATATTGTCACATGTCCATACCATCTCATCTTCCTTTTCTTGACTGTGATCAGCAGGTCCTCGTACTGTTTTACGTGCTGGGTGATGGTTTGTCGGACTTCTTCGTTAGTGATGTGGTCCGTGTATGAAGTGCCAAGGAGTCTTCTGAGGCATCTCGTCTCCAAAGCCTGGATCCTCCTTTGTAGATCTGCATTCAATGTCCAGGATTCGCACGCATACATATATGTGGAGATGACCAATGCATGCAGTACCTTGACCTTGGTCCTGCGAGAGATGTTTCGGTCTTTCAAGATGGTCTTGAGCTTCGCCATTGCTCTTTACCCAAAGGAAAAATCCAGGATGGTATTAACATGGAAATCACTGATTTTGTTGTTTATAGTTTGCAACTTGAACAGATTAAGAGTGTGAGGGAGACAATCCCTCTGTTACGAAAAGGGGAGATAAGAGCCTTAGGATAAGCTTTTGATGCCTAATTTATTTGGCTTTGACCTTTGGCTTTTTCTTTTTTTAGATAGTTACAGCAATGATTAATGACACACATGAGCGGGACATATTCAGATGTTCAAAGCTTTGAGGTGTGGCTGGCAATGTATTTTGCATTAATAGGCCCGGATGAACACTGCCTGTAGTTCTGAATTTTTTTAATTTTAAGACAGATCCTGTTGTTGTCCGTCATATAAACAAAAATGCATTGCGCTGCCGTTAAGCACCTGACAAGTCAGGCCCAGCGTATCCGACTTCGGCGTGGGAGAAAATTACTTTTTAAGATTTTTCTGGAAAAAAGGTAGGAGAATAGATCAAAACGGCAGAAAATAGACACCCAAAAAAAGGAAGCGACATGATGAAACGGAACAAGGCAGAAACAAAAGAGAGGGATAGAAAAGAGGGAATTGCTAGCACAACATTTCCAGAAGGTGGGGATGCTAATTATACTGACAGGCCCCCCGGCATGCCCACGGGGAAAAGACCAGGGATCTTGAAAATGGGATTTGAAGCAGAGACAGAGAATGATGTCTGGCCTTCGTTTTCAGCATTCTTTATTTATTGCTCAACATTTCTACCGTCATGGTTGTCATTAAAATTGTATCAGCTTTATTGACAGTTGTGATTTGTTATCCTCTTTCTAGCTTTGATTAATAGCAATTTCATAAACATGCTTGGACTGACATCTGTCTTCTCTGTTTATTACTGATGTGATTATTATCGTCGCCTTAAACA
>CM054158.1:50391008-50408508 GCA_028751875.1 Rapana venosa | reverse complement strand
TAACTTTTTATGGTTTGTTCAACTCTGACATAAATAAATACTCCTTTTATTTGAATGTGAGATGCTGATTTTTAGTGCTGATGATGCTATGCTGTTTGCCCTTTTTTCTTTTTTTAGTTATTTATATTGATATGGTCTTTCTAATTGAAGAGTTACAAGGTGTTATTTCTAAAAATAAACAAATAAAAAGAAGAAGAAAAAGAAAAGTAAAGGCTTCCTCGTAAGCACAAGCATTCAAGAATATTTGCATATAGTTTTTTTTTGTCTAAGTGCAGAGTTAGTGCACAGTGACAGGTTTATCCTTCAGTAGAAAACACTTTCAACTGGAGCACAAGTAGAAGACATCTAAAATGAATACACATGACACTGAATATTCAATCTCCCTACAACAGATACTGTTATTTCCAGGCTATGGCAATTAACACCATGGGAAAATATGTAGAATCACAACAGAAATTGATGAGATCAGTGCAATGCCATAGTTAGTGTTTACAACCCCCACCCACACACCCCGCCCCCGCCCTCACCCCAAGCCAGTAAGTAAGTAAACAAACAAATAAAAGAAATCTTACATCAAGAAGCTCAACCATCAAGGCTAACCATATTTTTAAAATAAATTAACAAAAAACCTGCCCCTATCAACAACAATACCATCCCCCCTCCCCTCAACTACCATCACCCTCTCCTTTCCCTTCCCTATCATTCATTCAGTGGGTTGTCTCCCTCACACCCTACAACAACCTCTCTAGGAGTGAAGTTGTGAGCTATCCGAAAAATAAATTACCTCCTTTCAACTTCAGATGCCATCTTGAAGTGTGCCTACAGAAAGACAGCAGAGCCATCTGTCTTTGTAAAGTCGGCTTTGATTGTGGCTGATCTGTCCTGATGATTGGGTTAGACAAGGGGGGTAATAGAGAAAGACCCAGGGAAGAGAAGGCTGGAGTAATGGTGAGGAAGGGATTCTGGGTAACAGGGGAGAGCAGTGTGTTGGAGCAAAGGGACGTTATAGATGAAGAGGAGTGGGTGGAATGGAAAAAGGGATCTATATTCTGGTGGTGGTGGTGGTGGTGGTGATGATGATGATGATGATGATGATCATGGGAAAATCTTAACCAGTATTCTTATAAAAATTGCAGGACATGTAGATTTTTCAGAATATTTATGTTATGCCAAGTAATAACTAGTTTATGGTTTGTTCAACTCTGACATAAATAAATACTCCTTTTATTTGAATGTGATATGTTGATTTTCATTGCTGATGATGTTACGCTGTTATCCTTTTTTCTTCTTTTTAGTTATTTATTTCGATATGGTCTTTCTAATTGAAGAGTTACAAGGTGTTATTTCTAAAAACAGAAAAATAAACAAAAGAAAAGTAAAGGCTTCCTCATAAGCACAGGCATTCAAGAATTTTACACAGTTTTTTTTTTCTATTTTGTGTAAGTGCAAAGTTAGTGCGCAGTGACAGATTTATACTTCAGTAGAAAACTTTCAACTGGAGTACAAGTAGAAGACTTTATAAAATGAATAAACATGAAACTGAACTTTCAATTTCCCTACAACAGATACTGTTATTTCCAGGCTATGGGAGTTAACATCATTGGAAAATGTGTAGAATCACAACAGAAACTGATGAGATCAGTACAGTGCCATAGTTGGCGTTTACTACCCACACCCACACCCCCGACCCTGCCCCAAGCCAATAAGTAAGTAAACAAACAAATAAAAGAAACCTTACATCAAAAAGCTCAACCATCAAGGCTAACCATATTTTTAAAATAATAAACACAAAATCTGCTCCTATTAACAACAATTCATCTCCCCTTCCTCCTCCACCCCTACTCCCTCTTTTTCCCTCCCTATCATCCATTCAGATAGTTGTCTCCCTCACACCCTACAACAACCTCTCTAGGAGTGAAGTTGTGAGCTATCAGAAAAATAAATTACCTCCCTCAACTTAAGATGCCATCTTGAAGTGTTCCTACAGAAAGACAGCAGAGCCATCTGTCTTTGTAAAGTCGGATTTGATTGTGGGCTGATCTGTCCTGATGATCGGGTTAGACAAGGGGAGTAATAGAGAAAGACCCAGGGAAGAGAAGGCTGGAGTAATGGTGAGGAAGGGATTCTGGGTAACAGGGGAGAGCAGTGTGTCAGAGCAAAGGGACGTTATAGATGAAGAGGAGTGGGTGGATTTGAAAAAGGGATCTGGATTCTGGTGATGATAATAATGATGATGATGTTGATGATGATGATGACGATCATGGGAAAATCTTCACCAATGTTCTTATAGAAATTGCAGGACATGTAGATTTTTCAGAAAATTTATCTTATGACAAGTAATAACTTTTTATGGTTTGTTCAACTCTGACATAAATAAATACTCCTTTTATTTGAATGTGAGATGCTGATTTTTAGTGCTGATGATGCTATGCTGTTTGCCCTTTTTTCTTTTTTTAGTTATTTATATTGATATGGTCTTTCTAATTGAAGAGTTACAAGGTGTTATTTCTAAAAATAAATAATAACATAAATAAAGAAAACAGAAGAAAACAAAGACAGCTAAAGGCTTCCTCATAAGCACAAGCATTCAAGAATGTTTACATATAGATTTTTTTCTTTCTTTCTCTAAGTGCAAAGTTAGTGCACAGTGACAGATTTATCCTTCAGTAGAAAACTTTCAACTGGAGCACAAGTAGAAGACACTCTAAAATGAATACACATTAAACTGAACATTGAATCTCCCTACAAGAGAAGCCGTTATCATTTCTGAGCTATGGGAGTTTAAACCCAGGGGAAAATCTGTAGAAGCGCATCACAAAAACTGATGAGATCAGTACAGTGCCATAATTGGTGTTTACAACCTACACCCCCACCACCACACCACCCCAACCCACCCCAGCCCCCAGTCAGTAAGTCAAAAAACAAACAAATAAAAAAAATCTTACATCAAGAGCTCAACCATCAAGGCTAGCCATAAATTTAAAAATAATAAACACAAAACCTGCTCCTATTAACAACAACACCATCTCCCATCCCTCCTCCACCCCCACTCCCACCCTTCCCCTCCCTATCATCCATTCAGTGGGTTGTCTCCCTCACACCCTACAAACAATCTCTCTAGGAGTGAAGTTGTGAACTATCCGAAAAATAAATTACCTCCTTTCAACTTCAGATGCCATCTTGAAGTGTGCCTACAGAAAGACAGCAGAGCCATCTGTCTTTGTAAAGTCGGCTTTGATTGTGGGCTGATCTGTCCTGATGATCTGGTTAGACAAGGGGGGTAATAGAGAAAGACCCAGGGAAGAGAAGGCTGGAGTAATGGTGAGGAAGGGATTCTGGGTAACAGGGGAGAGCAGTGTGTCAGAGCAAAGGGACGTTATAGATGAAGAGGACTGGGTGGATTTGAAAAAGGGATCTGGATTCTGGTGACGATAATGATGATGATGATGATGATGGGAAAAATCTTAACCAAAGTTGTTAGAGAAATAGCAGGATATGTAGACTGTTTATTATTTATTTATTTATTTATTTATTTATTTATTTTGCTGCTAACGTTTCAGCGCAATAACTAGTTTATGACTTGTTACACTTTGTTGTAAATAGATACTCATTTTGCTTGATCATGAGATGGGGGGGGGAGGGTTTCAGTAGTGATGATGCTATGCCCTTTGCCTTTTCTTTCTGGATGGTGTTTCTAACTAAAAGTTGAAAGATATTATTTCATTTTTTAAAAGAATCACCCATAGACACGAACACACACACACAAATAAACACAAATAAATATATATACATATGTGGATAATTGAGAAAATAAAGTGAGGAAAAACAAGTGCAGGTAACCAGTAACACCTTTATTCCCATCATAAAAATGATTTTTGTACAAGATTCGAAAAAAAAAAGTTCACTACATGATAAAACCTTGAAGGCAGCATTTGTGGAATAATTGAGTAAAGACCATGCCTTTGGCCTGACCTGACTCGAGTTTCGGCTCCTGGTTGAGCACTCTTCAGAGGTCCCGGCAGTGTTTGAAACCTCACTCATCCTCTATGGTAGGTAACAGCAAGCCACCCTCCATAATTCAGAAGTGTTTATTGCTACCCTAAGAATAAACAGATATTCTTGTGGCCTACCACCGCTGCCAGCAAAAGATAAAAAAAATAGAAAGAGAAGAAAACTATATGAAAATAAAAGTGCTCTTTCTGTCTCTCTCTCTCTCTCTCTCTCTCTCTCTCTCTCTCTCTCTCTCTCTCTCTCTATATATATATATATATATAATATATATATATATATATATATATATATATATATATATATATATATATATATATATATATATATCACAAATCTATTCCTCAGACGAAAACTTTTTAATGGAGTACAAACAGAACACTTGGAAGTGAATATACATTACATTGACCTTTCAATCTCCCCACAACAGAAGCCATTATCGTTTCTAAGCTATGGGAACTAGCACCAGCGGGAAATGTTGTAGACTCACAACAACAAAAACTGATGAATTCAGAACATCGCTATAGTAGGCAGCAAACAGCAGGTTTGCTTTTTCCCAAGAGGGAAATACCACACAAACACAAGTTTTATCTGTCAGTGTTTGTGAAAGTGTTGAAAAGCTTTGTTGATATATCCAAAACAGTAGCTTATGTTTTCTTCCAAAGGACTTCAATCAATAATTGCAAGGTCAGTATTTGGATAAAAGTAGTGAAATCAGCACTTTGAAGGTTTAAAAATTAAAGCTTTTTTTCATATCTTGAAGCTTGAAATATTGCTTTAATTTCATTCTTCTTTTTGTGCTTTTATTTCAAGGATGATTGAATAAGCACTCATGTACTTTTTTTACTCCAGTCCCTGGGTGCATGTATTTTTTTTAAATTTTGTTATCTGCACCAGCACACAGTAGCCTACTTGTGTTTGTTGTTTGCTGAAAAAAGTATGTCTCTATCTTCCATCTCTGTTTCATAGTTTTTAAGAAATACTATATATTGCTTAAAGTGTGTTCATACTGTTTTCCTTGCCAAAAAGACTGTATTGTTAATGGCAATAAATTACTTTCAATGTTCAATGGTGTCTCTCTGTGTCTCTGTCTGTCTCTGTCTGTCCGTCTGTCTGTCTGTCTGTCTGTCTGTCTCTCTCTCTCTCTCTCTCTCTCTCTCTCTCTCTCTCTCTCTCTCTCTCTCTCTCTCTCTCTCTCTCTCTTCTTAGCCAAGCCAGCTAGGGTTATCTCCCTCAAGCTGCAAAAGTGACCTCGGGAGAGTCGCAGGCAATTATGAAATGAATCATCTCCCTTTGATGCCATCTTGAAATGTCCCTACGGAGTTGGGTGGGGGAAAAGCACAAGCCATCATGTGTCTGTGTCCGATTTGAGTGCTAAAGTCTTGCTAGAAGATGGCGCCAGACAAGAAGGCCCCTCAACCGTCACCCATGTAGGAGAGAGAGAAGAGGGAACATGGGGATGGTGGCTATATAACAAAAAAGACGAATCTTCCGAGAAAATCTGGTTTGTAGTGGTGAAATTAGAAGATGATGAAGACGTACTGTTTAGTGGTCGGTATAGAAAGTTATCTAGCTTGCCATCTGTGGTGGATTTTTTTTTTTGACGAGGTGGTGACATCACCTTTCAGGATGTTTTACTATAAAGTTGTTGTACAGAGTGAGATTAAGTAAGATTGAGTAAGAAAGAGTAAGATGCTCGCATTTCTTTTTACCTTTTTACGGGGGGTGGGATAGCCTAGTGGTTAGAATATTGCGCTCGCAGTCTGACGACCCGAGTTCGAATCCTATTAAGGGGGATTTTCCTCTGGAGTTAACATCAGTACAGACTCCACTCTCCCCAAAAATCCTTCTGATGAGACTTTTAACCGAGGCCCCGTGTGCGAACGCATGCAGAACATCTTGCGCGCACGTTAAATCCTGTTCCGCTTTTCGGAAGAGTAGGCCAGTGTGTGCCGGTGGGAACAGATGACAAAATTTACAAAATCACATACACACGGGGACTGGGTGTAAAAAAGCATGTGAGCGCTTATTCCATTATCCTCGATATAAAAGAATAAATAAATAGACAAATAAATTAATCAATTAATAAATAAATACAACACATGTGTTGATGATGTTCATGAATGATGCTGAGAAGTTATTATTTGTTCACAGTACAAACACAGTTAGGGTCGGGATAGCTCAGTGGTCAGAGCTTTCGCTATCCCCCAGCTAATGTTAAGCAGCATCGAGCGTGGTTACCACTTGGATGGGTGACCGTTTGTGCGCGTTGGCTTCAGTACAGTCCCCCAGTTCCCCCAGCTGTAAATGGGTGCCTGCCCTCTTAAGGGTCAGGGAAGATAAAGCAGCGAGGTAGAGGAGATGGGCACCGCTTTCAATATGCTGGTCCCTTGAGAAGCTGAGGTCTCTGAAGCCTCGCTCTCCTACGACCACTTTGGTTATGGGACACCTTTACCTGTT
Source organism: Rapana venosa (assembly GCA_028751875.1). NCBI lineage: Eukaryota > Metazoa > Mollusca > Gastropoda > Neogastropoda > Muricidae > Rapana > Rapana venosa. The sequence goes on along the minus strand of CM054158.1, from coordinate 50,402,040 downwards.
ACAGTATTTTTAAAGCGTTAGTCCTTCTTTATTGGTTTTTATGTCGTCGTTTGGTTATTGCTAATACTTCGGGTAACGGGTTTGTTACATTCTCCAACCCACCAAACGAAAAAATAAGGCAAAGGTTTCTATAACCTATGTGGTCGAAGGGGAGCGAGGCATCAGAGACCTCAACATCTCCAGGGACCAGCATATTGAGGGCGGCGCCCATCTCCTCTCCCTCGCTTCTTTACCTTCCCTGACCCTAAAGATGGTACCCATTAACAGCTGAGTGAACTGGGGGGGGACTGTACTGAATCCAAGGTGCACAAACGGTCACCCATCCACTTGGTAACCACGCTCGACGCTGCTTAACCTTGGCTTGGGGAAAGCGAGTGCTCTGACCACTGAGCTATCCCGTCCCCACCAAACGATAAATGCTTCAAGAAATTACCACAAAGAAGTACATTCATAAGCAAATTCCCGAGAGAAATAGGCAATCGTTTGTTAGAATTGAGTGAAGATGTCATAGTTTCTTACTAAAAATCAATGTTGTTTATAGAAACCAGGATTTGGGTTTTATTTCATTTTATGTGTCGTTGATATGGTTTCTCCCACAACGCGATGAAGGTTGATATAAGGAACCGATATTAAAATTGTATACCCTGTTTTAATCTTTATAATATAGTTGCACAGTTTTATTTTGAGATTTTAACCAAAAGTCACAGTCCCGATATGACCTCTGTGGGTTGGCGGGCATTTTAACTACAAGATTGGATTGGATTAAAGAAAATATATATATATATATATATATATATATATATATATATATATATATATATATATATATATATATATATATATATATATATAACACTTTGTTATTCTTTAAAATATATATTGTAAACCACTTTAAGTCACGACAGATTTCTCTGCGTGAAATTCGGGCTGCTCTCTCCAGGGAGAGCGCGTCGCCACAAGAGCAGCGCCATCCATTATTTGTTTTTATTTTCCTGTCTGGAACTGTATTTGTTTCCCTATCAGAGTGGCTTTTTTCTAATATAATGTAATATAAATTGATTAAAAAAATATGATAATTAATATAACTTTATAATGCACAATAAGAAAATTATCATCAAATATTTTTTTTAATCTTAAGTTTCCATTCTTACAAATAAATAAATAAATAAACAAATAAATAAATGAATAAACGAACGAAGGACGAAACACATGTCTTCAAGGCAAGGAAGAAAATTATATGCATTGCCAAGCACGACACAGATCTTGATGAGCATGCTAACAAGCTGCTAGGTTAATAGAGGCTTCTGCCATCAAATCCACTGGCTTCTCACCAACCACAGAATCAAACCCAAAATGCTGTGCCGAAGCCTTAACTTGCAGGCTGTTCATTTCCCTATCTCTGTATCTCCCCCCGAATGCTGTCATGTCATTAATCATCGAATCTTTTATAAGAATCCTCGGATTATCACTGGAACATGTACAAGAGAAATATATAAAATAAAAAAAATAATAAAGCAAAGTGTTGTGCATCAGCTGGTCTGGTAGAGTATTCAAATCTTTAACCTTGATTCATCAAATACTGCCGAGGATCAAATTCAAGACTCCACCGATGGAATACCAGAAGGGAGTGGGGGGGGGGGGGGGGTAAAGTAGGGAGAGGGGGGGGGGGGGGGCCTGTCAGTATAAACAGCGTGCCCACATTCTGAAAAAATCTGTGCTGGGGATTTTCTATCCCTCTCTTTGATTCTGCCTAGTTTCTTTTTCTTCCTGTTACTACCTTCTTGTCTATTTTCTGCCTTCTTGGTCCATTCTTCTGCCTTTTCTCTCCCACGCGAAAGTCGGATGCACTCGGCCTGACTTGTCATACAAGCGTTTAACGGTAGCGCAACGCATTTTGGCTCATAATTATGACAGACAACAGTAGCTGCTGTCTGAGCGTTTGACGACGACGACGACGACGACGACGAAGAAGAAGAAGAAGAAGAAGAAGAAGAAGAAGAAGAAGAAGAAGAAGAAGAAGAACAACAACAACAACAACAACAACAACAACAACAATACAACTACAACAACAAGAAGAATGTATGGAATTTATATAGCGCTGAATCTTGTAAAGCAGCAAATCAAAGCGCTCAGATGACTTTTTTTTTATACATCAGTCCCCGTGTGTATGCGGTTTTGTAAATTCTGTTATCTGTTCCCACTGGCACACAATGGCCTACTCTTCCAAAAAGCGGAACAGGATTTAGCGTGTGCGCAAGATGTTCTGCTTGCGTTCGCACACGGGGGCCTCGGTTTATAGTCTCACCCGAAGGACTTTTCGGGAGAGTGGAGTCTGCACTGATGTTAACTCCAGAAGAAAATATCCCCCTTGAACGGGAATCGAACCCGGGTCGTCAGATTGCGAGCGCAATGTTCTAACCACTAAGCTATCCCGTACCCCCCTCGAAAGAGTAGGCTATTTCGTACCAGTATGAACGGATAACAACATGTTTAAAAAGATTTTAAAATAGTATACACTCAGGTGTCGTGTGTAGACACCATCAACGAAGCTGAAATTCCGATTTTGGGGGACATAGATTCTTTTCTAATTGTACACGCTTTTTTAATTAAGTCATGGCGAAATTCTGTGTGTGTGAAATTCGGACTGTAATTCCTGTCTAGAACTTTTTGCCAGACAAACTGTGCCACAAACTTTTGGGATGGGGGGGGGGGGGGGTCATCAGTTTTCCTGTCTTGATACGGGTTTGATTCCCTACCACCGTGACTTTATTCTACATAATGTTGCCAGGGACAACTCTCTTCTTGCTATCGTTTTGGGTGAATCGGTGGTCTAGAGGTAACGCGCCTGCCTAGAAAGCGAAAAGTCCGGGTCGGAAGTGTGCTGTGGTTTTGGCCCGAAACTTTTTCCCCATCCATTAGACCATGAGTCTATTTTATTTATTTATACCACTTTAAGTCACGCAGATTTCTCTACGTGAAATTCGGGCTGTTCTCCTCGGGGAGAGCACGTCGCCACAAGAGCAGCGCCACCCATTTTTTTTCTTTTTTTCCTGTCTGCAACACTATTTGTTTCCCTATCAGAGTGGCTTTTTTCTACATAATTTTATATAATTGAGTGGTTGTCTGGGTGCCAGTATTTCGGATGGGACGATAAACGGTCGTCCCCTGTAATACACAATTTTTTTAGGGCACGTAAAAGAACCCACGGCAACAAGAGAGTTGTCCCTGGCAAAAATATATGTAGAAAAAAGCCACTCGTGATAGTGAAACCAAATACACTTGCAGACAGGAAACGATTTTTTAAAAATTATGGGTGGCGCTGCTCTTGTGGCGACGCGCTCTCCCCGGAGAGAGAAGCCAGAATTTCACGAAGAATTTAAGGAAAGTGGGGATGCTATCTATACTGAAAGACCACTCCCCCACCCCCTATTCTCATGCGGAAGTTGTCTGCTTATGTATTTGATAAACAAGCTTTAAACCAAAAATTTCACATTCAACAATTAAAACCTGTTCCTTCCAAACAACAACCCCCCCCACCCACCCCCACCCCACAACCACCACCACCTCCTCCTCCTCTCCCCTCCCCTCCCCTTCCCTTCCCCTCCCCTCTCGCTCAGCAAATTGGTGAGTTGTCTCCCTTACACCCTTAAAGCGACCATAGGGAGTTGTGGGCTATTAGAAAATGAATCACCCTTCCCCCCCCTCCCACCCCCCATCCCTTCCCACCCAACCCCCCCCCCCCCCTACCCACTCACCACCCACCCACCCATCCCGTCTCCCTTCCAAAACCATCTTGAAGGGTCCCTAGGGAAGATTCAAGAGCTATCCGTCTTTGTAAAAGTCGCCTTCCGCTCTCTCCATCTTTCTTCGGCGATCGAGTTAGACAAGGGGGGTAATAGAGAGACATCCCTCCCCAGGGGAGATAAGGATTGGTGGGATGATGAGGAAGATGGATAGGGTGGGGGTGGGGGGTAGTGGTTGGGGAAAGAGGGGGGGGGGGGGTAGGGGGGTGTGGGATGGGATTGAGGAAGGTGACTTGATAAGTGGGGATTAGATGATGAGAGATACCTGAAGTCGGTATACAGATACCTAAATGGTGGGTAGGGGAAAAACAACGGTCGTATATGTCATCATTTGGTGAACCTCGGGGCTCTAGTCAAGTCAAGTCAAGTCAAGTCGAGCTAAAAATACTCGAATCATTCCCATGAAGGGCAATTACAATTCTGACAGGCACATCGAAACGTATCATAATCTCAAAAAACACAAGAAAGCTACATTTCATATTGGTTTCAACATTCCAAGATAACTTCAAATATCAAAAAAAAAATCGCAAACATACACGCACGCACAGACGCATGCACGCACGCACGCACGTGCCCACTCACCAAAAAACGAAAAGAGATGATAATTGTGGTAATGATAATGATGATAGTAAAGTATGTTCTTTCGAGCCAGAAGGCCCATAGAGCCGGAGCTTATCCCGGTTTCTGTAGCGTTAAGCGAACTGATGGTTTTTCACCAGAGCTGGTACCCACTTGTACACCTGGGTGGAGTGAGGAAAATAGGAGTAAAGTGTCTTTCCCAAGGACACAACACCGAGCCGAGCGGGGATCGAACCCGCGACCTCTGGATCACGAGTTGACCGCCTAAACCACTCGACCACGGTGCCTCCTTAATGATGATAGTAAAGCTGATAAATTAGTTTTTAACTAGTGATTTTGTGAAAATATTGGAAGACTGATATAAAAAGATGGGGGGGGGGGGGGGGGGGGGGTTCGCATTCTTTTCATAGCAAAAAAAAACCTATTCGTAACTTTATCCCCCGTCTTCGTTTTTTTTATATTTTGTTCATTGGCTAGTAGCTCCGAGATTCACCGATGGTGAGATTTTTTTTTGCGAATGCGACTGTTTCTGTTCCCACCACGTAGGTAGCCGCATTCCGACTTCGGGGATTTTCCCCTTTTTCCTAAAGGACAATACTTGTGACAAGAAGCATGAAATGTTGATGGTGGTAAGTGATGGTGAAGTGGGGTTTTTTAGGTCTTTGTTTATTTAAATAGATTTTTTTTCAAAGTTTGGGTATTGAGAGATTTAGTCTTCTAACATACATAAATGCTTACATATATGCATTATTACATACAGCCGACATACCTACATACATACCTACATGCATATATACAGACAGAAAGACATGTGTGCGTAAGTGCGTGAGTGTGTGCGTGTGAGTGTACGTACGTACGTACATACATATATACATACATACCTACATGCATACATACATGTATGTTAGTCCGTCGTTTTCGACGATGATTTCCAAAACAGCAGAGGAGGCAGCTGCTGTTTCGGAAATTGGGCAGAAATTTGATTATAGTGGAGATGCCTTGCCCACAGTACATCCCCACTCTCTCGGCCAAGTGGGCATAAGGACAGTCAGCGTTGGAGATGTTCTCCAAAGGCCAACTAGCCCCCAGGGCTGCAGCACATAAGGACTGTGCAAGTCAAGCCTCCTAGTCAGAGAGTCATAGTCGATCACTAAAGACTAAGCTGTAAAGTGGAATTCCATGAGTGGAAAAGCCACTGGTCATACAGCCTCTCACTTTGCTGTTGCCCCCAGCATCAATGATTTAATCAAGAACTGTGATAAACCCCAGGCGCTGGATGTACACGTACGTACGTACGTACGTACGTACATACAGACAGATAGACAAACAGACATGCATGCGTACGTGCCTCAGTGGGTGCGTACGAACGTATGTACATACATACATACACACATTCATATATATATTATATATGTATATATGCATACATGCATACATACACACGTATGTACACACACACACACACACACACACACACACACACACACACACTTTTCGCCTCACTACAAAAGTGCAAGAACAGTCATAAAATCTCTGCCTCTAGCTCAACCTAAAACTTTCAACTCTGATAACCAAAAACTTTCAAAATACTTTTTTTTCACCAAAGTAAAAACAACATGAAAGACACTCAAAACTGAATACACTGCGTAACGAAAACTTTGGCTTTTATTTTCTACACAGGACGTGACTAACTCGGATCACTATGAAAATGAGAATCAAACTAGCGGAAAATATTTTGTTTTAGAATGATAATGAAAACTCTCAGAGTTCACAGCAGTGCAATAGTTCGGAATGAAAAACCAGCTTTCTCTTCGTCCCAAGAGAGTACCGCTGTAAAAAAAATGGGTTTTTATCTATCAGTGTCCGTAAAAAGCTTTGGAATCTCTTTTTGTGTTACTGTAACCAATAAAAAGTAACTTGTATTCTCTCCCTTGAGACCAACCAACACGTGAAACTTGAAACCAATGATTGGTTAAAAGTTTGAAGGCCAGTAGTTTTGAAGTTAAAAATGCTTTTTTGGGGTGTATATTTTAGAGGTGAAAATTTTACAGGTTTTGGTTGAAAAAGTTTGTCTTGTACCTTTATCTGTTTCGTGGTTTTAGGAAAGGGTTTTTTTTTCAAAACTTGAATCGTTGTTTTAAAAAAAAGTCAAAGAACTTATTTACTTTTATCTGTTCTAGATTAAGGAAGAAGTAAAAAAAAATGTCTTAAAGTCAACTGATTACAGTGAAGAAATTAATTGAAAGTAAAACTGACAGAAAACGAGAATTTACGGTTTGATGAAAATTGTTGTTGTTGTTGGTTTACATTTTGCAGCTCGGCAGCTGTAATGTTCATGATAATTTTCATTGTTTAATTGAGCACACACCATAAACTACAAGCTTGTTGTTGCTATGATTCCAAAATGCTGTTTCTTTTCAATGTTTATTCCCATTTCTGAATAAATGCTATTTAAACCAAGAATTACGGTAAACAAAACTGTACTTTACACATTTATTTATTTATTTATTCTTTTATATCGAGGATAATGGAATAAGCACTCATGTGCTTTTTTACATCCAGTCCCCGTGTGTAAATTTTCTCATGTTTCCACATAACTCTAAGCGTGTTTCTCTCTGCTGGAGAAAGAACCAACCCCCCCCCCCCCCCCCCACCCCCCCACCCCCCCCACCCAAAAAGTAAACACTAGCTGCATAGTTTGATTGGTAACATTAACCTACTCAATTTAAACTAATTTTGCAAGTTGTCAATAGAACAACTCAACTCCACTGTCTCCATCACCGCTGTCGTCGGTAGGAGCTCCACGCAATGCCACCACCAGGGTTCACCATCTCTCTCTGTCTCTGCTGAGTTCTACCATCTCCTGTAGTCCTCCTCCCAGACCACTGACCTCAGTGATGTTGGCAATGTAGGATGTTGGGGGTCTGCCTCTTTTCCTTCTTCTGCCCTCAACCTTACCTTGGAGAACTGTCGTCAACAGATTCAACACACATACACACGCACGCACGCGCACACACACACACACACACACACACACACACACACAAAGGTGAATAAGCATTTACATATAGGTGACCCAGTAATTTGTACTTTTTCATGTATGCCAGTATGTATGTGTGTTTATGCCCATAACATCCCGTTTGGGCCCGAAACGTTTCCCCCATCCATTAAACCATGAGTGGTGGTCAACGCGCTAGTCTTTCGGATCAGACGATAAACCGAGGTCCCGTGTGTTACACATAATTATTCAGCGCACGTAAAAAGAACCCACGGCAACAAGAGAGTTGTCCCTGGCAAAATTCTTAGAAAAAGCCACTCTGATAGGGAAACAAATACAGATGCTCTCCTCAAGGAGAGCAGCCCGAATTTCACGCAGAGAAATCTCGTGACATAAAAAAAAATCTCTGTTCTCGTGAAATAAATAAATAAATACCATTTTATCACGTTCCTCGTTTAGAGTTCCAAAGTTTACTAATGGTGAGATTTTGCGTATGCGACCGATTTTAACCCACCATCAAAGGAAGCCGCATTCCGACTTCGGAATTGTAAGATTTTCTCAGATGAAATATACTGTGTGCTTTCTATGATACATGGTGGGCTATCTTAGTGGTCGCAGCACCAAACTAATAATAATAATGATATATGGAATTTATATAGCGCTGAATCTTGTAAAAACAAACACATCGAAGCGCTTGCACTCAACTCATTTACACGCATGCAACTCTCCTTAAACATAATGAACAACATATTATTTCAAATCCATACGCGCGAACGCACGTACCTACGCACACACACACACACACACACACACACTCGCGAACCCACTTAGAAGGTGAAGGATGCTGTTGAAAATTAGGGACAGATATGAGGGGAAAGTCTCAGGTAGAAAATAAATGTGTTTTGAGGCTCCCTCTTTGTACTGTTCCCTGTAGGACTCCTCATATGTTGTTGTTATTTTCTCGCCTAGAGCTCCGAGGTTCACCAATGGTGAATTTTTTGCGTATGCGACCCCCCCCCCCCCCCCCACGACCACCACTATTTAGGTAGCCGCAATACGACGTCAGGAATATATACTCCTGATATAATGGTAAGTGAGGACGGGATAGCTCTGTGGTCAGAGCACTCGCTTTTCCCCCCAAGCTAAGGTTAAGCAGCGTCGAGCGTGGTTACCACTTGGATGGGTGATCGTTTGCGCGTCTTGGCTTCAGTACAGTCCCCCAGTTCACCCAGCTGTAAATGGGTACCTGCTCTCTTTAGGGTCAGGGAAGGTAAAGCAGCGAAGGAGAGGAGATGGGCGCCGCCCTCAATATGCTGGCCCCTAGAGAAGTGAGGTCTCTTGACGCCTCGCTCCCCTACGACCACATAGGTTTTTACCCTTTTTTTATGGTAAGTGAGGCCACGGTTTGAGTCTTCGCTGAGGTACTAGTATGCTCACCTGCACCTATCCCATAGTCCCGTGGACCGAGGGGGCACCAATGAAGATTTTGCAACCAGCTTCCTCCACTCCCCGCGATCCTCCACTTTCCATAGCAATTCGTTCCACTCAAGGCCAGTCCACTCTCTAATGTTGTCTTCCCGTCGTTTTCTCTGTCTGCCTCTTCGTCTCCCTCCTTGTACTGTTCCCTGTGGGACAGTCTTGGCCAGTCCACATGTTCGTGTGACGTGCCAGAACCACTTCGTTCATCACTGAAGTCAGGAGCTCTTCATAATTTCCGATGGCGTTTTTAATTATGGCTTTCACTACCTCATGAGTGATGTGATCTCTGTATGAGATACCAAGGAGTTTGCGAAAGCATCTCATCTCAATTGCCTGTATCCTTCTTTCAATGTCTTCTGTTATGGTCCACATCAGACATCATACTAAGAGTGAGAGAGGGTTAATTTTGTTTTTGTTGTTGTTGTTCGGTTTTGGTTGTTTTGTTGTTGTTGTTGCTTTTGGGGGGGAGTGTGGTTTCCTTGATTTATCGTTGATACTAACTCCTCATCTCATTTCATCTCATTTGTTCTCATAACCCCCTCCGTGGTCGTAGGGGCACTGCAGTAATGAACGTTGCACCAGTTGGCTCCACTTATGGCGGTTGTGTGCAAGTGCCTGGGTTGTGGAGAAGCTCTTCCCGGTCCATTCAGTGATGTTGTCTGCCCATTTCTTCTTCGGCCTGCCTCGCCTTCTCTTCCCCTGCACTGTTCCTTGCAGTATGGTCTTGGAGAGCCCATCTGATCTTGTCACATGTCCATACCATCTGAGCTTCCTTTTCTTGACTGTGGTCAGCAGGTCTTCGTACTGTTTTACTTGTTGGGTGATGGTTTGTAGGACTTCGTTGTTGGTAATGTTGTCCATGTATGAAATGCCAAGGAGTCTTCTGAGGTATCTCATCTCCAAAGCCTGGATCCTCCTTTGTAGATCTGCATTCAATGTCCAGTATTTGCATGCATACAGATATGTAGAGATGACCAATGCATGCAGTAGCTTCACCTTGGTCCTGAGAGAGATGTTTCGGTCTTTTCAGATGGTCTTGAGCTTCGCTATTGCTGCTACTGTTTGTGCAGCTTTTGCGAGGATTTCGGTCTTTGAACCTTCTTCAGTAATAATAGCACCAAGGTACTTGAAGTGATCTACAACCTCAAGTTCTTTTCCACTGACTCCACTCCCTTGAAAGTCCTTCAAATAATAATAATAATAATAATAATAATAATGTATGGAATTTATATAGTGCTGAATCTTGTAAAGCAACAAATCAAAGCGCTCAAATGAGACTGTAAACCAGGGTTAGAGCTCACGCGTATGTATGTGGGAACAAGATATCAAAATCACTACTTCAAATAATTTGTTGTGATTACTAACGATAGTCCCTTCTCAGGGCAAGGACTGGATTAAAAAAAAGTATGGCATTACTTATCTGTAACCCTTGGGAATGAAGGTATTATCTATCAATCAATCTCTCTGTGTCTCTCAGTCTGTCTATCTCGGAAGAGTAGGCCATTGTGTGCCGGTGGAAACAGATGACAAAATTTACAAAACCGCATACACACGGGGACTGGATGTAAAAAAGCACATGAGTGCTTATTCTATTATCCTCGAATAAATAAATAAATATCTGTTTGTCTGTCTCTCTGTCTCTGTGTGTATGTGTCTGTGTCTCTGTCTGTCTGTTCCTCTATCTGTCTCTGTCTGTCTGTCTGTCTGTCTCTCGCTCTCTCTCTCTCTCTCTCTCTCTCTCTCTCTCTTCTCTCTCTCTCTCTCTCTCTCTCTATCTCTCTCTCTCCCAGTTCCTCATTTCCAGAGTGAAAAAAATCAGCTGGGTTCAGAAATCAATCATTGTTCTCCGCACAGAATGAATAGTGCCCTGAGATTGTAGTGTGTGTGTGTGTGTGTGTGTGTGTGTGTGTGTGTGTGTGTGTGTGTGTGTGTGTGTGTGTGTGTGTGTGTATGAAAGTCAAAGTCAAAGACAAAATCAAAGTCAAAGTTTTATTTTTAAGATGGTACATTGAATAAACAGTGCACTTGCGTTTTTTTCATCAAGCCATTTATCTAAAGAAAATAATGATATTAAGGATAATATATAATAATAATAATAGTGTTAGTGATAATAATAATAATAATAATAATAATAATAATAATAATAATAATAATAATAATAATAATAATGTAT
>CM054158.1:50361008-50376008 GCA_028751875.1 Rapana venosa | reverse complement strand
TCATATATTAGATATCGATATATATTCATAGATATATTATATATATATATAGATATAATATATATATATATATTATATATATATATATATACCTTAATGGTATTATTTGTTATTTGTATTTTTTTTCAAAAATCATTTTTTTCTATATTTTTGAGATAGTTTTTTTCTTAGTCCAGGAGGTTTTTATGTATTTTTTATAAAACATTTTGATGTGTTATTTATTTATTTTTTGTTGGTTTGTTGGTTTGGTTGGGGTTTTTTTCAATCGTTTTATATCATATTATATCTACTCTTTTATTTCGAGGATAATGGAATAAGCACTGAAGTGCTTTTTTACATCGAGTCCCCGTGTGTATGCAGTTTTGTGAATTTTGTCATCCATTCCAACCGGCACACTGATAGAGCTCTGAGGTTCACTAATAGTGAGATTTTTGCGGATGTGACTTCGAGGATTTTAATCTTTTAAGTTTCTGATAAACTTTCTAATCAACCTTTCAAAGCGAAGATTATAAGAGATATCCTTTATAGTACCACCAATGTGTTTTTGTTTTTTAGAAAGAAGATTTAATCTAGTCCTTCTCTACGATTGCTAGCCGTTCTCACTGGGAAAAGGTCATTGAAAATATGTATTTGTTTATTCTTTATTTATCTATTTTTTTCCCTTTTTTTAAATTTTTTCATTTTTTTTTTTTTTTTTTCCCCACTTAATTTTTCATTTTTTTTTTTTATTTTTAAATTTCTTTAATTTCATTCATTTAAATTTTTTCATTTATTTTGTTTATTTTTTTTGCTATTTAATTGATTCTTTTAAAAATTTCTTACACATTTGTCTTTTTATTACATAAAAAATTTTTTAAAATTATTTTATTACTAATTTTTATTGGGGGTTTGGGGGTTGTTTTTTTAAGTTTGGGTTTTCTATTTTAACGATTTCTTTTAAAACATTTTTTCCCCTTTCATTTCGACCCAAAAAATTTTTATTTGGTTTTTCCCAGCAAGTTTTGGGGGGGTTTTTGGTTGGGTTTGGTTGGGTTTTTTTGGGTTTGGGTTTGGGTGGCTGGGTTTTGGGTTTTGGGTTTGGTTTTGGTTTTTGTTTTGTTTTGTTGTTTTTTCTTTTTTCGTTGTTGGGTATGGGTGGATGGGGGATGGGTGGGTGGGGGGATGGTGGGGGGGTGGATTGGGGTTTGGGTGGGTGGATGGGTGGGGGGGGGTTTGGGTGGGGGGGGTGGGGGGATGGGGGGGTGGTGGGTTTTTTTTTAGTCCCAAAACCCTTTTGTTTATTCATTTAATTTTTTCATTTATTTTTTTTTCATAAAGATTGTTTGCTCATTTGTAACATTTGTTTTTTTGTTGATTGGTGGCCCAATCACGTTTTCCCATTAAATTAAAATTTATGTTAGTATGCATTGGGGTTAATCAGTTTTTTGATTATTAAAATTTATGTTTGTATGCATTGGTGGTTAATTTAGTTTCGATAACTAAGTTTATGTTTGTATGGGATTGAAAGGTTAATCGGGTTTTTGATTATTGATTTATATTAAAACCCTTTTTTGACAATTAATTTATGTTTTGTATGCATTGGTGGGTTTTAAGTTTCTGATTATTACAATTTGTTAATAGTGCATTGGGGGGTTATCATTTTTTTGATAAGTTTTTGTTAATAGTGGGATCGGTGGGTTTTAAAAAAATTTTTTATTATAACGTTTTATTTTTTAGTAGTGCGCCTTTTTTTTTGAATTTTTCAAAAAGGTTTTTTTATTAAATTTTTTACTGTTTACTGCCCTTCCCCCATGTATTGGAAGGAAAATTTTGGGCGCACAGTCTTTTTCACTGGCTATTTTTTGAAAAAAATCCACCCCATTGTGGCATTATTTTTCCAAGGGAAAAATTGTCTGTGAAAAACTGTGAGTCATTTGGGGGGAGACTTTATATGTTATTTTGCACTGATTAAATAACGATTGATTGAAATTTATTGGTTGGTTAAATTTATTGAATTTGGGTTGGGTTTATTGGTTGATTGGGGTTTGGGGTTTGGAAAGGTTTTTGGTTTTTTGGTTGGTTTTATTGGTTTTTTTGGGTTTGGTTTTGGGTTTGGGTTTGGGTGGTTGGTTTTGGTTGGTTGGTTGGTTGGGCCCAAAAGAATTTATCTATGGGATATAGCTGCATTTTCATCGGAATATGGCCAATTAACAATAAGTTTTTACATAGTAGTAGTAGTAGTATTTGTTTGTAGTAGTAGTAGTAGGAAAAAGTATATTTGTAGAGTAGTAGTAGTAGTTAGTAGTAGTAGTAAGGGAAAAAGTATAGTATATTTGTAGTTGTTGTGGTTTTTTTGTAGTAAAAGTAGTAACTTTTTTAAAAACGCTTGACAAAAAAAGAAAAGAAAATTTTGATAAGTGATGATTTTATGATGATGAAGATGATGATGATATGATGAGAAAGCAGTTTTTTTTTTTTTTCCCCTTAAAAATGAGTGTTATAATTTTAAAATTTTTTTTTTTAAAAAATGCAATCGTAAATTATTCCCTATTTAAAAAAATCAAACAAGCAATAGTTATGACTTTTCCTTCCCCTTTCCAAAAAAGGATATCGTTTATAAATGAAATAAATAGTCAATAAAAAAAAAATTTTTTTAAGGAAAACCCCCCCCCCCCCCTAACCTCCCCCCCCTCCCCCCCAACCAACTTTTTTTAAAAATCATGTTTAAAATTTAAAATTTCGTAGATAAAATAAATCATTACATTCTAAAAAAATGAAAAAAAATTCAATTTATTTAATTTTTTACTGATCAGGGGTTGTTTATTGTTTTTTTAAAAATAAAAAAATCACAAAAAAAGATTTCTTTTCCTTCCCATCATCATCATCATCTCATCTTGTCACGTCGTCGTTTTCATACTACTACTACACTACGGTTTGTTGTTTTTTGTTGTACTTCCTTTTGTTTGGGTTTTTAACTTTATCATATTCATAACCATTTTTTTCATTTTTTTTATTACATTATCACAACATCACATCATCATATCTCACTTATTATTCTGTTATTTTCAATGTTGTTGTTTTTCCCAAAGTTTTCCTCCCTTTTTTGTTTTTTTGTTTATTGTTTAAAGTTCGGGAAAGTTGTTATTATCATTTATTCCCGCGCGTTCTCCCTTTATGGTCATTATTATTAATTTTTTTTAATCCATTATTATAACTATACTAAAAATTAATAAAAAAAAATCACTATATTTTTTTTATCATTATATTATCATCACATCCCAAAAACATCATCATCATTTTAGTAGTAGTAAAGTATATAGAGTAGAGTAGTAAGTGAGTGTTTAGTAGTAGTAGTAGTAGTAGTAAGAAAGAAGAAAAAGAAAAGGGGAGAAAAGCTGTGAAACACAAGCAACAGAAAGGGGGAACAATTGGGGTCCATGATGTTTATGCAACAAGTAAGACTTGTGTGTATGCAGAATTTTGATATGTACACTTCTTGACATAAGCATACCAGGCACAATACTGTGTTCGTTTAGGGTGAGGAGTTTCTTTTGTTTTTGTTGTCGCGAAAAACGCTCCACGTTTTGTTTGTTTGGTTGTTTTGGTGGTGGTGGTGGTGGTTGTTGTTTTTGTTGTGTTTTGGTGGGTTGTTTGTTGTTTTTTGTTTTTTGGGGGGTTCTTTTTCCTCTATGCTCACTATCAAAAATGTAAATAAGAACAAACAATATATATATATAAATATATATAATATATTATATTGTCTATTCTTATTGTTTATTCTTTTATATATATATAATATATATATATATAATATAATATATTATATATTCTTTTTTTCTTGTGTGGGTGTGGTCATAGAGAGACAGACAGATATATCTAAAGTATTCTTTGTTTGTTTAATTATTATTCTGGGTTTTTTTAATTTGTTTAATCTATTCCCTTATTTATTTATTCATCTATTTCCGCTCTTGATTTATCTATCAATTTATTAATTACTCATATATCTATTTATTTATTTGTCTGTCTGTCTTTTCGTTTAATTGTGTATATGTGTATTCATTTATTTATTCATGCGTTATTTAATATCTAGTACTTGTGTATTTAGTAGTTATAGCTTTTTAGTCAGATTGTTATTTATCTGTTTCATTATTCATGTGTGTTTTTTGTGTATGTTTTTATGCTCTTGGAATTGTTTGTTTGTTTGTTTATTTCTGCATTGCTACTCTAAACATTTTGTTCTATGTTTATCAATTTATTTATTAATACACTCATCTAACTTTTGAGAAGAAGAAAACACTGAATTGTATGTTTGTTTCTTTTGTTGTTGTTGTTGTTGTCTGTTTATTTCTCTCTTTTGTATTAAGTCTATGTCAGTGTTATAATGAATTCGTACAAAAATGTGAACATTCTCATCCATTGTTTTTGTTGTTCTTCATTTATATTTACCTAGTATTTATTCATTCATTGCTGTGTCAGTTTAACAGTCAGTCAATCAGTTTTCTTTAAACACCCGAAATCTATTTTGTCTTTCTTTGAAAACACTTTACCCAGTTGAACAGTGTTTGTTTTTCTTCTTAAATTTCTGAATTAACCGTCATTTTCAAACAAACAAATAAGCCACAAGTTTGGGGTTTGTTTTTTTTAAATTTTGTTTATTCAAGTTGTTTAAGTTTGATTAGATCGTTAACTACTTACTCCTTTATTTGTTTAGCTATTCATTTATTTATTTATGTTTCAAGGTTTTTGTCTTTTATTTGTTTTTAGATTTAATTTATTTTTATTTTATTCTAATCTTTTATATCGAGGATAATGGAATACGCACTATGTGTATTTGTTGTTATTTAAGTTTAGATAACTTGTAATTTATTTACTTATTCGCTTGTTTACTTATTATTACTTATCATTTATTCATTTTATTATTTGTTTCATTTATTTTCATAATGGTTGCTCAAAAAGCCTTTATGTGTAACAAGTTAGTCAAGTTGTGTGGATTTTAAAGGCGTTGTTCCTTTAATTTTGCTTTTGGTTGTTGTTTTTTAATGGCAGGGAGAAGCGGCTTGTTTAATTTCTTGGGTTTTTTTTGTGTGTTCTAAAAAGATGTTTCGTGAATTTTAGATAAGATTTCTATGTTTTGTTTTGCGTTTGTTTGTTTGTTTGTTTTTTATCGCAGAGAGGAGCTTGTGCTTAATTTCTTTGTTTATTCTTTCTTCTAAATAAATATTTCATGAATTTTAGATCGGATTTCTACAGTGTCTTGTCGCCTGCTTTTTCGTTTTTATTTCTTGAGTACTTTCTGTCTACGGATTTTTATTTATTTGTTAGGTTACTTATTTGTTTTCTGTTTTCTTTCGCTTTGAAAAAAAACACAAACATTTTCTTGTTGGTTTGTGCATCTGATTTTGTTGTGTTTTTTTCCAGGCGCGCTCTCTCTCTCTCTCTCTCTCTCTCTCTCTCTCTCTCTCTCTCTCTCTCTCTCTCTCTCTTATTAGTTCATTCTTCCGAGAGGGGGGTGGGGTATTTTCATTTGTTTTGGCTTTTTTCTTTTAGTTATCAATTTATCTGTTTGTCTCATCATTCTTTCATTTATTCATTTTATTTATTCATCGATTTTTTCCTTTATTTTTAAAATTTATTTTCTTGACAAACAACACCACCTTGCTATGAAAAGGAATGTATATATTTAACACTGTTTATTTCCTTAGAAAATGATATTCAAAGGTGCGCAAAAAAAACAATACAATAATGTGATAGTATTTATTTTGTTGTTTTCGTTTTAAGATAAACGCCAAATAGAGTTAGACAAAGAAACAATAGAAAGTTTGTATTTTTTTATTATTACTATTTATGTGATTCATGTAGAAATGGTACTTGGTAATAATTATTCCCACGAAAGGTAGGATGTTATTGATTGATTGATTGATTGATTGATTGATTGATTGATTGATTGATTGATTGATTGATTGATTGATTGATTGATTGATTGATTGATTGATTGATTTTTAAAATTTTATTATTTTATATCGAGGATAATGGAATAAGCACTCATGTGATTTATTACATACATTCCCCCTGGTTATGCAGTTTTGTAAAATTTTGTCATCTGTTCCCACTGGCACACGATGGTCTACACTTCCAAAAAGTGGAACAGGTTTTAACGTGTGCCCAAGATGTTCTAAATGCGCTCGCAAACGGGACCTCGGTTTATAGTCTCATCCTAAGATTGATTTTATTTATTTATTCTTTTACTTATTTATTTCATGTATTTTATTTCAAGGATAATAGAATAAGCACTCATGTGTTTTTCTACATCTAGTCCTCGTGATTGATTGATTGATTGATTGATTGATTGATTGATTGATTGATTGATTGATTAAGTTAGTGAGTGAGTAATTGGTTAGTATGTACTTGATATTCTTTTTTAATTACAGATAGTGAAATCAATTCACCTGATTAAGTGTACATACGTAAGCATCTGTCAATTAATTTGTTTGTATAATTATCTATTCATTTATCTGTTTATTCATTCATCCCTGCGTGGTTTTTTAATTATTCATCTTTAGATGTCTATTTAATCATTTCTTTTTTGACCCAATTTCTTATCTCAAAAGGAACAAAAGTCTTTGAGGGCACTAAAGCCTCTTGTCTTCTTAAGAATTCTGTTTACTTTTTGTACAATTAGAAATATGACTAGACAGAAAAAAGAGTAGGTATTGGTATTTTTTCGATAACAATTATTTACAAGGTTGCAATAAAACTGGACAAGCGTTATTTGTGTATTCATTTAATCGTTAATTTACTTTTTTTTAAATAATTCATCAGTTATCTGTGCATTCATGCATTCATTCATTCATGCACTTATTCATTCACTTTTTGTTTGTTTGTTTGTTTGTTTGTTTGCTTATTTATTCATGATTTTATCTATTTCTATTGTTCAACTTGTGTTTTTCTATTTATTTGTTTTCTTTATTCATCTATTTGTATGTGTATTCATTTATTTTGTGAGTGCTAAATTTTTTGTCTGTTTATCTATTCATTTATTCTACAAATGACGGCCAATCAGATGAGAGAAAAAGAATTTGAAAAATAGATGTGTTTTCTTCCTAAATGATTTAAACTATTTAGGACTTAGATCAAATAGTGGACAAGAGAGTGAGTGAGAGAAAGTCATAAGGCCAGTGACATTGATAATGCAACAACAAAAAAATGTATTTGACTATCTATTGATTGATTGATTGATTGATTGATTGATTGATTGATTGAGTGAGTGAGTGAGTGAGTGAGTGAGTGAGTGAGTGAAAGAGTGAGTGAGTGAGTAGCGAGTGAGTGAGTGAGTGACTTGTTTGTTTATTCATCAATTGATCGATTGATTGATTGATTGATTGATTGATTGATCGATTGATTGATTGATTGATTATTCATTAGTGAGTGAGTGATTTGTTTGTTTACTCATCAATTAGTTGATTGAATGATTAATTAATTGATTGATTGATTGATTGATTGATTTATTGATTGATTGATTGATTGATTATTCATTTTTTTGTTCATAATATTCATTTGAGTTTTGGAATTGCTTCTTTATTTATGTATTGTTTTAGTCCGATTGTTCATTCATTATTCATTTTTATCTATTTACTTACTTACTTACATTCTTCCTTCCTTCCTTCTTTCCCTCCCTCCCCCCCTCCTTCTTTCCTTCCTTCCTTCCTTACTTACTCACTCACGCACTCTCTCACTCACTCTACAAATGGTACCAATGGACTGAAATGGAACCAAAAGAAGAGAACTGTATATAATTTTCACCGATTTGTACTCTAATACGGATAAACAATAAATCATTGCCAAAGAAAGTGAATCCAACATTTTTTTTCTTTTAATAATTTATACTTTTTTTACTTCAAGGATAGTGGAATAAGCACTCATTGCTTTTTTAATATCCAGTCCCCGTGTGTATGCAGTTTTGTAAATTTTGTCATCTATTTCCATCGACACACAATGGCTTACTCTTCCAAAAAGCGGAACGGGTTTTAACGTGTGCGCAAGATATTCTGCGTGCGTTCGCACAGGGAACCTCGGTTTAGAGTCTCATCCGAAAGACTTTCTTGCAAAAAGACACCCACTTATATAACGAGAACAAATAGAAAATGTTGAGTCTTTTTATTTGTTTTATTTAAAAAATAAAATAGCGAAACCTGCTAGCAGAAGAAGTGAATTCTTGTTCTCTTCTTTGTCTGGTTAATATGGTGGTGACAAAGTGGTATGGGAAAAACAAAAAATTGAAATAACATGACCTATGGTTTTAACTTGTTGAAGACAAAAAAAGACAGAAAGAAATCTTCTTTTGTGAGAATTTTGGTTTTGAGAGATATGCCAAACTATTACCCAAAACGATGTATTTCTTTATTTAATCATCAATTTATTGGTTAATCATTTTTCATTTATTTGTTTTATAGTTCCTCTGTTTATTTTTTTATATCATTTTTATATACTGTTTATTCATTCATTTGTTTGGTTCATTTATTTGCCTGTTTATTTATTCATTTATTTATCCATGTATTTGCTCATGTGTTTATTTACTTTTTTCATCTATTGTTTTCGTTCTATCTCTTTATTCATGTCTTCATGCATTTATTAATTTATTTATCTGCTTACTTATATATGCAGTGATTCATATACTTAAGTCAAGCTATAGATATTTGATGAATATTTTTCTTCTTTTATTCAATCTACAAACGATGTCAATCTACAGGAACAAAAATGAAAAAACAGGGTGAATTTTTTGTTTGTTTACTTGTTCGTTTGTTTGTGGTTTGTTTGTCGTTTGTTTTTATTTATTTGTAATTTATATTGTAGGAACACCAAGTCAGTGGAAAGAAGAATAACTGAAACATTAATTTTTTGTTGACAATTAGATCTAGCATGCTTAATTTTTGTAAATAATGTCCACCTAAGAAAAAATACAGAAAATATGTTGTATGTCTTGCATTCAAAAGGGATTGCTGTTACTCTTCTCATAATGCTGTAGTAATAATAACATTGTAAATAAACATACCTAAAACCAAGAAAATGCGTATTTCCTTTTTTTCATTTTTTTTATCTCCGAAACCTACAAACAGCAAAAGTATACTCTCTCTCAAAAGTTCCGCTTTCCGTAAGAGTAGGCCATTGTGTGCCGGTGGGAACAGATGACAGAATTTACAAAACCACATACACACGGGGACTGGATGTAAAAAAAAGCACATAAGGGCTTATTCCATTATCCTCGATATAAAAGAGTAAAATAAAAATAAAAATAAATAAGAAAATAACAGATGTCAAACTATTAAACAAAAAAACACATTTATAGACTCATTTTTTTCCTATCTATCTATAAATTCAATATGTCTATTTATTTGTCTGTCTATACACCAATAACATTTTTTTCCAGTTAACGGACGGAAGCAAAATAATAATGGTTAATCCGCTTCATATTAATTATGTTGTTATTTCATTTGCAAAGAGCACTAGAAGCTGGTGGGCAAAGAAGCGATATCAGTTCTTATTGTTGATCATTATATTTCATAACAACAAATAACACTGCATCAGGTAAAACAAGAAATTAAATCGAATCTGTATTTTTCACTTTCTTAGAATGTAATGATTTATTTTATCTACGAACAATTTCAAGCTATTATTTTTAAAAAGTGGGTGGGGGGCGGGTTCGGGGGGTGGGGGGTAAACAAAATGTAAATTCTCTATCAAATGATTGACTGTTTATTTCATGCATAAACGATGTGCATTTTGGGACGGAAGAAAAAAGTCACTAGCTATGGCTTGTTTGATTTATTTACTATGAATATACGATTACATTTTTTAAAGAAACAATTGTATAATAATAACACTCATGTTTAGACGGAAGAAAAACCTGCATTCTTATTGCTTATTTATTTCATTTACGATTGATAATCTATAATGTATTTTATATTGATAGATAGATATGTAATATGCATAATAAATCTATCATATAATTACATATTATACATTGCGATATATATACATATAGAGAGAGAGGGGGAGAGATATATAGATATAGATAGATAGATAGACAGACAGACAGACAGACAGACAGACAGACAGACAGACAGACAGACAGACAGATAGATAGATAGATAGATAGATAGAAGATAGATAGATAGATAGATAGATAGATAGATAGATAGATAGATAGATAGATAGATAGATAGATAGATAGATAGATAGATAGATAGATAGACAGACAGACACAACAAAGAGTGGTGAAGGAAATTTCTCAAATAAAACGATATAATTAATTTCGGAGAAGAAAACGGATATCATGTTCTAAGTGTATTGGTGTTGAGAGAGAGAGAGAGAGAGAGAGAGAGAGAGAGAGAGAGAGAGAAGAGAGAGAGAGAGAGAGACAGACAGACAGACAGACAGACAGACAGAGACAGACAGACAGACAGAGAGAGAGAGAGTTATCCAATAAACAGTATTTACTAATTTAAAGTGATTTTTTCTCTCCAAAATATCACACGTAACGAATTGAGGAGAAAACTTGCATAATATCTTGATTACTTGAATCTCACAAAAAAGAATATTTTTCCTTTTTTTTCCCAGTCTCTCTCCGTTTTTTTAATTGTTGGTTGTTGGTTTTTTTTTAGGGAGTGTTGTTTTTGTTTTTATGGTGTGTAGGGGGGGGGGGGGGGTAGGAAGCTGTAGGGGGAGATAAGTGGGGCTTCATTATTAGGTTTTATTCCTATTTTGTCATAGTCTGCTTTCAGTCACAGTAGACTTCTCTGCATGAAAGTCTGGCTTCTCTCCTTGTGGGAAGACTGCATGCATCGCCACAAGATCAGCGCCACCCATTTTTAGTTCCAGTCTGTATGTGTATTCGTTTCACCGTCAGGGTGGCTTTTTTTTGGTAAAAATTTGTTTTGTCAGAGTACAACTTTTTGGATGCCATGGGTTCTTTAACGTGTACTGAATACGAGACCTCGGTTTATCGTCTCGTTCGAAATACTACTACCCTGACCACCACTCAATGTCTTTTTTTTTTATACCACTTTGTCACGAGATTTCTCTGCGTGAAATTCGGGCTGCTCTCCCCGGGGAGAGCGCGTCGCCACAAGAGCAGCGCCACCCTTTTTTTGTTTGTCTGCAACTGTATTTGTTTTCCTAGTGGATGGGAGAGAGAAAAAAATTCGGGCTCAAGCTGAGAATCGAACTTAAACTTCTCGCTTTCAAAAGTAGATCAAGGAGCTAACGTTATCTTTAAACCACCAATTCACTGTTTAGATACAATTAGTGTGGTGTGTTTGTGTGGTGGAGATACAAAGACTTAAAAAATCGGAGGGTAGAGAGGGATGGGGGGGGGGGGTTGTTGTCGAACGAGAACTTATGCACATTTACGTTTGTAGTCTAATTTTCAAACTATGTCTTCAACAGTCGAGATTCTATCGCCCTGTCAGGGTGTGTGACCTGTGTGTGTGTGTGGTGTGTGTGTGTGTGTGTGTGTGTGTGTGTGTGTGTGTGTGTGTGTGTGTGTGTGTGTGTGTGTGTGTGTGTGTGTGTGTGTGTGTGTGTGTGAGTGTGTGTGTGTGTGTGTATGTGTGTGTGTGTGCGTGCGTGCGTGCACATTTGGACTTGTTGGAACTATTAATTGTTACTGGTTGTATGACAGTGTCAAGACTGAGTTGAGTGCAAGCGCTTTGATTTGTCTCTGCAAAATATAGCGCTATATATAAATTCCATTTTTTATTAATATTGTTATTATTATTATTATTATTATTATTATTATTATTATTATTATTATTATTATTATTATTATTGTTGTTGTTGTTATTATTTATTATTATTATTATTTACTCTTTGGATTTTTGCAGGGCTACATTTTTTTTCCAGAGTGTTAATTTGGTTTTGTTTGTTCGGTTTGTTTTTTGTTAGGCTTTTTGCTTGCTTGATTTATTTGGGAGAGTGGGGGGATGGCGAAATTTTGGATTGGTTTGATTTTCATTTGTTGGCTTGGTTTTGTTTGTTTGTTTGTTAAGTTGGTATGGGGGTGTTTGGGGAGATTTTTGCTTGGATTGTTTTTTTGTTTGTTTGATTAGAAAAAAATTATGCTTGATTGGTTTGTGTTTTTTTGTATGCTTGATTCGTTATTGTATGTTTGATTGGGTTTTGTAGGCTTGATTGTTACTTTTTTTGTATGCTTGATTGTTGTTGTTTTTTTATGCTTGGTTTTTTGCTTTTTGTATGCTTGATTTGTTTTTCTATGTTTGATTGATTTTTTGTAAGTTTGATTGTTACCTTTTTTGTATGCTTGATTGTTGTTGTTTTTATGCTTGATTGTTGTTGTTTTTATGCTTGATTGTTGTTGTTTTTAGGCTTGATTGTTGCTGTTTTTGTATGCTTGATTGTTGTTGTTTTTATGCTTGATTGTTGTTGTTTTTATGCTTGATTGTTGCTGTTTTTGTATGCTTGATTGTTGTTGTTTTTATGCTTGATTGTTGTTGTTTTATGTATGCTTGATTGTTGTTGTTTTTATGCTTGATTGTTGTTGTTTTTATGCTTGATTGTTGTTGTTTTTATGCTTGATTGTTGTTTTTTGTATGCTTAATTGTTGTTGCTTTGTGTATGCTTGATTGATGTTGTTTTTTGTATGCTTGATTGTTGTTTTTTGTATGCTCGATTGTTGTTTTTTTGTATGCTTGATTGTTGTTGTTTTTTGTATGCTTGATTGTTGTTGTTTTTTGTATGCTTGATTGTTGTTGTTTTTTGTATGCTCGATTGTTGTTTTTTTGTATGCTTGATTGTTGTTGTTTTTTGTATGCTCGATTGTTGTTTTTTTTGTATGCTTGATTGTTATTTTTTGTATGCTTGATTGTTGTTGTTTTTTGTATGCCTGATTGTTGTTGTTTTTTGTATGCCTGATTGTTGTTTTTTGTATGCCTGATTGTTGTTTTTTTGTATGCTTCATTGGCTTTTTTTCGTATGTGTGTTTGAGTGGTCTGATTTTTGTTTGAGTGGTCTGATTTTTGTTTGAGTGGTCTGATTTTTGTTTGAGTGGTCTGATTATATATATTTTTTTGAGTGGTCTGATTTTTTTGTTTGTGTGGTCTGATTTTTGTTTGAGTGGTCTGAATTTTGTTTGTGTGGTCTGATTTTTGTTTGTGTATTTGAGTGGTCTGATTTTTGTTTGTTTTTGACTGAGTGGCCTGATTTTTTTGTGTGTTTGATTGAGTGGTCTGATTTTTGTTTGTGTGTTTGATTGAGTGGTATGATTTTTGTTTGTGTGTTTGACTGGTCTGGCATTTGTTTGAGTGTTTGATTGAGTGGTCTGATTTTTGTTTGTGTATTTGAGTGGTCTGATTTTTGCTTGTGTGTTTGAGTGGTCTGATTTCTGTTTGTGTGTTTGATTGAGTGGTCTGACTTTTGTTTGTGTGTTTCAGTGGTCTGATTTTTGTTTGTGTCTTTGAGTGGTCTGATTTTTGTTTGTGAGTTTGATTGGCCTGGTTTCTGTTTGTGTGTTTGATTGGTCTGATTTTTGTTTGTGTTTGATTGGTCTGATTTTGTTTGTGTTTGATTGGTCTGATTTTTGTTTGTGTAGTTGTTTGGTCTGATTTTTGTTTGTGTGTTTGAGTGGTTAATATAGATAGATAGATAGATAGATGATAGATAGATAGATAGATAGATAGATAGATAGATAGATAGATAGATAGATAGATAGATAGAGTAGATAGATGGATGGATGGATGGATGGACGGACGGACGGACGGACGGATGGACAGACAGACAGACAGACAGACAGACAGACAGACAGACAGACAGAGTGAGTGGGTGGGTGGGTGGGTGAGTGAGTGAGTGAGTGAGTGATATATATATATATATATATATATATATATATATAATATATATATATATATATATATATATATATATATATATATATATATATAATTTGATTTCCATTTCTTAGTTTATAATATTGTTCAGAAGCAGTTCACTTTTTGTATTTATTTCTTTTCCTCTGGAGTATTTGTTTATAAGCGTATGCTTGTTGTACTTATTCCAAATGTTGCTGTTACAGATTTTGTTGTTTCAAATTATCGAAAATTCTAAATGAAATGACCATAAAATCATGTGATCTTGATCCTATGCCTGTTTCTCTTTTCACGCAGTACCTTCCGCAGCTTATACCAACTATCACGAAGATTGTAAACTCATCTCCTCTTTCGGGAATTTTTCCTTCAGAACTCAAAACTGCAATAGTTACACCTCTACTAAAAAAAAGCACGACCTTGACCCTAACATACTGAAAAATTACAGACCTGTTTCTAACCTACCTTTCATCTCCAAAGTCCTTGAAAAAGTAGTTCTGAAACAACTCAACAGCCATCTTCATTCAAATAGTCTCCTTCCCGCATTTCAGTCTGCCTATCGCGTCAACCACAGCACTGAAACCACCCTAGTCCATACGTTAAACACGCTTCTAAACGCTTCTGACTCAGGGAAAATCTCTCTTCTCACTCTTCTCGACTTATCTGCAGCATTTGACACTATAGATCACTCTATCCTTCTCTCCCGTCTCCAAAAGAACGTTCGGTGTTACTGGCACAGCCCTTACATGGTTTAGTTCATACCTCACCGATCGATTCCAGACAGTCTCAGTAAACAAAATTCAATCAATTCCTGTAAAACTAGAATGTGGAGTCCCACAAGGATCAGTTCTGAGCCCTGTCCTGTTCACTCTCTACACTGTTCCACTCTCATACATAATAAACCGTCACCAGATCAACCATCATTTCTACGCTGATGACTCTCAGATTCAAAGCAGTGACACTCCTGAAAATCTGCCTTCTCTCTTGACAAATATGTCACTTTGCCTTCAGGACATTCAAAACTGGATGATACAAAACAAGTTACAGCTAAATGCAGATAAAACCGAAGCCATGATTATAGGGACCAAACACAAACTCTCTTCCATCACAACAGATTCAATAGAATTTGGCAGTACATCAGTTCCGC
>CM054158.1:50316008-50338508 GCA_028751875.1 Rapana venosa | reverse complement strand
TCTCTCTCTCTCTCTCACACACACACACACACACACACAAACACACACACACACTGACACAGATACACACACTGACATACACACTACACACACACTCACACACATACACACAACACACACTCACACACACTCACACACACATACACACACACTTACACACACACACACACACACACACACACACACACACACACACACATACACACGCACACCTTCACTCACACACAGAGAGAAACACAGAGAGAGAGAGAGAGAGAGAGAGAGAGAGAGAGAGAGAGAGAGAGAGAGAGAGAGAGAGAGAGAGAGAGAGAGAGAGAGAGAGAGAGAGTTGGTTTTGCTCTAGACATACGCACAATTAACAAAAACAATATAATTTGCAAAATGAAACTGGCTGAATGTATCTGCATACTTGGGGGCTGTTTTTCAGATCCCAGTTAGAGCCATGTTGTAACTTTTAAGAGAACCTCATCATCATCCTCACCATCTTCTCAAGAAGACCATACAACAGAACACTTTGAACCACGGGTATCCACTCCTTAAGAAAATAAATTTGAAAAATGAAAACAAAGAAGGAGGAGGAGATGGTGGAATAGTTATTTAAAAAGACAAAAAAGAAAGGGAAAGAAAAAAGAAGAAGAAAGATGGAGAAGAAGAGAAAGAAAATGGAGGGAGGGAAAGAGAGGAACAAACAGACATATAGAAACAGACAAAACAACAGACAGAAGGGAAAAAAACAACCAGATGGACACAGACAGACAGAAACATACAGAAAACACACACACAAAGAAAAGAAACACGTTCCTACCAAAACTCTTTACAGAATGATATAAAGACAGACAGGCAAAAAGGAAACAGGCAAAGAATGACAGATAGACAGAGACAGAGAAACAGACAATGACACAGATGTACAAGGCACAGACATTCTAAAACAGCGGGAGGGAAAAACCCCTGTTGTCTCATCAAAGCCCTTCACCCCCAAAAGATCTCTAGCCTACACTTGGGGCCAGACCAGACCCCTTTCCATTTGCCCACAGAGGACAAGAAAGGCCACAGTGTGTGTGTGTGTGTGTGTGTGTGTGTGTGTGTGTGTGTGTGTGTGTGTGTGTGTGTGTGTGTGTGTGCGTGCGCGCGCGTGCGTGTGTGTGTGTATGTGTGTGTATGTGTGTGTGTGTGTGTGTGTGTGTAAGTGTGTGTGTGGGGTGTGTGTGTGTGTGTGTGGATACATCCTGCTGCTACCACGTGCTGTGAGGGATGACAAACAGACAGACAGACAGACAGACAGGACTGACTGTGCAGTCCACCATGGCATCCTCTGGCCTCTTGCCTTGACCTTTCCCTCTCCTAGTGGCTATTGACCCAGCTGTCAAAGGACTGGACCTGTGTCGGGAACAGTATGGATGGTCGTTTTGTTTGCTTTACATGTATACCCCGTTATGGATTGTTGTGTGCGTAGTCAAAGATGAAAGTGTCTGGAAATGAGGTGATGCATATTGAATGTTGCCTTTTTTCTTTTGTTTAAAAAAACATGCCTTTCCCTTTGTTAGTGGCTATTGACTCTATCTGTCAGAGGACTGGACTTGGGGGAGGGGGGGAGGAGTATGGATGTTTTTTCCTTTGCTTACATGTATACTGCATCACAAATCATCCACCCCACACTATAGCTCCCAGATATTTAAGGGTAAGGACAGTTTCAGTTTGGTTTTCTTGTTTATGGTAATGTCAGTACTGATGCCATCGATGTTATTTGTCATCAAATGAGTTTTTCTCTGCACTGATCAGTATGCCACATGCTAAAGAGGCCTCATAACCCCCCCCCCCTCCCCCCAAAAAGATGGTGCTTCATGACCTGCATGCAACTGAGGCCACAAAAAGAGGCCTCATTGGTGTGATTTGTCAAGTTAGCCAGCTCATGGTTTAGTCACAGCCAGAGAGATAAAGACAGGCAGACAAACAGCAGACAGACAGGCAGACAGGCAAAAAGGAAACAGGCAAGAAATGACAGATAAACAGAGACAGAGAAACAGACAATGACACAGATGTACAAGGCACAGACATTCTAAAACAGCGGGAGGGAAAAACCCGTTGTCTCACCAAAGCCCTTCACCCCCAAAAGATCTCTAGCCTACACTTGGGGCCAGACCAGACCCCTTTCCATTTGCCCACAGAGGACAAGAAAGGCCACAGTGTGTGTGTGTGTGTGTGTGTGTGTGTGTGTGTGTGTGTGTGTGTAAGCGTGTGTGTGTGTGTGTGTGCGCGCGTGCGTGCGTTCGTGCGTGCGTGTGTGTGTGTGTGTGTCAGTGTGTGTGTGTGTGTGTGTGTGTGGATACATCCTGCTTCTACTACGTGCTGTGAGGGATGACAAACAGACAGACAGACAGACAGACAGGACTGACTGTGCAGTCCACCATGGCATCCTCTGGCCTCTTGCCTTGACCTTTCCCTCTCCTAGTGGCTATTGACCCAGCTGTCAAAGGACTGGACCTGTGTCGGGAACAGTATGGATGGTCGTTTTGTTTGCTTTACATGTATACCCCGTTATGGATTGTTGTGTGCCTAGTCAAAGATGAAAGTGTCTGGAAATGAGGTGATGCATATTGAAGGTTGCCTTTTTCTTTTGTTTGAAAAAATGGTGCTTTTCCCTTTGTTAGTGGCTATTGACTCTATCTGTCAGAGGATCCGGGAACAGTATGGATGGTCCTTTTCTTTGTTTTACATGTATACCCCATTGTGGATTGTTGTGTGCATAGTAAAAGATGAAAGTGTCTGGAAATGAGGTGATACATATTGAAGGTTGCCTTTTTCTTTTGTTTGAGAAAAATTGGGGGTAGTGATTAGGTTCTATTTTTCTGTTCCTGATCAGTTGTATATTTCTTTTCTTCTTTTATGTCTGTGAGCCTTGGTTGTGGTGTGATGGCATGTGCACATGCATGCGATCAGGTGTATGCGTGTGTATGTGTATGTGGGGTGGTGGGGGAGGTACGGGTTGTATGTATGTATGTATGTATGTATGTATGTATGTATGTATGTATATAATATATATATATATATATGTGTGTGTGTGTGTGTTAGTGTGTGTGTGTGTGTGTGTGTGTGTCAAAGTCACATTTTTAGTTACAGATAGTACATTAAATAAGCAAAACACTTGCGTATCTTTCATCAAGCCATCTGTGTGTGTGCGTGCGTATGTGCGTGTGTGTGTGCGTGCATGTGGGCATGTGTGAGTGTGTTTGTGTGTGTGTGTGTGTGTGTTTATGTGTGTGTGTGCGTGTAAAATCACAAATATTCAGTTCCCTTTAATTTTTTCTAAGGGAGCAGAACACACACACACACATAATACACTCATGCACACACACTAAAACACACTCAAGCACATACACACACACTATCACTATCACTAAAATATAAATCACGAATCATTCACCTTCACATGAATATGACAACAGTTTTTCTCAGAAAACATTACCAAACAAACATTCCACTACTCTACCAAAATCTTAAGGAAAAACAATTCAATAACCAAACAAAAGAGAGGAAAGAGATTTACAGAGACAGAGAGAAGAGAGAGAAGAAAAGAGTTGGAAGGAGGACGAGAAATATACAAAGACAGAGAGAAAAATATGAAACAGCGAAACTCAGAGAGGGAAACCTACTGCAGTGACAAAACATGTGCACACTCCAGACAGTGTATCAGAAATTCGATAAACTAATCGAAACTCATGTGACTCAGACTTCTAGAAAACTACAGGGAAAAAATGGGAAAAGCCTGGGAACTGCTAGCAAGAAGGAACATTCTTGTATTTTTAAGAAATATGAACAGAACAATCCTTCGATCTACATGACCCTCCTACCAAACTGGTTCAAAGATTTAAACTTTTTTCTGGACATAGAAATCCTTGCTAGGAATATGCATGCGCGTGAAAAAATGTCTGTTTCTTTTCCTGTGTTGTCGATGCCTCATGATAGATGTTCAATACCTTCTTGGAGGCAGGACATGGTAATGGGGCAAGCTTGCCCTATGCTCATTGTTCGTGACTATGACGTCATTTCCGTCAGCCTCGCTTTCGTTGCTGCAGGCTAATGGAGGATTAGATTAATGCCTTAGCCTTTCTTGTCATTTGCATGGCAATTCTGAAACCTTGTCATTGCTACGTGGTTTTCTTTCGCCAAACACAACTATTGTTGTCTGTCATATGTGCTAAAAATGCGTTGCGCTGCCGTTAAATGCCTCACAAGTCGGGCCGAGCACGTGAGACTTCAGTGTAGGAGAGAATTGTTATCGTTTTTAGTCCTTCTGGGGGAAAAAAGGGCAGGAGAATGAACCAAGAAGGAAGAAAATAGACAACGGTGGGGGGGAAAAATGGCTGCATATGCAAAATCTGACCAGTGTCAACCTTGGAGCCCTGGCTGAGAAGTGAGGGAAAACACAGAAAACCCACAAGAGGGAAACAGATTAAAGTTTGAAATAGTCTGCACCATATGTATATATATTATATATACATATACATATATATAATTTTATGTATAGATAGATAGATAGATAGATAGATAGATAGATAGATAGATAGATAGATAGATAGATAGATAGATAGATAGATAGATAGAAGATAGATAGATAGAGATCAACAACCAACTCCACCCCCCCCCATCACCCTGCCGGAGTGTACAACATTTGTCGGGGGGGGGGGGGGGGGGCGCCCGCGGTGTATACGTTTACATTTGAATTTGTAAAAAAATCTATTAATTTTAACTGGCTGCATGCGAGAAAGACTAGGATGAATGAAAGCGCTTTGATTTGTTTTTGTAGGATAAAGCGCTCTATAAATTCCATGTATTATATATAGATATATATATATATATATATATAGAGAGAGAGAGAGAGAGATATATATATATAGAGAGAGAGATATATATATATATATATTCCTGCCTGATCACATCTCCTGACAGGCGTTCAATAGCCAGGCCAAGGCAGGGGGGAAGAGTGTGTCATGGTGGACATGTACCATCACCTCTTTTCTGTCAGCCTCCCTGAAGCAGTGTAGTGATGCTGTGAGGAGTTTTCTGCTGCATTCTGTATGGCAAATGGAATGAGCAGTTTTGCTCTGGCGTGATGTATATGGCTATTGATCTTTGGTGTATGTTTTGATCGAACGGGAATGAGTGTCTGTCTCTATCTGTCTTTGTCTCTATCTCTCACTGCCCCCTCTCTGTCTCCTTGTCTCGCTGTCTCTGTTTCTCTCTGTCTCTGTATGTCTGTCTCTCTCGTGTCTCTCTCTCTTTGACTTCTTTTGAATGTCTGCCTCTCTTTCTGCTTCTCCTCAAGAACATGTGTAGGAGTGTGTGTGTGTGGTGTGTGTGTGTGTGTGTGTGTGTGTGTGTGTGTGTGTGTGTGTGTGTGTGTGTGTGTGTGTGTGTGTGTGTGTGTGTGTGTGTGTGTGTGTGTGTGTGTGTGTGTGTGTGTGTGTGTACATGCATGTGAGTATTTGCTATAAAATTCGCATCTCATTATCTCGTAAAATTAAGTGCAATTGGTGTTAATGCATACACAAAATGTTACATGCATTTTACATATGACCTTTTTCACAAACAGACAGACAAACAGACAGACAGACGGATGGATGGACGAATGGATGGACGGACGGACGGACGGAAGGACAGAAAGACAGATAGATAGACAGATAGACAGACAGAGAGATAGATAGATAGATAGATAGATAGATAGATAGATAGATAGATAATAGATAGATAGATAGATAGATAGATAGATAAATAGATAAACAGACAGACAGACAGACATACAGACAGACAGATAGATAGATAGATAGATAGATAGATAGATAGATAGATAGATAGATAGATAGATAGATAGATAGATAGATAGATAGATAGATAGACAGATAGACAGACAGAAAGGAAGATGAGAAGACAAAAAGACACACAGACAGATAGACAGACAGATAGATAGATAGATAGATAGATAGATAGATAGATAGATAGATAGATAGATAGATAGATAGATAGATAGATAGATAGATAGATAGACAGACAGACAGATAGACAGACAGAAAGGAAGATGGGAAGACAAAAAGACAGAAAAGACGGGAAAAACCCAGACAGAGGGGATAGACAGAGAGTTTGGTAGATAGTTTAGATAGATGGGTAGTTTAGATAGATAGAAAATTTAGATAGTTTAGACAGACGACAGACAGACAGACAGAAGATAGATAAGATGATAGAAAATTTTAGATAGATAATAAATAGAAAACATAGATAGAAAAATTTGTTAGATAGAAGATAGATAGTTTAGATAGATAGTTTAGATAGTAAAAAGATAATAGTTTGTTTAGATAGATAGTTTAAATTTGGCGATAGGCAGATGGGCAGTTAGGCAGTTTAAGTTGGGCAGAAAGATAGGAGATAGAAGCAGACAGAAAGTTTTTACAGACAGCCCGGACAGACGGGCGGGCAGGCGGGCAGGAGATTAAAAAAAAGGACAAAATTGGCAGAAAAGGGCCAAAAACAAAAACAAAAAAAACCTAAATTTTTCCAAAAAAGGTTCCAACAAAGGGGCTTTAAAAAAAAATATCCCCAAATTTTATAAACAAACAAAAGGAAGAAAAACAAAAAAACTGTTAATTTTTAACCAACGGGGGAAAAAGGGAAGGAAGAAAAAAAAAAAAAAACCCTTTTTTGTTAAGTTTCCCCCCCCAGAAAAAGAAAAAGGAAGGAAAAAAAAAAGTTTTAAAATAAATTTTTAAGGGGGAAAAAAACAATTCTTTTCTGATGACCCCCCCCCCCCCCCCTCCCCCCCTCCCCCCAAAAAGAAAAGTCAAACCCCGTACCCCAAATCCACCCCCCCAACTAGTAAGCCCCCATAAAAAGTCTAACCCGGGGGGCACCCCCAGCCCCCCCCGAACCCGACCCCCCCAGGCCTGGGAAAAATTGGGAAAACATGCTTCACGTTTTTCATTGACCCTTTTTTTTTTAATTTAGTTTTGTTTGCATGGCTGCTTTGCCCATTTAAAAGGCCTAGAAAACCAAGTACCTTTGACTTTTAAATAAAAAATGGCCATGTCAAGTTATGTTTTGTCACCATAATAATAAGAGCCGTTGATATTGATTCAGCTTACCTTGGGGAAATTTTTTTTAAAGTCTTTTTTTTGGAGCTGCATCAAAAAAGATTTAGGCCCAATTCTCCTTTTTTAAATTTTTCCCAAAAAAAATTTTTTAAAAAATTGGGAAATTTCCCTCCCCCATACTGAAGCCCGAGGGGGCGAACCTGCTTTTCAGGTGTTTAAAGGGGGACTGTGGAAAGTATTTCCTTTAACGTGACGGGAAAACCGGGGCATTTTACAACAAAGAAGATTGTATATCTTATTTAAGGGGCATTCTGTCTGTCTTTGCCCTTTCTCTCTCTCTCTTTTCCTTCTCTCTCTCTCCCCCTCTCTCTCCCCTCCCCTTTTCTCTCCCCTCTCTCCTCCCCCCAACAAAAACGGGGAAAAAAGGGAAAACCCATAGCAACAATTTAATCTCAAAAGAAGATCCAACAAAGTTTTGGGCCAAAAAAAGTTACGAATTCCATCACACAGGGGGGATCAAAAAAATTCGAAAAAACTGATGGGACACTCATTTGACTCAAAAATGGTGGAAAACAGAAGGAAAAAAAACGGGAAAAAAAACCTTTTAATTTAAAACCCACCAAAAGGGAAAGGGAAAGGGAAAGGGAAAGGGAAAAGGAAAAGGAACACCTTACATAAAACCCTTATAACAAGAAAAAATTCTTTGATTGCATGCCCCCCCCCCCCCCCCCCCCCCCCCCCCCCCCCCCCCCCCCCCCCCCCCCCCCCCCCGCTTCTTCCACCCCATACGAAAACCCGTTCAAAAAATCGAACCCCTGTACACAAAAATTCCATCAAAAGATATGTATGCACATAAAAAAATGTCTGCCTTTTTTTGGATTGGGGGAATATCATGACGGGTTTGCTCGATATTTTTGTATGGGGCGGGCCTAGGAAATTTGGCAACATCCCTCACGGTTCATTGAGCCTTTTTTTATTTAGCCTTGCTTGCATGGCTGCTGCCCAGTTAAGGACTACACAGTACCTTTGATTTTTAAAAAGGGAGGGCCCAAAGTAAGTTACTGCTTTGTCACCTAAAAATTAAGAGCCATTAAATTTTTGTTTCCCCTTTCCCTTTGGGGGAAAAATTCCCTTTTAAAAAGTCTTTTTTTTGATTTCTGCTTCAAAAAACAAGGTTCATTCCCCTTGTTTTTTTTTCCAAAAAATTTTAAAAAAATAGCAATTCTCTCCCATACTGAAGTCTGGGGGTTTTCCGAACCAACTTTTCGGGGTGGTTAAGGGGACTGTGGAAGAATTTTTGTTCAGTCCACAGACAACACCCATGGGGACAACAAAGAAGATTGTATAAAAATCTTCTAAGAGCGGGTTTCTGTATCTCTCTCTCCCCTCTTCTCTCTCCCCTCTCTCTCTCTCTCTCTTTTTCCCCTCCCCTCCCCCCTCTCTCTCTCTCTCTCTCCTCTTCCCCTCTTTTCCTCCCCCTCTTCCATCTCTCCCCTCTCCCCCCTCTCTCTCTCTACCCCCCCCTTCTACTCTCAACAAAACTTGAAAAACGGACAGACATGCAACAACTAAATGAAACAAAAAAAAAATCCATAAAAAGCTTTGCCAAAAGAAATGTAAATCTCCATCACAAGAGGATCAGAAATTCGAAAAAACGGATCGACACTCATGGGGACTCGACTTGGTGGAAAAAAGAAGGAAGAAAAAAAAAAAAAACCCTTTAAAACCCATCAAAAGGGAAAGGGGGGGGAAAGGGAAAGGGAAAGGAAAGGAATGAACAGTCTTACATCAAACTATAACAAGAACAATTCTGTGATCTGCATGACACCCCCCCCCCCCCCCCCCCCCCCCCCCCCCCCCCCCCCCCCCGCTTCTTCCACCCCTACCGAAACAGTTCAAAAGAATCGAAGCCCTGTACACATAAATCCATCACAAGACTATGTATGCACATGAAAAATGTCTGCACTTTTTTCTGAAGTTGTGGAATATCATGACAGATGTTCGATACTTCTTGTAGGAGGCAGCCCTAGGAAATTTGGTAACATGCATCACGTTGTTCATTGAGCCTTTTTTTTTTTATTTAGCC
The DNA here is from genome assembly GCA_028751875.1 of Rapana venosa. Lineage (NCBI taxonomy): Eukaryota > Metazoa > Mollusca > Gastropoda > Neogastropoda > Muricidae > Rapana > Rapana venosa. The sequence goes on along the minus strand of CM054158.1, from coordinate 50,329,343 downwards.
TTGCTTGCATGGCTGCATGTCTAGTTAAGGACTAAGCACAGTTCCTTTGATTTTCTATAAAGATGGCCAATGTCAAGTTACTGCTTTGTCATCATAATAATAAGAGCCATTGATATTGATTGATTCAGCTTACCTTGGGGAAATTCTTTTAAAGTCTTTTCTTTGAGTCTGCATCTAAAAGACTAGGTCCATTCTCCTTGTTTATTTCTCCAGAAAGATTTTTTAAAAATAGCAATTCTCTCCCATACTGAAGTCCGATGGGTCGTACCTGACTTTTCAGGTGCTTAAGGGACTGTGGAAAGCATTTCCGTTCACGTGACAGACAACAGCATGTGACAACAAAGAAGATTGTATAATATCTACTAAGAGCAGTTCTGTATGTCTTTCTCTCTCTCTCTCTCTCTCTCTCTCTCTCTCCTCTCTCTCTCTCTCTCTCTCTCTCTCTCTCTCTCTCTCTCTCTCTCTCTCTCTCCTCTCTCTCCCTCTCTCTCTCTATCTCTATCTCTCAACAAAACTTGCAAACAGACAGACATAGCAACAACTAAATGCACAAAAAGAAAATCCAGCAAAGCTTTGCCAATATGTATGTGTACTCCATCACACAGAGTATCCAGACTTGATAAACTGAATGACACTCATGTGACTCAGACATGGTGAAAACAGAAGGAAGAAAAAACAGAAAAAAAAACGTTAACCCACCAGAAGGAAGGACGGAAGGAAGGAAGGAAGGAAGGAAGGAACAGTCTTACATCAAACTATGACAAGAACAATTCTTTGATCTGCATGACACCCCCCCCCCCCCCTCCGCCTCTTCCACCCCTACCGAAACAGTTCAAAAGAATCGAAGCCCTGTACACATAAATCCATCACAAGAATATGTACGCACATGAAAAATGTCTGCACTTTTTTCTGGAGTTGTGGAATATCATGACAGATGCTCGATACTTCTTGTAGGAGGCAACCCTAGGAAATTGGGCAACATGCATCATGTTGTTCATTGAGCCATTTTTTATTTAGCCTTGCTTGCATGGCTGCATGTCCAGTTAAGGACTAGCACAGTACCTTTGACTGTCTATAAAGATGGCTGATGTCAAGTTACTGCTTTGTCACCATAATAATAAGAGCCGTTGATATTGATTCAGCTTACCTTGGGGAAATTCTTTTAAAGTCTTTTCTTTGAGTCTGCATCTAAAAGACTAGGTTCATTCTCCTTGTTTATTTTTCCAGAAAGATTTTAAAAGATAGCAATTCTCTCCCATACTGAAGTCGATGGGTCGAACCTGACTTATCGGGTGCTTCAGGGACTGTGGAAAGCATTTCCGTTCATGTGACAGACAACAGCATGTGACAACAAAGAAGATTGTATAATATCTACTAAGAGCAGTTCTGTATCTCTCTCTCTCTCTCTCTCTCTCTCTCTCTCTCTCTCTCTCTTTCTGGCAAAATGGCAATCCTTTCAAACCGACCTTATAGAGAAGAACTGACTAAAAAGGGAATCCGAGTGGCAAATGACTTGACCACATCACAAGCAAGGGCAGTAGCAGCTGCAAAGAGTGAGGGAAAGTTTGCTTACTTTAAACAAGGCAAATTGATTGTGGAGCCCAGAAGACCTGACTCAAGAACATACACAGAAGTGGTTGTAGGAAATGGGACAGAGGGCACACATGGAAAACCATTCCAGCTGGAAGTGAAAGCAGGAACGGGAGCAATCATGACGTCACCACCCTGGAGGAGAAGACAAACCAGGACAGGGCCAGCTGTCAGAAACAACCAAACAGGGAACCCTCAAGGTCACCGGGCACCAGGAAGGGGAAGACTTCATCAGGACTCCAAGCCAACATGGGTCACCTTCACTGCCAGACATCAGGAATCGGGTCTCTGCTGTACGTGATGATCACCGTCAACCGGAAAATGGACGCAGACAAAGACAATCTGACATGCACAATCTGAGGGACAGCAGGGCTCCAGGGAGAGGTCCTGCCTCTCAAAGGAATCAGAGAAGCCCTCAGCCACGTCGATCAAGCGCAAAGTCAATAAACCATAGGACAGGCAGGGCCATTCATCTGGTGTATCAGTTCTTACGTTTAATGTGGAAGGCCTTGCTGGTAAGATTCATGATGGTTCCTTTATGCAATATGTTTCTTCCTTTGATATGCATAGCTTGACAGAAACATTTATTGACAATTCCTTTGATTTAACTGGGTTATTCCCAGAGCATGTCATAATGGTATCACCAGCAAGGAAATTGTCCGTCCAAGGAAGAAGGTCGGGAGGGGTGATTTTGCTCATTAACGTAAATTGTACAAGAATATATGAAACCTGTAGAGGTAAACTGTGCAAACACAATGCTGTAATGATTGATAAGTCATTTTTAGCACAGACAAAAATTCCTGTTCATAGCATGTTATGTTGTGCCAGAGAATGGCCCGTTATACGATTATATGGTGGCCAGAAATGGCATTGAGTATATTAGAGGACAGTATTGCCAATCAGGTAGAAAACGAAGAAGTGTACTTTATGATCTGTGGAGATCTGAATGCTCGAACAGCTTCCCAGCAGGCAAAATTAGAGAGCATGCCAGTCTACTCCCATGATGGTGATGATGATGACGACAATGATTTGGAAGTAAAGGGAATGTTTGACAGGTGTTCTAAGGACACAACAGTTAACAATTTTGGTCGTTCATTGCTTGATCTGTGTCTTATGCTCGATTGCATTGTTCTGAATGGGGTTTGTGAGGGGGACAAAAATGGGGATTTTACTTTTATAAGTTCAAATGGCTCTAGTGTAATTGACTATTTTGTTATGTCTCAAAATTTGTTTTCTCGAATGAACAGTGTTATGCAAGTCATGGATCGTTTAGATTCTTGGCACCTACCTGTGGAATTGCACTTGGATAATATAGGCAGAAGTTCTGAAACTGAAGTCATAAATGACATGAAAGAGGATCGTGCGGTGTGGTCAGATGAGTTTGCCCAGTTGTAGAAGAATGAATTAGCCTCATTAGAATTTAAGGAGACAGTTCAAGAAGCATGTCATGTTTTAGACGAAAATATTGATAAACCAGTTGATGTAACGACAAAGGCACTGCTTGGAGCAGCTGAATGTATGGTAAAAACTGTTGGGGGCAAAATGAAAAAAAACCAATGACTGGTTTGATTATGAATGCCACGAAAAGAAACGTCAAGTTAAAAGGCTTCTGAGAGAATTTAGAAGGACAAATAGACTCGAAGTGAAAGAGGACATTTGTACAATCCAAGAAGGAGTACAAAAAGATGCCTAAAAGCAAAAAAAGTATGACTTCGACCAGAATAGACTGACAAAACTTAAAGAAAATGTGAGAGACTCCAAGTCCTTTTGGAAGACTATTCGTTCTGTTAATTGTAAACGAAAAATCTGTAACTCAATTTCTAATGACCAATGGTATGACCATTTCCTTAGATTATTTCAAGACTTTGAGAGTACGATACAGGACCAGGAAACAGTGGAAGATGAAACTGTCAGAATCGACAATGTTGTGCAAGACCAAGTCCTTGAAGAACCTATATCTAAACAAGAAGTAATCGCAGCCATAAAGAGATTGAAAGAGGGGAAAAGTGCTGGTCCAGACAGAATTATAGGAGAGATGCTTAAAAATGTGGATGACACTATAATTGACTATTTGGTGCAGTTGTTCAATAAGCTTTTTGATGAGGGTTTATTTCCAAAGGAATGGTCTAAATCTTAATTGTGCCAATACATAAGAAGGGAGCAACTGTATGCCAGACAACTATCGAGAGTTTCTCTGACAAGCATAATGAGTAAAGTATACACATCCATATTAAATAGAAGACTTTCAGACTGGGTTGAAACAAATGAAAAAATCAGAGAAGAGCAAGCAGGCTTTAGAAAGGGATATAGCACAGTTTGATCATATTTTTACTCTCTATGGGCTTGTACAGAAACATTACAGAAGCATGCTAAACTGTTTGTTGCATTCATAGATTTCAGAAAAGCATTCGATTCGGTAGATAGGAATATACTATGGGTTATACTTCATAAAACAGGAATTAATGGGAAACTGTACAGGGCTATAAAGGGTATATATTCATCTGTAATGGCTTGTGTACGCAACAGATGTTCTTACACAGATTACTTTGACTGTCCCAGAGGCGTTAAACAAGGTTGTTTGTTGAGTCCCTTAATGTTTTCAATTTTCATAAACGAACTGGCTACTGAAGTAGCGAAGTCCGGAAAACATGGAATACAAATGATCCCAGGAGCAGTTGAATTATTCCTGTTACTTTTCGCAGATGATGTCATTCTTTTGTCTAGCACACCTACAGGACTGCAAAATCAACTGAACACATTAAAATCAGAAGCAGATCGTCTGGGCCTCAGAGTAAATTCAGAGAAAACGATGGTTATGGTATTTAGGATGGGAGGTCACTTGGGAATGAGAGAAAAATGGACTTATGGGGACCAAAAACTTAAAGTAACAAATAACTATAAGTACCTTGGGGTAACATTTTCAACAAAGTTGTGTAATAGCTCTATGTTTGATATGATGTGTCAAAAAGCTAAAAATGGAGTTATGCAAATTATCAAATCAATGAGAAGATTAGCTTCTGCTGATAGTACATTATTTTGGAAACTGTTTGACACACACAATAGAACCTGCCCTGACGTATGCAGCAGAAGTATGGGGTCTAGAAGATACCACACAAATTGAAAAGTACACACCTTTGCCATGAAAAAAATTCTTATGTGTTCCATTACATGCATCAAATAAACTTATGTACGGAGAAACTGGTAGATACCCCTTTTATATAAGAACCATAACTAAATGCATTAAATACTGGATTAAACTTATCAGGTTCCTATGTTAAGAATAAACAGACAAGCATACGAGATGCTGCTTATACAATATAATAATGGTAAAGTAAACTGGGCGACTAAAGTAAAAGATCTTTGACGATAAATGGATTTGGTATTGTTTGGCTATGCCAGGGGGTGGGTTATGAAGAACAGTTTGTTAGAGAATTGAAAGATAGACTTATTCATGTTTTCATCAAACTGGCATGAAACAGTTAATGTCTAGTGAAAAATACACTTGGTATAGCTCCTTTAAAGATGCGTTTGGTCCAGAAACAGTATCTGATATCGTTAACTAATAAAAGGCTTCGAAGTAATTTACTAAAATTTAGGCTAAGATTGTGTGGTCTTTTGAACTGCAAACAATGGTATATTACAGCAGAGACAGACAACAACTCTTGTCCAGCATGTGGAGAAGAAGAAGAAGACGAATTTCACTTTTTGTTTGCTTGTAGAACTTATCATGACATTCGCCAAAAAATTGCTTTTTTGACAAACCCAACCAACAGGTCCACCAATCTTGTACAAAAGGTGTTATCTTCAAATAATATGTCCGAGCTTAAATCTTTAGCAATATATATAACGCAGGCTCTAGATAAACGTAAGCAGACTATGAATGAAACGGATCCTATACGTAATAACTGAAAATATTGGTTGGCATTTATCTGGACTTTGGATTATTACTCATGTCCTTTTCATATTCATTCCTATGTTAATATGTTACTTACAATTACCCCCTTTGACTGATGGGCTTGTAGCTTTTGTCAAATAAAATTCGTTCATTCATTCATTCATTCTCTCTCTTTCTCTCTCTCTCCCTCTCTCTCTCTCTATCTCTATCTCTCAACAAAACTGGCAAACAGACAGACATAGAAACAACTAAATGCACAAAAGAAAATCCAGCAAAGCTTTGCCAATATGTATGTGTACTCCATCACACAGAGTATCCAAATTCGATAAACTGATCGACACTCATGTGACTCAGACATGGTGAAAACAGAAGGAAGAAAACAGAGCAAGACAATTAACCCACCAGAAGGAAGGAAGGAAGGAAGGAAGGAACAGTCTTACATCAAACTATAACAAGAACAATTCTGTGATCTGCATGACACCCCCCCCCCCCCCATCCCCGCCTCTTCCACCCCTACCGAAACAGTTCAAAAGAATCGAAGCCCTGTACACATAAATCCATCACAGGACTATGTATGCACATGAAAAATGTCTGCACTTTTTTCTGGAGTTGTGGAATATCATGACAGATGTTCAATACTTCTTGTAGGAGGCAGCCCTAGGAAATTTGGCAACATGCATCACGTTGTTCATTGAGCCATTTTTTATTTAGCCTTGCTTGCATGGCTGCATGTCCAGTTAAGGACTAGCACAGTACCTTTGATTTTCTATAAAGATGGCCAATGTCAAGCTTCTGCTTTGTCACCATAATTATAAGAGCCATTGCATAATGATGTGCGTTTAGCCATCTTTCTTTAACCTTACTTACATTGCTTATGGGTGACTGTTTCCGCACCTTAGCTTCAGTACAGTCCCCCAGTTAACACAGCTGTAAATGGGTATCTGTCCTTTTTAGGGTCCGGGAAGGTAAAGCGGTGAGGGAGAGGAGATGGGTGCCGTCCTCAATATGCTGGCCCCTAGAGAAGCTGAGGTCTCTGATGCCTCTCACTCTAATATGGCCACATAGGTTATGGTACACCTGTACCTTTAACATGGCTGCATGACAGTAGAGAACTACCACAGTACCTTTGACTGTCTATAAAGATGGCTGATGTCAAGCTACTGCTTCGTAACTATAGAAGTGCCACTGATAGTGGTTTGGACTAGCTTTGTGAACAAGTAACAAGCCTTTGCTTTGAGCCTGCATCTAAAAGACTAAGTCCATTCTCCTTGTTTATTTTTCCACAAAGACTTAAAAAGATAGCAATTCTCTCCCATACTGAAGCCGGATGCGCTGGGCCTGATTTTGTCAGGTGTTTAAGGGCAGCAGAAAGCATTTTTGTTCATATAACCTTCAACAATAGTTGCTGTCTGAGTGTAGGACAACAAAGATGAGGATTTAAATATTTTGACTCAGAGCAGTTTATCTGTTTAGTAATTAGAATCTTGTGTGTAAGTGATCCCACCTTGGTCTCTGTGGCTTTGTCTGTCTGTCTGTCTGTCTGTCTGTCTGTCTCTCTCTCTCTCTCTCTCTCTCTCTCTCTCTCTCTCTCCATCTGTCTCTCTCTTTCTCTGGGGGTTTTTTTGGGCGGGTGTTGTTCCATGATGTATCCCTGACATGTGTGGGGACCGGATGTAAAAAGCACATGAGTGCTTATTCATTATTGTTGAAATAAAAGAATTTGACTTCATTGATTTGCTTTGATTTCATTTCATTCTCTCTCTCTGTCTCTCTCTCTCTCTGTCTCTCTCTCTGTTTCTCTCACTGTCTCTCTCTGTGTCTCTCTTTGTCCCACTCTCTCTCTGTCTATCTCTCTGTCTCTCTCGGTATTTCTCTGTATGTCTCTCTCTCTCTCTCTCTCTCTCTCTCTCTCTCTCTCTCTCTCTCTCCCACGGACATGTAATCTGACATAGATACTGAGATATTTCCAAAGGAAGTTTAACTAACAGTTGTATCATTTGCAGAGAGATAAGTGTGCACACTTTAGCACACAAAAAGGAGCACGACACTCCTTGAACCTGCATGATCCTCACATTTAAACAGTTCAAATCTATGATAGGAAAAAAAGTACACGGACATACATATACACATGAGAAAGTTGCCCCCACTTTTCCCTGCCCTGTCACATCTCCTTGACAGGCGTTCAATAGCCAGACCAAGGCAGGGGGGAAAGAGTGTGTCATGGTGGACATGTACCATCACCTCTGTTCTGTCAGCCTCCCTGAGCATTGTGTAGTGATGCTGGAGGGTGTTTTCCTTGTGCATTCTGTATGGCAAATGGCACCAGGAGTTTTGCTCTGCGGTGGGTGATAATGCCATGACTTTGGTGTTCTGCATTTTGACGAAAATGGGGAATGAGGTTTTTGTCTGTCTTGCCTGCCTGTGTCTTTGGTCTGTCTGTCTGTCTGTCTGTCTGTGTCTCTCTCTCTCTCTCCTCTCTCTCTCTCTCTCGCTCTCTCTCTCTCTCTCTCTCTCTCTCTCTCTCTCTCTCTCTCTCTCTCTCTCTCTCTGGAGGAGAGTTTTAATCTGTGAGGGTTTTCCTGCATTATGTATGGTAAATCGAATGGGGATTTTTTTCATGTGGTGTTGTGTATATGGCTATTGATCTTTTAGTGTGGGTTTTGATGAGAATGGGAATGAGTGTCTCTGTCTCCTGGTATTTTTTGTCTACATATGTGCTTGCTTCTTTTCATATGTGTGTGTGTGCCTCTGTATGTGTATGAGCGTGTGCGTGTGTGTGTGTGTGTGGAAAGGAGGTGCTACAAATAGTTGCAAAGAGATTTCCCTTCCTGTATTGTAAATTATGTTAATCCTTACACTGGTGCAATTCAACACCATACATAGTACTGCCATTGGTAAATTACCACAGAGAAAAAACATAGAAGATGGTCATGTTTTGAACGGTGTATTATTTCCTTTTTTTATACTTATTTTAACAATACATATTGAATGACATTTTTTCATAATCGAACAGAGAACATAGCAAACACAATTTTCTTGTTTTTGGGAAGGGGGGGGGCATTCCTTGGTACTTATCAGGTTAACGTTTTTTTGGCTGCTGAAAAACACATCAATTATCATGCTCTGTACAAAAAACCGAGTACTCTAAATCAGAATTTCTCCTAGGAGGGGGCAAAGTGCCCCCTTTGCAAATTACAAGGCAGGAGAAGACTAAGCATAACATTCCCCCTGGGGATTGCAGAGCCCAAAAAAGATATCACATGCAATGAAGTACATGGGAAAAGAGGAATGATCTTAGGGAATGATTTCTCGGGCTAAAAAAAACTTTTTTTAAAAAAGGATATTTTTAAAATTTATTTTGTTTTTTTCCCTAATTTGTGTGTCCATAGGGGAGTGAGGGGCAGGCCCTTAACTTCCCCAAGGACCAGCTTTTTGAGGGCGGGGCCCATCCCCTCTCCCTCGCTGTTTCCCTTCCCTGCCCCTTTTTTAAAGAGGGCAGGCCCCCATTTACAGTGGGGGAACGGGGGGAAAAACGTACTGAAAGCCAATGTCAAAAACAGTCCCCATCCAAGTGTCGATGTGCTTAACCTTAGTTTGGGGGGGAAGGAGTGCTTGACCACGAGCTTTTCCCGTCTCAAACTTTTTTAATACACCCCTTAAAAAAAAAAGGGCCCCGTGAAAGCAGAAGTATGGGGCTTTCATAGATTTAAAAAAGCGGGAAAGGAATTTAACCAAAAAAAAAAAATAGTTCATACAAAATATCAAAAATGGTAAAATAAATCCACTTTTTTACATAACAGAAAAAGAGGGAGAGCAAGGTTAGCACAAGAAGAGAGTTTTTCATTACATCTTCAATCTTTTTATTTACTGAAAAAAGTTGTGTGGGGCGGAATTCGCTTTTCCCCCTGCGCTCGAGCAACTGTATTACTTTTTTAGGACACCCTGAAAAATTGGGGGGGTATTGTTTCGTTGGGGGGGGAAATTGAAAACCGTCCTTTCCCTACACTTCGCCTTCCTGAAAAAGTATTTTAAAGCGCCTTTTTTTTTGGGGCTCATCCCCCCTGTTCATACTGTGCTGCCATGGGGAAATTGTAAAGGTCGTGGAGATCACACTCTCCATCTGTTACTTTTTGAGGGGTTTTGGATAGGCACGGGAAAAAGGGTCCTACTTTTTTTTTCCCTGCCTTGTCACATCTCCTTGAAGGCGTTCAATCCCGCCCCGGCAGGGGGGGGGGTGTGTCATGGTGGACATGTCCCATCCCTCTGTTCTGTAGCCCCCCTGAAGAGTGTAGGATGGTGAGGGGTTTCCTGCTGCTTTCTGTATGGAAAAAGGAACGGGGAATTTTTTGTTTGGCGTGGTGACATTGCCATTGACCTTTGGTTTTTCTGCATTTGACGAAAATGGGAAATGATTTTTTCTGTCTGTTGTCTGTTGTCTGTTGTCTCTCTCTCTGTCTTTCTTCTCTTCCTCTCTCTTCTTTTTCCCCTCTTCCCCCTCTTTCTTCCCCTCCCTCTCTCTCTCTCTCTCTCTCTCTTTCTCTCTCTTCTCATCATGTTGTGTTGTTTGAAAGGTTTTTTCCCCTTGTTTTTTTATAGTCCTAATAGGGCAAGAGCCGGATAAAAAAAAAAGTATGTGTTGCTTTTTCTATTAATTTTATAATAATAAAGTATGGAATTTTTATACGTGATCTTGTAAAGCAAACAAAACAAAGGTCAGATTTTATTTCATCCCTTTAAGTCACGGAGTTTCTCTCCGTGAAATTCGGGTGCCTTCCCGGGGGGGGAGGGGGAGAACGCCCTCGCCCTTGCGCTGCGCCACCCTTTCACCTTTTTTTCTGAGTGTTTTGTTTTATCAAAGAGTTTGGCTTTTTTTTTTTAAGAATTTTTCCAGGCAACTTCTTTTGCGTGGGTTTTTTTTACGTGCGCGAAATTATTATCTTTAAAAAAAAGATTTATTTTTTCAATAAGATTCATTCTCTCTCTCTCTCTCTCTTTTTCTCTCTCTCTCTCTCTCTCTCTCTCTCTCGTCTCGCTCTCGCTCTCGCTCTCGCCTCTCTCTTCGTATTACCAGGCCATTTACTGCCTTTTTTTATGCAAAACTCTTTTTTTTTCCCCTTTTTATCTTTCTGAAAGTGCCCTCAAGGGCCCAAGTGTCCGGTGGGCCAGCAGGGAGACCTCCCGCCGAGGTGACAAGTCAGGAGAAGACCCGGCCCACACATTCTCCCCAAATGGCTATGCAAAATGAATAAGCTTTTTCAATTGGGTATTGCTGTCCATGTTTGGAAAACTTAAGCGTATTTGCATGTATGTGGGTTGCAATATACTCATATAAGAAAAAACTAGAATCTGGAAAAAGTGTTTTCTTCTGCATTTGTTCAGTTTTTTGGGGGTACACACTTTTTTCTAGAGTTTTCCAACAGGCTTTATAACAGAAATATTCCCAAATTTTTATTCTTTTGTCTATTATTTAAAGAAAACTTGCCTAACACAACACGACAAGAAAAAGAAATTTGAATCCTTAAAAACCCCCAAAGAAAAAGATGCAAAATAATACTCCGAGTTTTCCTATAATCCACGCAAAAAGGTGCAAATCTTCATTATAATAAACCCGACTTACCCCCCCAAGAGCTGCCGGGCTTTTCGTCTCTAACCCAAGAGTCCCAAAGAATACAAAGATGGGGTGACCCGCTTTTTTCCCGCATTTTTCCCTTTTGGGAAAGGGATGGAGGGTCCTTGCTGAAATTGTTTGCTGTGTGTGGGCGAGCTAAACCCGGCTGAGCCCATCTTTTTGTCTATCGGAGATTGCATGTGGGTTTGTGATGTTGTCCAGCTACCGCAAAAACTGGGTTTAAGTTAAGATTGGGTGGGGTGGGGTGGGGTGGGTGGTGGTGGTGGGGTGGTTGTGGTGGTTGGAGGGGGAGGGGGGGGGTTAAGTGTGTTCAAGTTGTTATGCGTGGTGTTTTCGCGGGCTTTTGTTTTAGGCCCCTCTCCTCTAAAGAGAGGGTTTTGATTTGACTGGTACCGGAAAAAGACAAAAAGCCTTCTTTTTCTTCTTCTCTTTTCTTCTTTTCTTCTTTTCTCTTCTCTTCTAGCATTCTTCTCTAGCATTCTCTTCTAGAATTCTCTTTTGCATTCTTCTTCTTGGGGTCTTTTCTTCTTCTCTTACTTCTTCTTCTTAGCATTCTTCTTGCATTCTTCTTCACAATTCTTCTTCTTCTTCTTCTTCTTGATCGAATGCTCAGACATCGACTAAAGTTTTCTGTCATATGAGCGAAAAAGGTTCAACTAATGCTTCCAATTTATTTTGTTTGATATATAAATACTTCAAGAAAGTGAATGACGAGAACAGCAAGGTAGATCAATATAAAATCTCTAATGTTTGTTAATTGTTAAAAGAATATCTTTTTAAAGGATTTATTGTTCGAATTTTGCTTGTGAGTGAGGATATAAAAGATAAGGTAAAAGGTAAAGGTTCCCATACCTATCGGTCCTAGGAAGCGATGCATCAGTGACCTGGCAGTTTCTCCAGGGGCCATTCAAAGGGGATATTTTAGAGGCGCCCCATTTCTCCCTCGCTGCTTTACTCCCTGCCTTAAAGAAGGGCAGGTTCCATTGACAGCTGGTAAATGGAGGACTGTACTAAACCAAGGCGCGCAAAGGTATCACCCATCAAGTGGTAACCAAGTCGAGCTGCTTAAACTTGGTGGGGGAAGAACGAGTGCTCTGACCACTGAGCTATCCCGTCTCCTAGGAGGATATACAAGGAATCAACTTGGCGGTCTTTTTTCTTGTTCACGGGGTCATCAGAAAGTTATTGAATTTGACTGGTATCATTGGTCTTGATATTGAAATCGTGGATAGTCGGTCAAGTGTTTGATTTAGACAACATAATATCGCAATTCAAATACGCAGTATCTAAAAGAGAAATTTGATGAGTGAAATAATGCAAATGGCAGGACTTGAGTTAACATGAATACTGTATAATTAAGTAAGAAATAAAACAGTTTTAAAAAAATGGAAGGATGGTCAGAGTAAAGTAAACAGTGAGAGAGAAGAGACAGACAGACAGAGATGGTAAGAAGATGAGACAGAGATAGACACGCAGGGCAATCAGAACTGACGATACAGAAAAAAAGACATAGATCGAGAGAAGAACTATGATAGATAAGAAGATAGAAGACAACCCAGACAACAACAGAAAGATAGATGATAGATAGATAGATGGATAGTAATAGATAGATTAGATTGTATGATAGATAGATGATAGATAGAAGAGAGACAGAACAGAAAAAAGACAGACAGAAGGACAGACAGACATTGTTAATCATTTGAGTGAACTCGTAAAAATCAAGCAGCAACAAAGAGAGAGACAGATAGAAAGACAGAAAAAGGACAGACAAGCAGACAGACAGACAGACAGACAGAGACACAGAAAAATTACAAGACAAAGGACGGACAGAGAGACAGACGATATGAAGAGAAAGAAAATCCTCCAACTATCAATTTAGCTCTAAACTGGGCAGTTTTTATTGGAAAGCTAAGATCATCCCTCTCAGATTTTGTTTTTTTTTTTGGGGGGGGGGGGGGGGAAAGTAAGTGAGGAGAGAGAAAAATAAAAAATTGAAAGACGGGAGAAGCAGAGACAGAAGGATGGAAGGCAGGAGAGAGAGACAGAGAGAGGGGGGGAGAGAGGGGGAGGGAAGGAGAGGAGAGAGAAGAGAGAGAGAAAGAAGAGAGAATGAGGAGAGAGGGAAGAGCAGAGAGAGAGAGAAACTTCATACATCAGACATTTTAACTGGCATCGGCTTAGGCACAATACAAAAGAAAAAGGACACAGAGGGAGAGAGAAA
>CM054158.1:50298508-50311008 GCA_028751875.1 Rapana venosa | reverse complement strand
ATGCGCGCCCTGTGTAAATTATGAAGCCCTTTTCATTAGAAACACTCCACACTCTTTCGCTTTTCCCCCCTAAAGTGCATTTTCTATCTACTGTGCGCTATAATCATTCTCTTTTTACTCGGTTTTATGGTCTCTCTCTTATCTCTCTGTCCGTTTTTTGTTTTTGTTGTTTTGTTTTGTTTTTGTTTTGTTTCTCTCTATCTCTTCTCTCTCTCTCTCTCTCTCTCTCTCTCGCTCTCTCTCTCTCTCTCTCTCTCTCTCTCTCTCTCTCTCTCTTTCTCTCTGTGGGTGGGTGGGAGAGGGGATGTGCGTATGTGGGGGAGGGAGGGGGCGTGTGTGTAAATTGGGGGAATGTGTGTGTGTTTGTGTGTAGATGGGTGCGTGCGTGCGTGGGTGGATGGATGGATGGATGGATGGATGGATGGATGGTTGGACGGACGGACAGACAGACAAGACACAGACAAGACAGACAGACAACCAGATAGATAGATAAAACATGCAATATTTGTAAAAAATCTGGTAAACATGTACACCCTAAAAATGAAATGGAACGAGCACAGAAAGAACAAATATTTAATGGGGTGCATGAAAATGACAAGTTCAAAGTATTCATCCCAATACCAAAGAGTATCAGACACGTTCAGTTATATTGCAATTCAAAATAAACAAAATTAGGAAAACAATATCACTCCTCAACGCATATAAAGCCGTACAACCTTTCACCATTGAACAGAGGGATGTTCTCACAACATGAAACACTGAAACTGTTAGAGAGAGGGGGGGAGATAGGGGGGGAAAGAGAGAGGGGAGAGAGAAAGAGGGACAGAGAGAGAGGAGTGAGAGACAGAGAGAGAGGCACACACACACACACACACACAACACACACACACACACAAACACACACACACACACACACACACACACACACACAGAACAACAGAGACAAATTTCTTGTTTATATCCTTTTATTTTGAGGATAATGAATAAGCATTCATGTGCTTTTTTTCATCCAGTCCCCGTGTGTATACCAAGAGAGAGAGAGACAAAGAGACAGAGAGACAAAGAGACACAGAGAGAGGGGGGTGGGGCAAAAAGAAAGAAAGACAGGCAGAAAGACAGGAAGAAAGACAGAGTTAGAGAAAAAGAGAAAAAGAAAGAGAGACAGAGAAGGAGAGAAAAACTTCTCTTTTTTTTTGAAGATAATGGAATAAGCATTCGTGTGTTTGGTGGGGTGGGTTTTTTTAATCCAATCCCTGTGTATATACCACAAGGAGATAGACAGACAGAAAGGCAGACAGAGACAGACAGACAGAAACAGACAGACAGAGACAGTCAGGCACACACACACACACACACACACACACACACACACACACACACACACACACACACACACACACACACACAGAGAGAAAGAAAAGATGCAGAAGAAACACAGGCTTTACAGCGAAACATCTAGAACACTAGTGTCCAAGAAATCAGACTTGGGATGCAGCTGCTCACACTTGAACTCTTCCCCTACCTATCCCCTTCTTTCCACTGACGGCAGACTAGGACACTGATCCAGGGTACTCTGCTTCTCCACTTTCCTCCCTTTGACTTCAGCGCCGCTTTTGATGCTATCGATCCTAAGAGACTATTCCCCCTACCCCCTCCCTCCCTTCGTTTCTGCAGGAATTGCTGCTGCAGGGGAGTAGTTTCTGCTGACAGTTGTCGAATCGATCTGACTTTTGACTGGTACATCATCGACGCATCCTGTCCTGTGACTTGTATTAGAAGTCTATGGGGTTTTATACAAAGTGCTGTGCTTGGGGTCTTCCTCTTTCTTTTTCCCGTTTCTGTCTCTTTCTATGTGTGTTACTCTGTATCTATTTGTGTGTGTATCTGTGTGTCTGTCTGTCTTTCTGTCTATTTTTGTTTTTCTTTCTGTCTGTCGTTTTTCTGTCTCTCTGAATTTTCTGTCTGTATGTATGTAAGTCTCTCTCTGTCTCTATCTCTCGACTGTCTGTCTGTCTGTCTCTCTCTCTCTCTCTCTCCCTCTCTCTCTCTCTCTCACGTTCACTTATCATGCAATCAAAATAACAAAATAGAAAAACTATTTCACTCTTCAACACATATAAAGTGGTAGAATCCTCCACCATTGAACATCGACGCTCTCACAACATGAAACACAATAACTGTTTTAAAAAAATTAAAGGAGAGACAGACAGACAGAGAGAAGATGGAGAGAGAAGGGACAGACAGACAGACAGACGGACAGACAGAGTGAGACAGAGAGAGACAGACAGACAGAGACACAGACAGACACAGACAGTCAGAGACACACAGAGACACACAGAGAGACAGAAAAGATGCAGAAGAAACACAGGCTTAACAGCGAAACATCTGAACACTAGCGTCCAAGAAAATCAGACTTGGGATGCAGCTGCTCACACTTGAACTCTTCCCCTACCTATCCCCTTCTTTCCACTGACGGCAGACTAGGACACTGATCCAGGGTACTCTGCTTCTCCACTTTCCTCCTTTTGACTTCAGCGCCGCTTTTGATGCTATCGATCCTAAGAGACTATTCCCCCTACCCCCTCCCTCCCATCGTTTCTGCAGGAATTGCTGCTGCAGTGGAGTAGTTTCTGCTGACAGTTGTCGATTCGATCTGACTTTTGACTGGTACATCATCGACGCATCCTGTCCTGTGACTTGTATTAGAAGTCTATGGGGTTTTATACAAGGTTCTGTGCTAGGGTCTTCCTCTTTCTTTTCCTGTTTATGTCTGTCTGTCTGTCTATGTGTCTGTCTGGCTGGCTGTCTCTCTCTCTCTCGCTCTCGCTCTCCCCTCCTCTCTCTCTCTCTCCCCTCCTCTCCTCTTCTCTCTCTCTCTTCCCTCTCTCTCTCTCTCTCTCTACTCTCTCTCTCTCTCTCTCTGCCTCTCTCTCCGCCTCTGTCTCTGTTGTCTCTCTCTCTCTATCTCTATATCTATATGTCTGCCTCTCTGTCTGTATGTGTGTTATGACAGTTGAACGGAGCATTCAATCTGTTCACAAACCTCTCTCTCTCCCTCTCCCGCTCTCTCTCTCCTCTCTCTCTCTCTCTCTCCTCCTCTCTCTCTCTCTTCTCCTCCTCTCTCTCTCTCCTCCTCTCATCTCTTCTCTCTTCTCTCCCTCTCTCTCTCCCTCTCTCTCCTCTCTCTCTCTCTCTCTCTCTCTCTCTCTCTCCTCTCTTCTCTCCTCTAACTACACATACACACACAGACTCTCTCTGTGAAGGCTCGCAATGTCGTAACAAATCTGGACAGTAAATAGTTTCGTGATTGGCTGTACATTATGAAGATCAATGCCGCGGTTTCCATGTCATGTAATTCCGTCGTGCTGCGACGCTTCGCTGCTGTATGAGCTTATCAGCTTAACGGCAATAAAATCTCGGTATCGTTCTCTCTCTCTCTCCCTCTCTCTCTCCTTCTCTCTCTCTCTCTCCTTCTCTCTCTCTCTCTCTCCTCTCTCTCTTTCTCCTCTCTCTCTCTCTCTCTCCTCTCTCTCTCTCTCTCTCTCTCTCTCTCTCTCTCTCCTCCCTCTCCCTATCCCTCTCTCTCTATCTCTCTCTCTCTCTCCTCCTCTCTCTCTCTCTCTCTCTCTTCTCTATCTCTCTCTCTAGGTTTTAGTGACTTAAAGATCCTTGCTTAAAGTAAACATTTTACACAACTCTCTGTTCGTCACGTCCATAATGGGCCATTGTGCAAACACCTAGCAGGAGAGCTGTTATAAAACATTGTCTGGTTTCTCTCTTTCGTTCATCTCCATTAACAATACATTGTTTGCAGCTTTTAATCCTTATAATTATAGTCAGCCTCCCTGGTATTGTTTTGTATTGTATTTGTTGTTGCATCTTTTTAATTCTAGTAATTGTATACTACTTTAAGCCACAGCAGATTTTCTGCGTGAAATTCGGGCTGCTCTTTTCCCAGGAAGAGCTTGTTACCACAAGAGCAGCATCACCCATTATTTTTCTTTTTACCCTCTCTTGCAATCTCTCCACTGGCTGCCTGTGCCACAGAGAGTAAACTATAAGATCAGTACCCTCTGTTACAAATGTCTCCACAAAACAGCACCCGCCTACCTCTGTGAATGTCTTCACTTGTACACTCCTTCTCGTTCTCTCCGCTCTGCTGCAGATACCTTGTCCTTACGAATACCTAGATTCAACCAATCCACCATCGGCCGTCGCTCTTTCTCTATTTCTGGTCCATTGATGTGGAATGATCTCCCTCTCTCTCTCCGCCAAAAGCCTTCTTACGACACTTTTAAATCCAGTCTCAAGACATATTTATTTCAAACCTAAGATTTTCCTCTCCTGCCTCATCTCATAGTTTTTCCCTGCCTTCAACAGCCATGATTCTATCGCCCTGCCAGGGTGTGTGACCTCTGTGTGTGTGTGTGTGTGTGTGTTGTGTGTTGTGTGTGGTGTGTGTGTGTGTGTGTGTGTGTGTGTGTGTGTGTGTGTGGTGTGTGTGTGTGTGGTGTGTGTGTGTGTGTGTGTGTGTGGCACATTTGGACTTGATGGAACTATTGCTTGTCACTGGTTGTATGACTGTGTAAGAATGAGTTGAGTGCAAGCGCTTTGATTTGTCTCTGCAAAATATAGCGCTATATAAATTCCATTTATTATTATTATTATTATTATTTGTTTTCCTATCAGGGTGGCTTTTTTATCTACAGAATTTTGCCAAGAACTACTCTCTTTTTGCCTTGGGTTTTTTCACATGCGCTTTGCAGACAAGACACTTCGGTTTATTGTATCAATCGAAAGACTAGCACCCAGAGCACCCACTCTCGGTCTAGTGGATGGGGGGGGGGGGAAGTTTCAGGTACAAAAGGTGAATCGATCCCCAGGGACTTTTCGCTTTCTTTCTTTTTCTTTTATTTCGAGGATGATGGAATAAGCACTCATGTGCTTATTTTACATCCAGTCCCCGTGTGTATGCAGTTTTGAAAAAAATTTCATCCGTTCCCACCAGCACACAATGGCCTACTCTTCCGTAAAGCGGGACGGTTTTTAACGTTTGCGCAAGATGTTCTGCGTGCTTTCGCACACGAGACCTCGGTTTATAGTCTCATCCGAAGGCAGATGCGTTACCTCTAGACCACCAATCCGTTGGGATATGTGTATGAGTGACTGTAGTATCGAGGTTTCTTTATAATTACTATGGTAGAAATCTGTCACTGATGCTTAGCATTAACCAATGCGGCTAAAACCATATTCTTTGAAGTCTGTAATCAGTACCTTCAAAACAGCACTTTCGGCAGATCTAGCAGTTTTCAAAACCCTACAGTACAGATCACGCAATAATAGTGATTTCTTCTTTTCCATTCATGGATATGTTTGTTCTTTAAGAGAGAGGGGTGAGAGGGAGAGAAAGGTTGGGGGAGAGAGGGGGAGGGATAGGGAGAGAGAGGGGGCGTAATCAGAGAGACAGAGAGAAATGGGGGGGCAGGGAAAGAGAGAGAGAGAAAGAAAGATAGAGAGAGGGAGGGAGGGAGGGAGAGAAACAGAGGCAGAAAGAGACAGAAGAGGAAAAAAACAGAGAGACGGAGAGAGGGGGGGGGGGGTCAGAGAGAGAGAGAGGGGGGGGGGGGGGAAGAGAAATATACAGAGAGAGAGAGAAAGAGACAGAGAGACGGAAACACAGACAGAGAGAGAGAAACATATAGAGAGAGAGACAGAGAGACAGAGGGATACAGAGAGAGAATATACAGAGAGACAGAGACAAATGCTGTAGGGAATATTACATGACTGACGTTTTTATCTTTACCACTTCATTTGCATAGCCATAAGGAGTTAAAGTTTCAGCATTATTCAAATTAGCGAGGCCATAAAGAGTCTAGTATCCTGTTTCCACGAGTCTTTTTTGCAAGTCAAACATACTTTAATCGTCCCTCGGAGAGCACTTATAGAGTAGGACACTGACAGACACACAATATGGTAAAGCTCGTAGACTAGAACACATATGTGAATGAGTTTTAGATTGAATATTCTTCTGAACTTCTTTTTGATTCAGCAGATTTAATATTCTGCTGAACTTTTTATTCATACAGTCTCGAGTTCAATTTCAAAATCTTCATTCCCCTCAAGAGTGTTGATTAGAAATGTAGGGAAAAGTCTTACCCTTGGGGATGATTGTGGTGTATGTAACTATTTTATTATGCATGGTTTTCTGGGTATGTAAATTTTTGACAGTAACTTTCTTAGTGGTTTTCAAATGTACACTTGTCTTATAGAGAGAATACCAACATTTTCAAAAATGGTGAAAAATCTACCACTGTGGGAATACTTTTATATTCTACTGCCTATTAATGCTGTAAGTTTTGGAGTTATTGTTAGTTTTATTGCTCTGTGTGTTTTGTTATGTTGTAGGTATTGTTTAGTCAGGGCACAGGGTAGCTCAGTGGTCAGAGCACTCACTTCCCCCAGCTAAGGTTAAGCAGTACTGAACGTGGTTACCACTTGGATGGGTGACCGTTTGTGCGCCTTGGCTTCAGCACAGTCCCTCCCCCAGTTCACCCAGCTGTCAATGGGTACCTGCCCTCTTTAGGGTCAGGGAAGGTAAAGCAGCGAGGGAGAGGAGATGGGTGCCACCCTCAATATGCTGGCCCCTAGAGAAGTGAGGTCTCTGACATCTCTTTTCACAACGACTGCATAGGTTATTGGAACACTAAACCCTTTCTTGTTTAGAAATGTTTCTTCTTCTTCCTCTTCCTCTTCTTCTTCTTCTTCTTTTTGTAAAAAGGCCTTTATTGTGCCTAATTCTTTACCCATTTAAGATTTAGTCAATCAATCAATCTTCTTCTTCTTCTTCGAACAGTCAAACAGCAACTCATTGTTTTTAGTCATATGAGCGAAAACGCGTTGCGCTGCCGTTAAGCACCTGACAAGTCAGGCCCAGTACACCCGACTTGAGCGTGGGAGAGAATTGTTATCTTTTAAGTCTTTCTGAAAAAACACAAATGCAGGAGTATGGACCAAGAAGGCAGATATAAACAAGAGGGAAATGACAGGGAAGAAAAAAGCAACAAGGCAGAAACAAAGACAAGGATAGAAAGGAGGTAATTCCCAGCACAGAATTCCAGAAGGTGGGGATGCTATTTATACTGACAGACACCCCCCTCCGGTATCCCTAACGGGGAGTTAAGTAGTGGTTTATGTTTATTGTATGTGTTGTTTTCCTTTTGGCTGGGTTGGATTGCATTGGGTTGCAATGCAAAGGCTTGACTTGCCTTCTCTTCTCTTCTGTTGTATTGTGTTGCGTTGTATTGTTTTGCATTGGATCGTTTTGTGTTGCAATGTCAATCCCTACAATGCTGTGTCGTGTTGTATTGTGCAGTGTTGTGTTGAGCTGAACTGCACTACATTTATTGTACAATGCATTGCATTGTATTATACTGCATTGTAGTCTGCTGTGTTGTATCTTATTGTGTTATATTGTATTGTATTGCACTTGTTTTGCATTGTATTTTATTGGATTGTACTGTACAATACTGCATTTATTGTATCATGTTGTACTGTACTGTATGCGAGTGTGTGTGTATGTGTTTCAAAGTCAAACTTTTATTTTCAGATGGTACATTGAATAAGTAGTGCATTTGTTTTTCATCAACCCGTTTATCTAAAACAAAAAATGATAATAATGATGTGTGTGTTCGCGTGTGTGGTGTAGTGTGATGTAGTGTGGTGTGCACATGTGTGGTGTGGTGTAGCGTGGAATAGAAAGACTCAAACTTGTAGCATCAGGTTCTCAATCCAACCCTTGGAGATAGATCGTGTTCAATTTGGATCAGGTTAAAAACGGCCAGCTCTCATCCTCCATCCAATCAGCGCACACTTTAAAGTTACAGGCCACTTTGTGCGTGTGTGCCTTGTGAATAGGGTTGAAGCATCCGGGCATACAGAAACCATTTTACTTTGTACACCATTCACAAGTTTCATGTAGCAGTTCGTCCTTTTCACACTGATAGTTTGGAACAACAGTGGTGAATGGTCTGTGCCAATAGCAAGGTTGAAAAGGTTAGTTTGTTGGCTACCTAAGTCTCTCAAACATATAAAACATATAACTTGACCCCCCCCCCCCCCCCCAAAAAAAAAAGCATCTAAACAACATGTGTTAGGTTGCAGTTGTAAAAAAAACGAATCTCTTTAACTTCATGACTGTTTGATAAAAAATGAATAAAAACATTCCTCTTCGTCATTGTCTTTATATATGAGCAAAAATGCGTCACGCTGCCGTTTAGTGCATGGCAAGTCAGGCCCAGCGCATCCGATTTTGGTAGGGGAGAGAATTGTTATATGTTAAGTCTTTCTGTGGAAGTAAGCAGGGAGAATGGACCAAGAAGGCAAAACAATGAAAAAGAAGGGAGTGACAGAAGAAAAGGAAGAAGGCAGATACAAAGAGAGGGATAGAAAAGAGGGAATTCCTAGCACAGAAGGTTGGGGTGCTATTTATATTGACAGGTCCCAGAGCTCTCATGGGGTAAACAGAGAACACAATTTTGAAAATGAAGAAATTATGCGGAAAGTCCCTAAAAGCTTGTGTAAAGTTTATCAAATGCTTAGAAAACGAATTAAGTAATGATGAGAAAATAAGTTGACAAATAAAAGTTTAAATTTTTACCAGCGTAAATACCTTACTTATTCATTTCCAGCATCTTAAAAATAGTAATTACTGTCATTACTTTCTGTTACTTTATCACATTGCTTAACAAAAAAAATTTTACCAGATCATTTATACCATAACTTTGAATATACTACCAAGAGAAGAGTATTTCAACACATTGATTTGTATCATGTATCGTATATAAAACGTTTTTGCTTTTCTTTATGGTTTCATTAGCATAACAGCAACACAAGGATTTGAAAATTATGCAAATGAGGGAGACGCCATAACGCAATATGCAAATAGGTTTCTGTCTCTCCAGAGAGGAAGACTGTCTCCATCTCAAGAATATTCTGTCTACATTGGCTCATTCTTGTATTTGTCATGTCTTCATTATAGGGTAATGGTTTCTTCATCATGAATTTCAATAGACGCAGTTGTTTTTTCTCCTTTTTTCTATTTTGTCCTATCTCTAGTCTTTTTTTCCTATTTCTATTTTTCTCCTATCTCTAGTCTTTTTCTCCTATTTCTATTTTTCTCCTATTTCTCGTCTTCTTTCTCATATTTCTAGTCTTTTTTCTTGTATTTCTAGTCTTCTTTCTCGTATTTCTAGTCTTTCTCCTATTTCTAACCTTATTTCTCCTATTTCTAATCTTATTTCTCCTTTTTCCAGTCTTTTTCTCCTTTTTCCAGTCTTGTTTCTCCTACTTCTAGTCTTGTTCTCCTATGTCTAGCCTTGTTCTCCTGTTTCTAGTCTTCTTCTCCTGTTTCTAATTTCTTTCTCCTATTTCTAGTCTTTTTTCTCCTATTTCTATTTTCTCCTATTTCTAGTCTTATTTTTCATATTTCTAGTCTTCTTTCTCATATTTCTATTTTCTCCTATTCTAGTCCTTTTCTCTTATTGTTTCATCTTTTTCTCCCTCTTTCTAGTCTTCTTTCTCCTATAGTCTTTTTCTCCTGTTTATAGTCTGTTTCTCCTATTGCTATTTTTCTTTCTCCTATTTCTAGTCTTCTTTCTCCTATTTCTAATCTTATTTCTCCTATTTCTAGTCTTCTGTCTCCTATTTCTAGTCTTCTGTCTCCTATTTCTAGTCGTCTTTCTCGTATTTCTATTTTTCTCTTATCTATAGTCTTTTTCTCTTAATAACAGTATACCAAAATTTTACCTGAGAACTATCTTCCAAACAAACCGATTAATGTGTTTCACGTGTACAACACGTGTACTTTTCTCTTGTATCTTTCCTATCCAAAGGGTAATAAAGAACAATGAATATGCAAATGAGGGTGACGACATACCGCAATATCCAGATAGGTTTCTTTCACTCTCCAGAGAGAAACCTGTCTCCATAAGTAAAATTTTCTGCCCATGCGAGTTCCCTTTGCGATTTGTCATATTTTTCAATATTGTTAAGTGGTGTGGGGTTTCTTCCATTATGAAAAACAACAACAGTTCTTGCTTTTCTTTGTCCTGATTTTTTTTTATAGTATTATTATTGTTGTCTCTGAGCAACAGAGGAATGATTCCGTGATGGTAATTTTGCAAGAGTATCGTCCACTATGGGGGTGATGTGCAAAAGTTTTAGAGACCATAAATGTCTGGAGTTTGTGGAGTGTTCATGAGTTGTGTTGCAGTGGTAAAATGCAAATATCAGCCTAATGAATTATACCCTAGTTTGTTCGTGTGGGTATTTTTTTGGCTTGTTTTCATGACATTGCTAAAGCTCAGAGGCTCACCTATGGTGAGATTTTTGCGTATACTGTCCGGTTGGGTTTTTTTCTCCATCATTTAGATAGCTGCACTGTAACTTCAGGGATGGTGTCTAAATACACCTGTGTTGTATGCGTTTTGTAAGTTTGTCATCGGTTTTCTATGGGCATGAAATGGCCTACTCTTCCGAAAGGCAGGACGGGTTTTCAGTGTCTTCCCAGGATGTTTTGCACAGGGGGACTCGGTTTATAGTTTCATCCGAAGGACTTTGACAATCTGTTCAATTTTCCTGTCAAACTGTGAAGAAAGGGCAAAAGGCTGGGAATGGAACCCAGAACCTCACGGTTTACTTGTTAGGCAGGTGAGTGTCTTAACCGTCCTGCCACCTTCCTTCTTGTACTCTGCTATGACTTCAATGCTTTTATTATTGCCTTTTTTTCTTTTCTTGTCTTCTCTTTTTTTTTCTTTATGAAACTTTGTATGGTTGGTTGTCTATCTTGTATATTATTGAATTGTATGCCCACTTGACCGAGAGTGTACTGTGGGCAAGGCATCTCCACTATAATCAAATTTCTGCCCAGTTTCCGAAACAGCAGCTGCCTCTTCTGCTGTTTTTGGAAGTCATCGTCGAACATGACGGACAAACATGTATAAAAATGTTTATTTATTTTTTATGTTTGTTTGGTAACGGGTAAGGTTGTATGCTGTTGTTTGGGGGGGGGTTGTTGTTGTTGTTGTTCTGTTTGTCTGCCTAGTTATGTTTTGCATGCGTGATTGTTGGTTGGTTTTCTCGTCCGTTTATTCATTCATTTGTTGAATTCGTATATTCATTAATTCTATTTGTTGAATTCGTTTATTCACTAATTTTGTTTGTTCAATTGTTTTGAGGGGGTTGTCATTTTTTACCCGTTGGCTGTTTTCGTAGAAAGAGAGAGAGACGGAGACAGACAGACAGACAGATAAACAGACAGACAGACAGGCTGTGTTTGTTTGCGTGTCTGTGTGTCTGGATCTGTTTAAGTAAACCTCTTTTACTTTTGGGTGGGTATAATCTATTCACAATGCGTGCACATGTGTGTGTGTGTGTTTAGTTGGTTGTTTTTCTAATGTCTCTTCTTTTACTTATGACTGGGTATGATCTATTATTCATATTATGCCGATATCTAGAACAACAACCTAAGAAAACTATTGTCTAAAAAAATCTTATCTATCTTCTAAGTCCTATATAAAACATTTCCATCGTTTTTACAATGCCATTAGCATAACGGTTAACACAAAGTAATGGTAAATTTATGTAAATAACAAGGACAATGAACGCAGTGTTTAATGCCTCTCCTGAGAGAGAAAAAAAATGTCTACGTAACGTGTATGCGCGCACGCGTGCGGGTGTGTGTATGTGTGTGTGCGCGCATGCGTGCATACGTGTATGTGTGTGTGAGAGAGAGTGAGTGAGTGTGTGTGTGTGTGTGTGTGTGTGGGTGGGTGTGTGAATGTGTGTGTGTGTGTGTGTGTGTGTGTGCTTGAGCGCGCGTGCGTGTATGTGTTTATTTATTCCGGGTACTTTTTTGTTTAATTTCTTAATCTGTTTTTAAAATTGTACGTGGCGATAGTATTCAATATGACCACTGTGGTCAGTGGGCCTATAAACTTATTCTTCTACTGCTTCTTCTTCTTCTTCGTCGTCGAACGCTCAGACAGCAACTATTGTTGTCTGTCATATGAGCGAAAATGCGTCACGCTGCCGTTAAGCACCTTGACAAGTCAGGCCCAGCGCATCCGACTTCGGCATAGGAGAGAATTGTTATACGAAATAATGCGACTGGGCTATTTTTCACGCTGTGTATGAATGTTATGAGAGGTTTGATTTTTTTATTAGACATTTCAAAGGGTGTACGTGTTGTTTTCTGGGAAGTGAGGGGGTGGCGGGGGGGGGGGGGGTTCTTCTTTTTTTCTGGAATAATTTCTCTTTGAATTGAGGTCACCCATTATTATTCTGATATCTTGAGACTTCAGTTGCTTCATTGCCTTTTCGATATTTCATAAAACTCCTCAATTTCTGCGTCATCTTTATCAGCTGTTGGTGCATATACTTGTACTATTCCAATGTCGAAAGGTGTGCCCTTAAGTTTTACTATCAGGACTCTGTCATTTACA
>CM054158.1:50283508-50288508 GCA_028751875.1 Rapana venosa | reverse complement strand
CAACAAACATAAGCTTAAATATGTTCGTTATTTGAATATTATTGTCAGACATTGTTAACAAGATATTTCATTTTGAAATATGAATAACGAATATGAGTACAACAACCAAAAGCTTATCTATATTCATTCTTCGAATATTATATTGTCAGACATTGTTAACAAGAGATTTCATCTTGAAATATGAACGTTTATATTCAACAAAACGGGAAATTTAGGCGACAGATTAAGTTGAATTCCTTGCACTTTAAATTATTCTGTAATCTAGTAGACCGTTGGGGCACTAGTAAAGATTTTTAAAACATTTTTTAGATAGATAGAATGATAGATAATGTCCTCTGAAGAAATTCAAAACATTATACAAATTAAAGTGTAATTTTCGTTTGTATGATATTGTGTTGAAATATACTTGAATGATTAAATGTTGCAAGCGAATTTCAGCTTTATAGTTTCAATTTTGTTTTTTTGTTCTTGCTGTTGTTAGGTGGGATGTTTACTCTCTGTGTGTCAAGTCAAGTCAAGTCAAATTTTTATTTCCAGATGGTACATTGAATAAGCAAATGCGTTTGCTTTTTTTTTATCAAGCTATCTATCTAGGTACACAAAAAAACAGCTTGAGCAATATTATTTAACTACATTATTACCATAACCAGGAATAATAAAACTAACTCTAAAAGAAAAATAGAAACAAGAAAAACACACACACACAAAACACACACACACACACACTCACACGCGACGTGTGTGTGTGTGTGTGTGTGGTGTGTGTGTGTGGTGTGTGTGTGTGTGTGTGTGTGTGTGTGTGTGTGTGTGTTGTGTGTGTGTGTGTGTGTGTGTGTGTGTGTGTTGTGTGGTTGTCGTGATCGTGTTGTTGCTGTTATCATTGCTGTAGTTGTTATCGTTGTTATTATTGTTGTTGTTCGTTGTCGTGATGTTTGCTGTTCTTGTTGTCGTTGCAGTTGTTGTTATCGTTGTTGTAAATGTTATCATAGTTTATTGCCTTATCGTTTTGTTGTTTTCGTCGTCTTCGTTTTCATTGTTGCTGTTGCTGTTGTTGTTGTCGTCAATATTGTTTTTTCTTTGTGTTTGAGTTGTGGGTAGTTGTTTCTTGGCTTTTTGGGGGATACATTTTCTAACTTTTTTTTCTTTCTTTAATATTCTCTGAGCAATAGCAGAAATTACAGAATTTTAATTTGAACATTTTGAAGCCTGCAGTCTTGGTGGGGCCGTGAGAATTCCCAAGGGATGTGTGTCTGGAATTTGAATTGCTGTGCCACATGGAAATTCTGAGAGTCTGAAAGCATGAGAGTTGGCTGGGAAACGAGAAAAGAAGGAGAGTGAGAGAGAGAGAGAGAGAGAGAGAGAGAGAAGGAGAGAGGAAGAGAGAGAGAGAGAGAGGGGGGGGGGAGTAGGGAGGGAGAGAGAGGGGGAAGGAGGGAGAGAGTTAGGCAGACAGACAGACAGACAGACAAAAAGAGACTTCAGATGGTTTATTCATCAAGGCCATAGCCCCATATGAAAGGGGACACAAATGAGACAGAGAGAGAGACAGAGAGAGATAGAGAGAGACAGACAGACAGAGAGAGACAGAGAGACAGAGAGAGGGGGTAGGGAGAAAGAGGGAGAGACAGAGACAGAGGGATGGAGAGAGAAGAAGAGGGAGAGACAGAGAGTGTGTTCGAGTGTGTGTGTGTGTGTGTGTTTTGTGTGTGTGTGTATGTGTGTGTGCGTGCGGTGCGTGCGTGCCTGTTGGTGTGTGTGTGTGTGTGCGGTGCGTGTGAGTGATTGTGTATGTATGTGTATGTGTCTGTGTCTGTCTTTCTGTTGTTTGTTTGTTTGTTTATCTCTATGTCTGTCTCTGTCTCTCTCTCTCTGTATATAATTTATATAATTCTCTCTTTCCTTTCCTCTCGCTGTCTCCCTCTGTCTGTCTGTTTGTCTGTGTCTGCCTGTCTGCCTGTCTGTCTGTCTGTCTGTCTATCTGTTTTTCTGTCTGCCTGTCTTTCTAGCTGTCTAGCTGTTTTTCGTCTGCCTGTCTTTCTATCTGTCTATCTGTTTTTCTGTCTGTTTGTGTCTGTCTATCTGTTTTTCTGTCTGCCTGTCTGTCTATCTGTCTATCTGTTTTTCTGTTGCCTGTCTGTCTATCTTGTCTATCTGTTGTTTCTGTCTTGCCTGTCTGTTCCTATCTGTCTATCTGGTTTTCTGTCTGCCTGTCTGACTATCGTCTACCTGTTTTTCTGTCTGCCTGTCTGTCTATCTGTCTATCTGGGGGGGGTTTGTCTATCTATTTTTCTATATATATCTATTTTTTCTGTCTACCTTCTGTCTGTCTATCTGTTTATCGTTCTGTCTGTTTGTGTCTGTTTATCTATACATCAGTGTGTCCGTGTTCCTATGTTTCTGTGCGTATGTTTCTTTGTTCTATTTATTTATTTATTTATTTATTTTGTTCGCATTATTATAATCCATGACTCCCCCCCCCCCCCACACACACACACACACCCATCCTCAATATCAACGATGACCACTATTGATATATCTTAATAGAAACGATGATGTCATGATTTACCTTTAAATTGCAAAAAAATATTGTGTATGTGTTGGAGGTACAGGACTAAGGTGTGGATGTACAAACCATTACCAATGATGTTTACCCCTTCAAAATGGGTCCACGGCGTTTTCTTGAATAAATGATTGTCATTATCATTGTCACATGGCATTGAAATTGCACACTAAATGAAAAGTTTGCGTGTAGGATTGATCTTTTTTAAGTACCATTATGATACAGATTCAAACCCGCATTTTTCATTCAGGCGATAATCTGAATGCGCGATTTAGTCGCCAGATCAAAGCCTCCGGAGTTATTTCCCTTTTTGTTCTTGTTCTCTACTTCTTTCTTGGTTGGTTGATTTTGTTTTGTTTTGGTTTGGTTTGGGGTGTTGTTGTGGTTTGGAGGTTTTTTTGTTTGGGGGGTTGTTGTGTGGTGTGTTTGGTTGTTTTTTTTTGGGGGGGGGGTTGTGGGAGGGGGGTTGTTGGTTGGATGGTTTTGGCTTTTTGTTGGTTTTTGTGGATTTGGGGGGCAGAGTGGGGGAGGTTTTTTCTTCTTTTTTTTTTTTTTTGGGGGGGGAATGTGGGTGTTCTTATTTTCAGTGGGGGGGGGGGGGGGGTTCTCCCTTTTTGTGCTTCATCTTTCTTTTCTTGTCATTTTAATTTCTTGATCTTTCGTTCTTCCCTCCTTCTTCTCCTAATTATTTCTAATTATTTTCGTGTTTCATTTCCATTTGTTTCTTCTGTCTTCTTCTTTTTGGTATTCTTTTATCAGTATTTTTCCTGTTCCTTCTGTGTTGGTTTACTTGTTTGTTGTTGTTGTTGGTGGTGTGTGGTGTGGTGGTGCATATTGTTGGTGTTGTACTTTTTATTCTTTTTCTAGTCTCTGTTTGTTTGTTTGTTTGTTTTCTTTTTTTCTTCTGTTCCTTTCTTCTTCTCCTTTCCTCTTTTTTTTCTTTTTTCCCTGTTTCTTTCCTTCTTTGTTTTGCTCATGTTGTTTTCGTTGTTGATGTTGTTGTTTTTTGTTGTTGTTTTTCTTCTTTTTTTCCCTTCTCCTCTCCTCTCCTCCTCCTTCTTCTTCTTCTTTGCATTCTTGCATTCTTATTCTTCTTTGCATTTGTCTCCTTCTTTCCATTATTCTTTGCATTCTTCTTCTTCTTTGCATTCTTTTTCGTCTTTGCATTCTTCTTTCCATTCTTTGCATTATTCTTCTTCTTTGCATTCTTTGCATTTGCATTCTTTCCATTATTCTTTGCATTCTTCTTCTTCTTTGCATTCTTCTTCTTCTTTGCATTTTTCTTTTTCTTTGCATTCTTCTTTGCGCTCTTCTTCTTCTTTGCATTTTTCTTCTTCTTCTTTGCATTCTTCTTGGTCTTTTTCTTCTTTGCATTCTTCTTCTTTTGTATTCTTCTTCTTTGCATTCCTCTTCTTCTTCTTTGCATTCTTCTTTGCATTCTTCTTTTTTCTTCTTTGCATTCTTCTTCTTCTTCGTCTTCTTCTTCTTTGTATTCTTCTTTGCATTCTTCTTCGTCTTCTTCTTCTTTGCATTCTTCTTCGTCTTCTTCTTTGCATTCTTCTTCGTCTTCTTCTTCTTTGCATTCTTCTTCGTCTTTTTCTTTGCATTATTCTCCGTCTTCTTCTTCTTTGCACTCTTCTTCTTCTTCTTTTTTGCAATCTTCTTCTTCTTCTTTGCATTCTTCTTCGTCTTCTTCTTTGCATTCTTCTTCGTCTTCTTCTTTGCATTCTTCTTCGTCTTGTAAATGCATTTACCCTTCATTTACTCCTAGGATGTAGGAATGTAGAATGCAGTAATCCTGATATCATTAGCAGTTTAAGCTGTATATTCATGTAAAGACTTGAGCATAAGAGATATTGTTATGTCATAAAGGGGTTTTCCCCCACTGTGGATATCTGTGCATTTGTTTGTCTCCGTTGTTCTTACCGTGTGTCCTTATAATTATTCATTGGCTTGATCAGCAAACCCATGCATGTATGGGCCAATAGTATCTGTATGAAAAAAGCTTGTCAGAGTTCAGATAATTCGCTCTCTCTCTCTCTCTCTCTCTCTCTCTCTCTCTCTCTCTCTCTCTCTCTCTCTCTCTCTCTCCTCTCTGTGTCTCTCTCCCTCTCTGTCTCTCTCCCTCTCTGTCTCTCTGTCTCTGTCTCTCTCTGTCTGTCTGTCTCTCTCTCTCTGTCTCTCTCTGTCTGTCTGTCTCTCTCTCTCTCTCCGTTTTCTCCCCCCCCCCTCTCTCTCTCTCTCTCTCTGTCTCTGTCTCGTTCTCTCTCTCTTGTAATTGTCATTCTCTCTCCCCCTCTCCTCTCTCTCCCTCCCTCTCCTCTCCCTCCCTCCTCCCCCTCTCAGTCTCCCTCTCTCTTCCTCTCTATCTCCTCCCTCTCTCTATTTCTCCCCCTCTCTATATCCTCCCTCTGTCCCTCCCTCCCTCTCCCCCTCCCCT
>CM054158.1:50271008-50273508 GCA_028751875.1 Rapana venosa | reverse complement strand
GTGTGTATGCGGTTTCCTCAATTTTGTCATCCGTTCCCACTGGCACACAATGGCCTACTCTTACGAAAAGCAGAACAGGATTTAACGTGTGCGCAAGATGTTCTGCGTGCGTTCGCACACGGGGCCTCGGTTTATAGTCTCATCCGAAGGACTTTTGGGGAGAGTGGAGTCTGCACTGATGTTAACTCCAGGGGAAAATATCCCCTTGAACGGGATTCGAACCCGGGTCGTCAGATTGCGAGCGCAATGTTCTAACCACGAGGCCATCCCGTCCCCTTTGACAAGAGTAGAGGGGAGGGGAGGAGAGATTTGAACTAGAAAATGGAAGAGTACACTGCTGACTGAATAGTCCACAGACTTTGTCGGAACAAAATCTTTAGAGTGATTCGTTTACATCCTTACCGAGATTTTAAAAAAATGGGGTTTTGTGCGGGGATGCCATGAGATTCATTTTCATTTCATTTCCATACCACTTCAAGTCAGGACTGATTTCTCTGCGTGAAATCCGTGCTGCTCTCCTCCCCAAGGAGACTGCGTCGCCACAGAGCAGCGCCACCCAATTATTATTTATGAGATTGTGATATACATCAGATACTGGGTATTAAATTTTTTTTCCACTGTTCTGGATGTTCAAAACTACAGAAACAAAAACTTTTTATGTATTAGAATATGAAGTTTAATAAAAACAACCCCCCAAAAAAACATAACCAAACAAACGAAGAAAAAAAGGAAAATAAAATGAAAGCTCAGCTGCTAAATTTGAAAAGGGAGATTTTAAATAAAACATACTCTGCTTTTTTTTTACTGAATGTTTACTACCACAAATTTATCTGAAGTTACTAGGAAAAAAAATCAAATGACCTGTACAACTTTTTGTTTGGGGTGGAGATTTTTTGGGACAAACACATAATCAGAAAGATTGACTAAGGAGGTAAAAGGTAAAGGTGTCCCATAACCTATGTGGTCGTAGGGGGAGTCAGGCTTTAGAGACCTCAGCTTCTCAAGGGACCAGCATATTTAGGGCGGTGCCTATCTCCTCTCCCTCGCTGCTTAACTTCCCTGACCCTAAAGAGGGCAGGTACCCATTTACAGCTGGGTGAACTGGGGGAGGGACTGTACTGAAGCCAAGGCGCGCAAACGGTCACCCGTCCAAGTGGTAACCACGCTCGATGCTGCTTAACCTTGGCTGGGGGAAAGCGAGTGCTCTGACCACTGAGCTGTCCCTTCTTTGTGACTAAGGAGGAAAGAATGTCAAAAGGAAAATAAACAAAGCCATCTAATGAAATTTATGGAACAACTTCTGTTTTAAAAGTCCTTAAAGAATCTTTCCTCAGAGGATAAGTCTAAGTTTTCCTTTGTTACAGGACAATATTGAATTTTCCTATTTTAGAGGATTATACTGAATTTTTCCTTCTCATAGACTAATTCTGAATTTTCTTTGTTACAGGATTATACTAAATTTTCCTTCATTAGAGGATTATACGGAATTTTTCTTCATTAGAGGATTATACTGAATTTTTCTTCATCAGAGGATTACACTGAATTTTCTTTGTTAGAGGATTATATTTATTTTTCTTGCATCAGAGGATTATACTGAATTTTCCTTCATTAGAGGATTACACTGAATTTTCTTTGTCAGAGGATTATACTGAATTTTCCTTCATTAGAGGATTATACTGAATTTTTCTTTGTCAGAGGATTATACTGAGTTTTCATTGTCAGGGGATTTTACCGAATATTTCCTTTGTAAAAGGATTGTACTGAATTTTCTTTGCTAGAGGATTATATTGATTTTTCTTTCTTCACAGGATTATACTGAATTTTTCTTTGTCAAAGGATTGTACTGAATTTTTCTTCGTCATAGGGTTATACAGAATTTTCCTTTGTCAGAGGATTATACTGAAGTTTTCCTTCATCAGAGGATTATACCTAATTTTCTTTATCAGAGGATTATACTGAATTTTTCTTTTGCTAGAGGATTACACTGAATTTTTCTTTGTCAGAGGATTATACTGAATTTTCCTTCGTCACAAGATTATACTGATATTTCCTTTAAATCTTTTTTTTCTTTTTTTGTTGGAGGTTTGGGTTTTTTTATATGGTTAATTTTGTTTTATTTTTGTTTATTTCGGGGTGGGTGGGCTGGGAGTGTTTTGTTGTTGCCTTGGTGTTGCTTTTTGAAGTTGTATGACAAATATTACAACCACCCATGTAAAACAAAAAAATTTCTCGGAAGAACGTGTAAAACTTCCCTTAGATTCCTGAACTTCAAAACTTTTTTTGCAGATTATGTAATACCTTGTATAATTATAAAGTCTATGGATTTTCTTTTCTGTAGCTCTTAGTTTAAAAATGAAAAACATGAAGAAGATAGATTTTACATTAAGCTCTCCTTCTTTATGGAAACTTCAATACCCTTTCAGTGTAACTTTCAATACTCTTTTACTCTAACTTAGATGTCTTGGTAATACACCTTTTCTTATTTCATAGAAATAAAGCC
>CM054158.1:50241008-50268508 GCA_028751875.1 Rapana venosa | reverse complement strand
TAATTTAATTTAAAAAATGTCTCTCTCTCTTTTTCTGTTGTCTGTCTGTCTCTTGTCTGTCTGTCTGTCTGTTGCTCTCTCTCTCTTCTCTCTTCTCTCTCTCTCTCTCTCTCTCCCCTTTATCTCCTCTCTCTCTGTTACACACACACATCACTCACTCCTTTCACTCCACACCACCACACCACAAAACACACCCTCTTCAACACCACTCCCCGCGCGCAAATACAAAAACACACACTGTGATAAGTTTTTTTAAAAAAAATTTTATTAAAAATTCAGAAATCTTCAAAATAACAGGAAAACAGAGTCACAAAAATAAAAAAAAACATTGCAAAACAATCGAAGACTGATACTACCTTTTCGGGAAACTCTTAAAAAAAAGCGTCGAGAATTTATTGAAATTTCAAAAAAATTACGCCCACAAAGTCGTTTTCTTTTTCTCTCGTCAAAATTTAACCCCTATTATTAAAAATATATTATATTATATAATATATTTAATTATATTATTCACACGTTTCGTACGGTGTTTTATAGAGCTAACACCACGACAATGGGCCACCACTCTCTTCCCACTCACCATGCATCATACTCATTTATCATCATACAAAAATTATACATACATACATACATACTACTCACCCAGCGCACCTTTAAAAAACCTCTCCGCTTTTCAAAGGACCCCATATTGCCGGTGAGAAGGGGTGAGAAAATGCACAAAACTGTGTTCATTCGGGGACTGGATATAAAATGGCACATAAATGCTTATTCCATTATCTCAAAATAAAAGAATTTTTTTAAGTAAAACACTCACTCAAATTGAACCATCATTTTAATGTCATTTGTGTATTTTTTTCACATAAAGAATTTGGATTAATTTTTGTTTTAAATATTTATCTTGGGGTAGATTAAATATGGAAAAAAATCGAACAGGTTTTTTTAACGTGTGCGTAATATGTTCTGAAGAGAAATGTACAACACAAACATAAATTTATCACTTCGTCACAAATTACGAGGATATCAAGCAGAAATTTATCACAACTTATTCCACAAGTTGCTAGCATAATAAAACAGAAATGTATCACAACTTATTCCACAAATTACTAGGATATCAACCGGAAATTTATCACAACTTATTCCACAAAGCACTAGCATAATCAAACAGAAATGTATCACAACTTATTCCACAAATTACTAGCATAATCAAACAGAAATGTATCTCAACTTAGTCCACAAATTACTAGCATAATCAAGCAGAAATTTATCACAACTTACTCAACAAATTACTAGCAAAATCAAACAGAAAGGTATCACAAGTTAGTCACAAATTACCAGCATATCAAGCAGAAATTTCTCACAACTTAAGCCAACAAATTACTAGGATATCAAGCAGAAATTTATTACAACTTATTCCACAAATTACTAGGATACAAACAAAATGAATACAAATTTGTCAACAAATTGCTAGCATATCTAACAGGGAAATTTATCACAAATTACGAGGATATCAAGCAAAATTTATCACAACTTATTCCACAAATTATAGGTATCGAACAGAAATTTATCACAAAATTAGTCCACAAAAAATTTCTAGCAATTCAAACAAAAAAAGTTCACAATTAGTCCAAAATTAAAGATTATCAAACAGAAAGTATCACAACTTTGGGCCCAAATTTCTAGCATAATCAAACATAAATGTATCAAAAACCAGTCCACAAATTTTCTAGCATAATCAAAAAAGAAATGTATCCCCAACTTGGTCCCCAAATTACTCAAATCAAAAAAGAAAGTATCCAACCCGTCCACAAATTACTACATAATCAAACAGAAATGTATCACAAAACCCATCCCCAAATTACTAGAAAATAAATTTTACTCCCCTTAAAATACCATACCCCCACAGATCAAATCAGAAATATGACAGGCCTCTTTGAAAATTTAAAGATTTTAAAAAAAATATATATTCAGCTTTTGTTGGTTTAATATGACCACACACAATTCACCATGGAAAAAAGATACAGAGTGAGGGGGGGGATGGCCTATGGTTGAACACTCACCGTGTCAGACCACCAGGGATTTTAGCCACCACGAGGCGAAAATTTTCCCCGGAGTTAACATCATAGCCCACTCCCCAAAAAAAAAACCCCCTAGAATTCTTGCGTACATGTTAAAGACCCCTTCCACCTTTCAGAATATAGGGCCTTTTTTGCTGGTAGGAATGGGGGGGGTAACAAAAGTGTGGACACTGGGCCCCGTACATATTCCCCGAAGCGGAATTAGCACCTTAAAAATGTGGGTAAAAACGGGTGGCATAGGCAAAAATTTCACCATTGGTGAACTTCAAAGCAGGAGCTGGGGAATGGAAAACAATAAAGGCCAGGAGACACCAGTACAAACAGTAACACGCCATTAAAAAACGCAGGAACAGTAACAATCAGGGAAGAAGCCACCATTGCCATTGAGGTGGTTCCTTTAATGACGAAATTACTTTATCTGAAAGGAAAAACTGTACTCCCTGAGGACTTTCGGACCCTGAGGATGGGACATAACAATGACTCTGGGTATGGGTGTGGTGGTGGCCGGGAGATTGAAATGAACAGCCTGAAAATGAGGGGGGGGGGGACGGGATAGCCTGGTGGTTAGCGGGATATATTCGTGACCTGCTGACCCGGGTTTGATTCTTGTTCAAGAGGATTTTTCCTCTGGGGTTAACATCAGTGCCGACTCCAGTCTCCCCCAAAAAGTCTTTCGGATGAGACTATAAACCGAGGTCCGTGTGCGAACGTACACAGAACATTTTACCACATGTTAAAACCCATTCCGCTTTTCAGAAGAGTAAGCCATTGTGTGCTGTTGGGAATGGATGACAAAATTGACAAAACTGCATACACACAGGGACTGGATGGGAAAAAGCACATGATTGCTTATTCTATTATCCTCAAATAATACCCAAAACAATGTATAAGGTCATAGAAGAAGAGGCAGCAAAAAAAAAAAAAAAATGCACTCATTCTCGGCACACAATCGTTTATTTACAATTCAGTGTGGACTTTGAATTTAAAACCCAAAAACAAATTGAAATAATGCACAGACTGCAACTATAGTTAGATCCATCCCCCACCCACTCCTCAAAAAAGAAAAGATGTGGAGGATGTTTATTCACTAACAATAGGCCAAACACCCTATTTGTATCAATCAAAGTATCTTCATTTGCATATCGCTGTGATTGATTTGTGCATGCATAACTATTTCAAATTGCCATCGTTGGTAATAAAAGTGTTATCAAAATGCAGTTCTGGTTAATTTCTGTTTGCCTAGAATTACAGCAAAAAACTGCGCAAAACCTCAGGAGACCTCGAATGTGGGACTATTTTATGTTGTTCGAAATAATTTATTCATACCAGAACAAGGTCGCGGATGAATATTTTGGTGAATAATTAAGTTTTAACCTCTAAGCCAAAACCAAACAGAAGCGCCATACCTTTAAGGACACTTTGTTTTGTTTGTTTGTTTTATATGCTTAGTTTTTTTTTTTAAATGTTATAAGTATAGACAGAAAACAACCATGTTTCTCAAGCATACTTCAAGTCTCTAAATATTGCTCTGATTAAGTATTGATATTCTGTTGTATCCCATAACCCTAGGAATATATTTTAAAAGAAATCAAGTAAAAAGCAGAAAACATGTGTGAGTAGGAAAACAGAATCGAATATGATAGTGTTAGTAAGTGAGACAGCGTTTACGAAAGAAAAAGATGTTCACTTTCGTTTATTCAAATCGAAACCTATCACTGAAGTCATAAGCACTTGTGTGTTTTTTACATCTAGTCCCCGTGTGTATGCAGTTTTGTAAATTGTGTCATCCGTTCCCACCAGTACACAATGGCCTACTCTTACGAAAAGTGTAACAGGATTTTAACGTGTGCACAAGATGTTCTGCGTGCGTTCGCACACGGGACCTCGGTTTATAGTCTCATCCGAAGGACTTTTGGGGAGAGTGGAGTCTGCACTGATGTTAAAGTGGATCGGTGGTCTAGAGGTAACGCGCCTGTCTAGAAAGCGAAAAGTCCGGGTTCGTATCCCGTCTGGGCCCGAAACTTTTCCCCCATCCATTAGACCATGAGTGGTGGTCTGGGCGCTAGTCTTTCGGATGAGACGATAAACCGAGGTCCCGTGTGTTACAGAAAATTATGCAGCGCACGAAAAAGAACCCACGGCAACAAGAGAGTTGTCCCTGGCAAAATTCTTAGAAAAAAGCCACTCTGATAGGGAAAGAAATACAGTTGCAGACCAAAAAAAAAAAAAAAAAAAAAAAGGGGTGGCGCTGCTCTTGTGGCGACGTGCTCTCCCCGGGGAGAGCAGCCCGAATTTCACGCAGAGAAATCTCGTGACTTGAAGTGGTATAAATAAATAAATGAATAAATAAATAACTCCAGGGGAAAATATCCCCTTGAACGAGATTCGAACCGGGTTGTCAGATTGCGATC
Source organism: Rapana venosa (assembly GCA_028751875.1). Lineage (NCBI taxonomy): Eukaryota > Metazoa > Mollusca > Gastropoda > Neogastropoda > Muricidae > Rapana > Rapana venosa. The sequence goes on along the minus strand of CM054158.1, from coordinate 50,264,025 downwards.
GCAATGTTCTAACCACTAGGCTGTCCCGTCCCCAGAGAGAGAGAGAGAGAGAGAGAGAGGAGAGAGAGAGAGAGAGAGAGAGAGAGAGAGAGAGAGAGAGAGAGAGAATTGATGCCAAAAAATCAAAACCTTACTGTCAGTAGGATAATTATTTCTGGGTTACCGTGTTATGTGGCTACTTTTTGTTGTTGTTGTTGTTATTTTTCTCTTTAACATACATTCAATTTTTTCCTATATGTAACAAAACAGTTTTGTCACGAGAGTGACTAATAAAAGTACATTGCTATATGTGTGAAAAGGCGGGATATGTAAGTTGTGTACAACAGTGATACTGGGGGTTTTTTTTTAAATTAAAGATAGTAGAAGAGATAGGCTGTAATTTGTTTTGTAAGGGGGACATTGGTTAATTTTTTTGTTTAAAAAGTAGGAAAGATAGGTTGTAGTTTATTTATAAGGGTGACACTGTGTTTTTAAAAAAAAAACCACAGATAATAGAATGGGACATAATAGAGAGAAGAATAGCTAAGTAAAACAAAATAATAAAAACATTAAATGCTTATATACTTGGTTTTGTTAACGTTTTATTACATATCTCAAACCACTGTTCGTGTCATTGCGAATGTTGATGTTGTTTATGTTTCTTATTCTTTTTTTAAACATTTGTTTTTGCTAGTTTCTAGTGTGTTCTTATTCCAGTTTTAAATTATACTACTCTGTTAATTCAAATTTAACCACGTGTCTGTAAATACGCGCGCGTGCGTACGCACAACACACACACACACACACACACACACACACACACACACACAAACCTCAGGGAGACACACACACACACACACACCACACACACACACACACACCACACACACACACACACACACATGACATGACATGTCTTATTCAAAAAATAATATAGCAGGGTTTTCATTTAGAAAGGAAACAGATAAAAAGAAAAACATTGGCATGCGGTGGCATCGTGTTACACAAACACTTTTTCTTTCGTGGTCACATACTTTACAATACATCCATTTATTAAAGTAAATCGAATAAATATGAACAAACCAATACCAATACCAATAATTTATTATCTCAATAAACAGACATTAATGGCAATTTAAAGCTACAGGTTATATATATAAGAAAGAAATATTATATAATATATATATATATATATATATATATATATATATATATATATATATTTCTTATTTTAAAACAAATTCAATCTTAAAACGTCACACATACACACACGCACGCACGTGCTCGTGCTCGCGCGCATACACACACATACACACACACACGCGCGCGCGCGCGCGTGCGCACACACACACATACACACACACACACATACACACACACACACACACACACACAACACGCACGCACGCACACGCACACACACACACACACAACACACACACATACACATACACACACTTTTCAATATTTGTTAAGGAAAGTCCGACAATCTTCATTCACTTTAAAATTTTAATACTGAAAGCGCGCACACACACACACACACACACACACACACACACACACACACACACACACACACACACACACACCCTTTCAATTTTTTATAAAGAAAGTACACAACTTTATTCACTTTAAAACTTTATTTCAGAAAAATGACAATATCAACATTTACCACACACCACACCAAACACCAACAAAAAAGGAAAAACAAAATTTCAAAAAATGGGTGGCGCTGCTCTTGTGGCGACGCGCTGTCCCAGGAGTAAGCATGCAGCTATGCCGAATTTTCACGCAGAGAAATCTGCCATGATTCAAAAGTAATATACAAATACAAATAATGACAACATTGTTGAGAATTACTGGGTATAGATATGAGAGTTTAAGAACCAGCTAAGAGGGAACAAATTAACAGATACGCTGACAAATTATCATAACAGGAGTACAGGCACACAGACACACGCATGGGGCGGGGATAGCCTAGTGGTTAGAGCATTGCGTTCGTGATCTGACGGCCCGGGTTTGAGCCAACACTGAGACACCCGTCCCAAGCGATTTTTCCTCTGGAGTTAACATCAGTGCCGACTCCACTCTCCCCCAAAAGTCCTTCGGATGAGAGTATAAACCGAGGTCCCGTGTGTGAATACACGCAGAATATCTTGTGCACACGTTAAAACCTTTTCCGCCTTTTGATTGTGTGGGTTACTGTGAACGTAAATAATATTTATAAAATGTATATTCATGGGGATTTGATTTTTTTTAATTGTTAAACTTACATGAGTGTTTTTTTCCATCATCCTCGGAATAAAACCATTTAAATTCAAGAAAATTAAATTGAAAAAAATATTAACCAAGGAATAAACGTTGTAGCAAATTATCCCTGCATATTTGTATGCTGGGTCGACTTGTGTGTGTGTGTGTGTGTGTGTGTGTGTGTGTGTGTGTGTGTGTGTGTGTGTGTGTGTGTGTGTGTGTGTGTGTGTGTGTGTGTGTGTGTGCGCCGCGCGCGCGCGCGCGCGAGTGTGTGTGTGTATACATATGAATTTGTAAAAACTATTAATTGTAACTGGCTGCATGCGAAAGACTAGGATAAATGAAAGCGCTTTTATTTTTTCTGCAAGATATATCACTGTATAAATTCCATGTATTATTATTATTATTATTATTATTATTATTATTGCTGTTGTTGTTATTGTCATTATTATTATTATTATTATAAACAGTTTTTACAAGGAACGAACATCAATGTAATAAACCGTTGGTTTAAAAAAAAAAGCTTTTCTTTCGCAGGATAGAGTTTTAAATGCTACTAATTCTTAAATCATATATTCCGCTGGTAAATCTTTGTAACAATTTTTTGTCACACTATCCTTTACAGTTTAGCAGAATTTAAAAACAAACTTGCAAGAAATCCTTGTAAGAATCCTTGAGACAGGGTAGACTTGACGCTACAATACATTTCAGCCCTAGCAAATAACCCTGTAAAAAAATTTAAGAATTTTAAGCATGGTACGACATATAAATTGTAGCTTTAATAACAAACTAAAACAAAAATAAAAAATCTTCGATATAAAAACAGAAGGCGTGATGATAAACTTATGAAGTTAGCTAAAGATTAAGCCAAAAGCAAAAGAAAAACTATCACAAATCTTTGTGATAACTTTTAGACAGGATACATCTACATTTTAAAAAAACAAGCATAATAACATGTAACAAATCTAATTTAGCTTTAAAACTAAAACAAATGATAATCCATAGCATGTCATGTATTAAATCTTTGTAACAGTTTTTAGGCGCGAAATATTTATCAGCGTAGCTTAAAAAAAACGAAAACAAAAACCTTATAAATGTAGCAAGAAAAACAAACAAATAACTATGTAACCAATCTTTGTAACAACCTTTCAGTACAATTTACACATAAATGTAACTTAATTTTTAAAAATGGCAAAAACATTGGTAATATTTTTTAGACACTAAGAGCTATGTTACACAAACCAATTAAAACCCAGCATACTTCTATGTAACATATCTTTATAGCAATTTTAATCATAATAGACTGGTAAATGTTTATAGAAAATAAAACCAAGCAAATATGCGACGATTTAGGGGGCAGGTTTTAGGAAATATAGGCTTATAAATTTAGCTTTAAGAATAATCAACAAACAAAGAAGCAGCCAAAATATCTTTCTAAAACGTTTTAAGCAATGTAAACTTATAAATGTGGATACATCTAAACAGAAACAAACATGCAGCAAGCAAACTGTGCAACAATTTCAGGCAGAATAACACTGACAAAACGTAGCCATGAAAATTTTAAAATATTTCAGGCACATTAAGACTTGACAAAACGTAGCCATAAAAATTTTAAAACAAAGAAACAACCACATAATAAATCTTTAAAACAAACAAAAAATTAGGTATGATGGACTGATACACGTAATGAAAACAAACGTGTGACGAGTCTTCCTTAATATGATTATAGGCAAGAATAATTTTTAAATATAACTGAAATAACAAAGAAAAAGGCGAGCAATTATGTTACAAGTCTCTGTAGCAGTTTTCCAAGTGCAATAGATATAACTTTGAAAAGCAAACAAACAAGTTGTATATTCGATTTGTATGTTTTATATGATGCGAAAGTTATGATCCGTTGATTTTATATAGCCAATGTCTGTGATGAAATTCCTGATTCACTTTCTCTATTATGATTTTTTTTTTTTGGGGGGGGGCAATTAATACCATTTTATCATTCAATCATTCATCCAGCGTGTGTGTGTGTGTGTGTGTGTGTGTGTGTGTGTGTGTGTGTGTGTGTGTGTATGTGTGTGTGTGTGTGTGGTGTGTGTGTGTGTGTGTGTGTGTGTGTGTGTGTGTGTGTGTGTGTGTGTGTGTGTGGCGCGCGCGGTGCGTGCGTGTATGTGTGTGTGTTTATCTATTTATTTTATTTATTTATTTCATTTATTTTATTTATTCTTTTATATCGAGGATAATGGAATAAGCACTCATGTGCTTTTTTACATCTAGTCCACGTGTGTATGCGGTTTTGTAAATTTTGTCATCTGTTTCCACCGGCACACAATGGCCTACTCTTCCGAAAAGCGGAACAGGATTTAACGTGAGCGCAAGATGTTCTGTATGTGTTCGAACACGGGGCCTCGGTTTATAGTCTCATCCGAAGGAAGGAAGTGTGTATGTGTGTGTAATGTATACTTATGTGTGTGCGTGTGTGCGTGCGTCGTGTGCGTGTATGTGTTTGTGCACATGTGTACGTATGTGTGCGTTTAATACGTGCCCATAGCCTTCGTGGTTCTTTTCTGTTTCAGATCATGAAGTATTCGTAATTGGTAAACAAATATGCACCAAATCCTTCTATTATAGCAAAGTCGTAAATACAGCTTTAAAGCAACAGCTATGTTCAAAACGCCATAGTGATAATTGTTAGGGTCGGCAGTCTCACAAAGATGTTAGTAAAAAGAGAAAATGGAAGGAACAGCCCTGTAGTAAATCATTGCAACAATTCTCTTGGGTCACATCATACTTTACTGGTGACTTTTTGACTTTATGCCTCTTGGTTCCTTGGGGAACATAGGGCTGCAACAACACCCCTCCAACGAACTCGGTTTTGGGAGATCCTCTTCAGCTCGGCCCATGTCATTCCGGCTGCCTTCGTTTCTTCGTCAACACTTCAGCCCAGGTCACATCATACTTTACTGGTGTAGCTTTTAAAAAATTCCCGTGTAACAAATTGCTGTAACAGCGGGGTTTTTTTTAATCTTAATAGCTTGAAAAATAATGTAGCGAAGAAAATTGAGAAAGCAGGCGAACAAACAGTTCTATAAGACATCCTTTTAACAGTTCGTTGGACTCAATGCTCTTAAAAATGTAGGTGGGGTGGGGTTTTTTGGTAAATTCATTTTTAACAATTTTATACACTTGATATATATTCATATAGTTAATAAAATAATTTTAAAATGATTTTTTTAATCATTAGGACTTTGTACCAAAATTGATTGAGACAGATAGAATAAAATGGATTGAGACAGATAGATTAAAACTGATTGAGACAGATATACTTAAATCGATTCAGAGAGATTAAAATTGATTGATTGAGACAGATAGATTAAAATTGATTGAGACAGATAGATTAAAATTGATTGAGACAGACAGATTAAAATTGATTGAGACAGGCACTAAAATCGATTCCGACAGATTTATAATCTTTCCTTAAAAACGTCTCCTTGGGAAGAGCAACCAGATTTCCACGCAAAGAAACCTACCGTGACTTTAAGTGGTATAAAAAAAAATGAACTAAAATAAAAAAAATTAAAGGCATATAATCAATCAGTATAATATTTTTAGTTCAATAAACTCATAGTTTTACCTACAAAAAATGCACCATTATACCAAAAAAATCATCCTAGCAATTCTTTGGAAAGGAAAGGCTTACATATGTAACTTTTAAAACATCATATAACAAATCGTTGTAACAGTTTAAGGCTCGACAGAACTATACGTGTGGTCTTAAAACATACAAGCAAACATAATAACAAGTCTATTGAACATTTTCTTTAGGGCCGATTGTCTACAATGTAGGGTTTTTTTAAGTAACAATACAGCAAATTTAAAAACAAAAAGTAGCATTTTAGACGCAATTTTCTTAATTTTATTTCAAAACTAAAAACAAACTAACACTAACAAATCTATGTAACTTTTTTTTGGCGAGATAATTTAAAATGTAAAATAAAATATAGCTATCAAATAATCATTCGATTCTTTGTAACTTTTTAGGAACAATATAGATATATATGTAGTTTAAAAAAATAATATAAAGAAGCAAACATGTACAAAATCTCTTAAATAGTTGTTTACGCATGATACATATGTGAATGGGGGACAAAATAGCCTGGTTGGTTAGAGGCCTTGCGCATTGCGTTCGTGATCTGCTGGCCCGGGTTCGAATCCCGTTCAAGGGGATATTTTCCTCTGGACTTCACATCAGTGCAGACTCCACTCTCCCCAAAAGACCTTCCGATGAGACTATAAACCGAGGTCCCGTGTTCGAACGCACGCAGAACATCTTGTGCACATGTCAAAACCTGTTCCGATTTTTGGAAGAGTAGGCCATTTTGTGCTGGTGGAAACGGATGACAAAACTGACAAAACTGCATACACACGGGGACTGATTGTAAAGAAAAGCACATGAGTGATTATTCTATTATCCTCGAAATGAAAGAAAAGAATAAATAATAATGAATTAAGACGAATAGCCTGATACAGGGACTCGTCTTAAAGAAAGAAAGAAAGAAAGAAAGAAAGAAAGAAAGAACTACAGAAATGTAGATTTTTTTTCTTTTTCGTTCCTCGCTGCAGTTTCCAAATTCGCCAATGGCGAGGTCTTTGCGTATGCGATGATCAATCAATCAATCAATCAGTCAGTCAGTCAATCAGTCACTCCAATTCTTGTATTTCGACGATAATGCATAAGCGTTCATGTGCTGTTTTTTCCATCCAGTCCGCGCTCTTATCAGAAATATGTCATGAAAATAAACTTTTTTTTTAAAATACACCCACCCCCAAAACACACACACACACACACACAAAACCAAACCAAACCAAAACAAAACAAAACAGAAACAAACTCAACATCTAGAAATTAAATTCTACTACAACAACAACAACAACCAAACAGATAAACAACAACCACAGCCAACAACAACAACAACAACAACAACAAACAAGAGGGGGGAAAACAAAAACAAAAACAAACAAACGAAAACCACACATGAAAGAAAGATAGAAAGGAAGCTATATATTGCAAATGAATGTGACAACTTTTGGTATGCATATAGCTTAGATGTGTAGGAAAAATATAAATACAACACACACACACAGAGTCTTTATCCATCATCTTCGAAATAAAAGAATGAATGAATTTTTTTTACACACACACACACACACACACACACACACACACACACACACACACACACACACACACACACACACACACACACAACACACACACACACACACACACAGAGTCTTTTTCCATCATCTTCGAAATAAAAGAATGAATGAATTTTTTTTTTAATACACACACACACACACACACACCACTTTTACACACACACACATGTTCGCTCAAGATTACTGCTTTACTCTGAATTATGACCAAACAAAATGTCCTGTATGACAACAATTCCAGAACAAATTCAACGTCAAACAGCACTTTTGTGGACAACGACATCTTTGATCTTATATCGATATTTTCACCTGCCCTGATGACTTTTCATTTGTGTCTAGGTCATACCACAGAAAATCTTTTGCCAACTCCGGAGTGAAAGAAAAGAAAAGTGCATATGTGTGTGAGTGCGTGCGTGCGTTCGCGCGTTCGCGCGCGCGCGCGCGCGGTGTGTGTGTGTGTGTGTGTGTGTGTGTGTGTGTGTGTGTGTGTGTGTGTACATTTGAACTTGTAAAAATTATTGATTGTAACTGGCTGCATGTGAAAGACTAGGATGAATGAAAGCGCTTTGATTTTTTGTTTTTTGCAAGATATAGCGCTGTATAAATTCCTGTCTTCTTCTTCTTCTTCTTCTTCTTCTTCTTATTATTATTATTATTATTATTATTATTATTAGTGTTGTTGTTATTCTTGTTGTTATTATTATTATTATCTGTTTTTACTTATATCAAGTCTATTTGATGTTTTATAATAATGCATGCGAGCTAGAGCTATACGGATTTTTTTTTTCGAGGTATCAATCAGCATTTTTTCCTGAAACGTAGACTCGCGATATTTTTTCACACTATGTGAAAGATTCTGTCATTTTCTATTTTAGAATTTTAAAAACCAAAAAAAGAAAACTGCGGCGATTTCTGCAACAACAACAAAATCACCATCTCTTTCAACGCAACATAGTGCTTTACACATATTTTGATTTTTTTTTTTGACATTTTATTCCTATCTTTCCTGTACAATATCTCTTAAGTGCTGTGATTTTTGACAGAATGATTGAAACTAATATTTGTTATCAAATGTGCACACCACCACCACCACCCCAATCAAAAAATAAAGAAAAAAGTCCACTTTTACAGTTTGAACAAATTAAAGTAGACCAGCTGTCAAATGTAACGACTGAACTTGTCATTGCTTTTGATTGAGCACACTCTAGCTTTCAGTTTGTTGTTGCACTATCATGAATGTGTCTATGTATGATTTTTTTTAAATAAAATTGTATTCAGACCAGCGTAGTGCTTCGGATGAGACTATAAACCGAGGTCTCGTGTGCAAACGCACGCTGAACATCTTGCGCACTCGTTAAAACCCGTTCCGCTTTTCGAAAGAGTATGATATTGTGTGCCGGTGGGAACGGATGACAAAATTGACAAAACTGCATACACACGGGAACTGGATGTTTAAAAAAGCACAGGAGTGCTTATTCCACTATCTTCAAAATAAATAAACAATTAAATAAATAAATAATAAAAATATGCATCTATTAATTGTTCTTAACTGAAATCGTTTCATTTTACCATGGGATATCTTTGTTATATAAAAAAAAATCAGCAAATGCATGTTTTATCTTTGTCGAATAGTTCTTAATCCTGGATAGGAATGAACAGCTACAGTTCAAAATATGCCTTCTGCGTACTGTTTACAAAAACGGACATTGTACTTAAGAGAGACAGACAGACAGACAGAGACAGAGAGAATAGATGCTGTTAACCGCTCATTATGATTATGATTATGATTATTATGATTATCAATATGATTACATTATATTACATTATAGTAGTAGTAGCAGCAGCAGCACCAGCAGCAGCAGTAGTAGTAGTAGTAGTAGTAGTAGTAGTAGTAGTAGTAGTAGTAGTAGTAGAAGTAGTAGTAGTAGTAGTAGTAGTAGTAGTAGTAGTAGTAGTAGTAGTAGTAGTAGTAGTAGTAGTAGTAGTAGTATAGTAGGGTTTCTTAAATCATTTTATTATTTTCTTTTTTTTTTCTTTTTTTTTCCAGGATAATGGAATAAACACTCGTGTGTTTTTCTTTTCATTCAGTTTCCTTGTATATGCAGTTTTGTACATGTTGTCACCCGTTCCCACCGGCACACAATGGCCTACTCTTCCGAAAAGTTGGAACGGGTTTTTTCAAGTCATTATTATTAATATCACTATTATGAATAGTGTAGCTGTTGCTGCTGTTGTTGTTGTTGCTACTGCTGTTAATATTTTGTTATAACTACTTGTGTTGCAAACTATTTGTTTTATTACAAATGCACAACATGTTTTCTACCTTAAAAACCGGATTTTTTTCCCCAAAATTTAAATTTTGATATTTTCACCTGTAATTTATCGTTGTCACTTCTTCTCACCTCACCTGACTTTATTTATGGAAGGAAGGTGGCAGGATGGTTAAGACGTTCGCCTGCCAACAAGTTAATCGTGAGGTTCTGGGTTCGATTCCCAGCCTCGCCCTTTCTTCCCAGTTTGACCACAAAAAAATCGAACTGAATGTCAAAGTCCTTCGGATGAGACTATAAACCGAAGCCCCGTGTTCGAACACATGCAGAACATCTTGCCCACACGTTAAATCCTGTTCTGCTTTTCGTAAGAGTAGGCCATTGTGTGCCGGTGGGACCGCATACACATGGGGATTGGATGTAAAAAAGCACATAAGTGGTTATTCCATTATCCTCGAAATAAAAATTTTTAAAATTTTAACCTGACCTCACCTGTCTTGTAGTCTAGCAGAACGTTGAAGCACCACTGAAGATTCTGAAACTAACGAGCAGATATGGTACCCTCAAAAGAATAATAAATTTTGATTTTATATATTTATTGTATTTATTTATCTATATATTATTTTTTTCATACCACTTTAAGTCACAGTAAATTTCTCTGCGTGAAATCAGGGCTGCTCTCCCCCGGGGGAGAGCCCGTCGCCGCAAGAGCAGCGCCACCCATTTTTTTGTTGTGTTGCTTTTTGATGTTGTTGTTTGGTTGGGTTTTTTGTTGTGTTGTTGTTGTTGGTTTGTTGGTGGTTTTTGTTGTTGTTGTTGTTGTTGTTGTGGTGTGGGTTGTTGGGTTTTTTTGGGGGGGTGTTTTCCTGAAATAAGTTGCAGCCTTTTTCTTAGAATATCCGAATCCGTGGTTCTATACGCTTTTTGATGTTAATATTTCTATGGCAAGATTGGCAAAACATTGATTGTGTTTATCTGTCTCATAGTTTGTAAATCAAAGAAAGGAAGAGGAAGATGTAACATAACACATCGGTCACATGTAAAAATTTAGTTTATTCAAGCTGTGTAGAAATCGTGTGATTATATTTTTTCCCCGAGCCTAGGATTTGCAAAAGTTTTGAATGAGAGGAAAGTGCAAACAAAATCTCAGCCTACATCAAGTATAATTATCTATCGGGTTATAAAGTTTGTTTTTCTTTGAGGTGTGCATGGGTTTGGGTGGGTTGGTTTGGTTGTTATTTTTTGGGGTGGGGGGGATGGAGATAGAAAGTTGTTTGCTTGTTTGTTTTTTACTGTTTTTTGGTTGGGTTTTTTTTTTGGTTTGGTTTGGTTTGGTTTTTATTGGGGTAAGGGGGGGTAGGGGGATTGTTTGTTGGGTTTTTTGTTGTTTTGGGTGTTGGGTTTTTTTCGGGGGTGGGGGGGAGTAGAGGGGGGTGAGGGATTAGAGGGGAGTGGGGGGAGTAGTAGTGGGGGAGTAGAGGGGGGTAGGGGGCAGTAGAGGGGGGTAGTGGGGGAGTAGAGGGGGTGGGGGAGTAGAGGGGGTAGTGGGGGAGTAGATGGGGGTGGGAGGGAGTAGAGGGGGGAGTAGAAGGGTGGTAGGGGGCAGTAGAGGGGGGTAGGCGGGAGTAGAGGGGGGTAGGTGGGGAGTAGAGGGGAGTAGGCGGGAGTAGAGGGGGGTAGGGGGCAGTAGAGGGGGGTAGTGGGGAGTAGAGGGGGGTAGGCGGGAGTAGAGGGGGGTAGGGGGAGTAGATGGGGGTGGGAGGGAGTAGAGGGGGGAGTAGAAGGGTGGTAGGGGGGAGTAGAGGGGGGTAGTGGGGGAGTAGAGGGGGGTTAGGGGGAAGTAGAGGGAGATAGGGGGGAGTAGAAGGGTAGGTGGGGGAGTAGAGGGGGGTTAGAGGAGAGTAGAGGGGGGTGTAGGGGTAGTAGAGGGTGGGGGGGTGTGGCTTTATTCCTCGGCTAAAGCTTGGAGGTTCGCCAATGATAAGACTTTGTGCATGCAACCGTTTTTTACCTCACATTTAAGGCAGATGCATTCCGACTTCAGAGATGACATCTAAACACGACAGCAGTGTGCATGCCTTTTGGGGGGGGGGGGTTGGTTTTTTTTATAATTTTGTCATAACGTTCTCACCGGAACACAATGGCTTCCTCTTCCTAAAAGCATAACACGTTTTTAACGTGCGCGTAAGATGTTCTGCGTGCGGTCGCACACGGGGGGTCCCTCAGTTTACAGTCTCATCCGAAGGACTTTTGGCGGGAGCGTGGAGTCAGTATTGATGTTCACTCCAGAAGAAAAGACCCCCTTGAACGGGAGTCTCGTGTTTTCCAGAAGGTGGGGATTCTATTTATACTGACAGATCCCCGGCATCCATCCTCACAGGGGATTTTTTTTTTTGCTGACTGTGCTGATTGCAGTGGCGCTAGGTAAGTTACTCTGAATTTTTTTTTTTTAACTTTGAATGCACTGCTGTTGTTTTAAGCAGCTGTTTGACTTTAAATATTCGGATGAGACTATAAACCGAGGTCCCGTGTGAGAACGCACGTAGAACATCTTGCGCGCACGTTAAAACCCGTTCTGCTTTTCGGAAGAGTAGGCCATTGTGTGCCGGCGAGAACGGATGATACAATTTACAAAAACTGCATACACACGGGTACTGGATGAAAAAAGCACATGAGTGCTCATTCCATTATCTTCGAAATAAAGGAAAATATATGATAAAATAAGATAGAGTAGTGTATCTTTGGTACATCTCCTGTTTAGTGTAAAAAATGCGTGTTTCAGTTTAAAACCATAGGTGAGTGAGTGAGAGTGATGATTGGATGATGAAAAAGTCACGTGTTGATTGCATGGAGAGAGAGAGAGACAGAGAGAGAGAGAGAGAGAGAGAGAGAGAGAGAGAGAGAGAGAGAGCGATAGAGAGATAGAGAGATAGATAGATAGATAGATAGATAGATAGATAGATAGATAGAGACAGAGACAAAGACAGATAGAGAGACAGATAGAGAGACAGATAGAGATACAGATAGAGATACAGATAGTAGACAGACAGACAGACAGAGAGATAGACAGACAGACAGACAGATGGACAGACAGACAGACAGACAACCAGACAGATAGATAGATAGATAGATAGATAGATAGATAGATAGATAGACAGACAGACAGACAGACAGACAGAGAGATAGACAGACAGACAGACAGATAGACAGACAGACAGACAGACAGACAGACAGATAGATAGATAGATAGATAGATAGATAGATAGATAGATAGATACAGACAGACAGACAGACAGACAGACAGACAGACAGACAGACAGATAGACAGACAGACAGATAGATAGTCTTCTGGTCTTACCACCCTACAATAGCCTACTCTTCCGAAAGGTTGAACGGGTTTTTAACGTGTGCGCAAGACGTTCTGCATGCGTTCGCACAATGGGCCTCAGTTCCTAATAGTCTCAGCTGAAGAAGCTTCGGGAAGAGTGAAGTCAGTACTGTTGTAAACTCCATGGATAAAACTTCCCTATGAACGGGTGTCGTGGTTGTGGCTTGAACCGGGCTTCGAACCCAGACCATCAAATCTCGAGCGCAAACGCTCTAAACCGCTAGGCTATCTCACCCCCTGCGCGTCTCTATGACTTGGGTAATTTTATGTTATATTAAAGAACATACGAGACGATTTTTGTATCTGATGGTGTAAAAGAGAACAGTATGCAATTGCCAAACACACACAGACAACTGTAGTATATCACATTGCTCTCCAAGATAAAATAGAACTTTTTTTTTAAAAACTAAATTATCTGGTTAAATCTTTTTTTTTCGTTCCTCGGCTAGAGCTCCGAGGTTCTCTAAATAAATGGTGAGATTTTGCCTATGTGACCGGTGGTTTTTTTTGTCATCAAGGTAGCTGCATTTCGACTTCGGGGATGAATCTGGTTTCAAATAATGCATGCCAGGTGAAAGGTGAACTTTGTTGATTTATTTCTGCTGTGCATTTGCCTACAGATGTCTGCAAATCTGGACCCCCCAAAAGGTAAAAAGGTAGGTAAAGGAGTCCCATAACCTATAAGGTCGTAGGGGAGCGAGGCGTCAGAGACCTCACTTCTCTAGGGGCCAGCATATTGAGGGCGGCGCCCCTCTCCTCTCCCTCGCTGCTTTACCTTCCCTGACCCTAAAGAGGGCAGGTACCCATGTACAGCTGGGTGAACTGGGGGAACTGTACTGAAGCCAAGGCGCGCAAACGGTCACCCATCCAACTGGTAACCGCGCTCGACGCTGCTTAACTTGGCTGGGGGAAAGCGAGTGCTCCGACCACTGAGCTATCCCGTCCCCCCAAAAAGAAGCAAAAAATATAATATTTACAGACAGAAATTGTCATCTGTTCTGTATACGTGCAGACAGATATTGTTTGATTGTTTTCGATTATCTGGTTTTGTTTGGGGGGTTGGTGGGAGGAGAGGATTATGTTTATGTCGAGGTAGTGATTTGTTGATGGATCTAAATAGCTTCGATTTGTTTGGATTTGTAGTGGCTTAGAACAGATGCTGAATCTTGAACTCACTCTCTCTCTCTCTCTCTCTCTCTCTCTCTCTCTCCCCTCTCTCTCTCTCTATCTATCTATCTATCTATCCATCCATCCATCAGGCATACATCATACACACACATACACGCGCGCACACATCACACACACACAGAGATCACACGCACACACAGATCACACACACACACACACACACACACACACCACACCAAATACACACACAACACACTTCATAATCAAAACAGTTTTTAAGATGAGATTTTATTCAAAAGTAGCACCAGTACAGAGAACGGTTCAGCTCATAGCAAATGTACAAAGTAGAAGGTGGGATTTTGTTTTTAAAAATCCCCAACGGATTTACAATCCATAGCTAGATACAGACTCCTGTATAACTACAACCTTTTTTATCATTCTTTTATCTATTTATTCTTTTATTTTGAGGATAATGGAAGAAGCACCCATGTGCTTTTTTTCATCCAGTCCCCATTTGTATGCAGTTTTGTCAATTTTGTCATCCGTTCCCACCGGCACACAATGGCCTACTCTTCCGAAAAGCGGAACGGGTTTTAACGTGTGCGCAAGATGTTCTGCGTGCGTTCGCACACGGGGCCTCGGTTTATAGTCTCATCCGAAGAGTATCAGAATATCTGACCTGAGCGGAGTCAGATAGTAGGGAATGATACAAGAGTTTAACATGTTGTGGGTCGTATTGGAAAAGATTTCATTATGTAGAATATTTTATCAGTGGACAGTGAACATCTGTTGTGAGGTGGGAGATATAGCAACCGTGCAAGTCCTTGCATATTTGTTTTGTTATTGTTGTTGTTGGTTTTGCTTGGGCTGGGGGGTTTTGGGGGATAGCGATAATTTTATAAAGTACAATGTCTGTTGCTTTTGCTTAGATTTTTTTTACATACATACATAATACATTCATACGTACGTACATACATACATACATACGTACGTACGTACGTACGTACATACATACATACATAGCCCCCTCCCACCCCTGGACTTGACTTAGTTTACACACACACACACACACACACACACACACACACACACACACACACACACACACACACACACACACACTGAGAAAGCGAAATAGCAACTGTACAAGTCCTGACATCATATTCTGGGGAGAAAAAAAGTTGGTAGCGTGCAATATTTATCTTTTTACATATCTGCTCACTCCCCCCTCTGTAGTTTACACATATACTGCAAAAACAAAATAGCAACTGTACAAATCCCATCATACACACGGGGACTGGATGTAAAAAGCACATAAGCGCTTATTTCATTATCCTCGATATAAAAGAATAAAGTAAAGAATACTTTGGAAGCAAAAATTGTTGGTTACCTGAATATATTTTTCTTTCTTCTTAAAAAACCTTGGTAACCTAAACAGATTTTTCTTTCTTCTTAAAATACTTTGGTAACTTAAAGAGATTTTTCTTTCTTCTTAAAAAAGCTTGGTAACCTAAACAGATTTTTCTTTCTGTTTAAAGAAGGCTTGGTAACCTGAATATATTTTTCTTTCTTCTTAAAAAAAGCTTGGTAACTAAATAGATTTTTCTTTCTTCTTAAAAAAAAAACACTTGGTAGCCTGATATATTTTTCTTTCTTCTTAAAAAAATCTTTGGTAACCTAAATATATTTTTCTTTCTTCTTTAAAAAAAACAACTTGGTAACCTAAATTGATTTTTATTTCTTTTATAAAAAACAACACTTGGTAACCTGATATATTTTTCTTTCTTCTTAAAAAAAACTTTGGAAACCTAAATCGATTTTTCTTACTTCTTAAAAAAAACTTTGGTAACCTAAATATATATTTTTCTTCTTAAAAAATACTTGATAACCTAAATAGAATTTTCATTCTTCTTCAAAGAAAAACAACTTAGTAACCTAAATAGACTTTTCTTTCTTCTTTAAAAAAACACTTGGTATCCTAAATAGATTTTTCTTTCTTCTTAAAAAAAACTTGGTAACCTGAATAGACTTTTCTTTCTTCTTAAAAAAAAACTTGGTAACCTGAATAGAATTTTCTTTCTTCTTAAATAAACTTGGTAACCTAAACATTTTTCTTTCTTCTTAAAAAAAACTTGGTACCCTAAATGGATTTTTCTTTCTTCTTAAAACTCACTTGGTAACCTGAATATATCTTTCTTTTTTCTTTCCACCATACACAGCCACCACCCACCCCTCCTGATCTCAATCAACACACAACAGCAAACGGACAAAACAAAAGTCTCATCCCAAGGACTTTGGCATTCAGTTCAACTTCTTTGTCTGTAACACTGGAAAGAAAGGGCAAAAAAGCTGGGAATGGAACCCAGAACCTCACGATTTCTTTGTTAGGCCAGTGACAATCTTAACAAACGTCCTGTCACCTACCTATCTCCCTTTCAAACAGATTTGAAAACTCGCTGCCACCTGCGAAGGGAAAAACAAAGACAAAAGAGCAACAATAATAATAATAATACATGAAATTTATATGGCGCCATATCTTGAAAAAAACACCCAAATCATAGCGCTTTCGTTCATCCCACTCATTCACATACAGCCAGTTACAATCAAACGACAAAAAAAACTACAAAAATGCAACAACAACAACAACAACAAAAAACCCCAGTTGTGACAAGGGCAACTTAGGCTTGAACACAACAACAACACCCCAGCATGGAAAATCCTATGTCATGAAAAATTTAGTCACCACTCGGGGGGCCAAGCCCGCGCGCGCGTGCAATTTAGTGATGGCTTTTTCATACCTTCACACTGTCTGGCACAAAGGCAAGTGCCGGGTACTTGCAGGCACCCACGTCTGCTCTGCCCTCTCACCAATTAGCTCTCCCAGTCGGTGAGGACAAGGACCAGGGTCTTAAAAGCTATGACACAGACATCCGCGCAACAACAACAACAAAAATATATTTGTGTTCTTCCTTGGCTAGGGTACCCCTGAGGTTCACCAATGGTGAGATTTTTTTTGTGTGTAATGCGACCGTATTTTGCCCGCCACGAAGGCATCCGCATTCCGACTTCAGGGATGCATGCTGGGTGTGTTCGCGTTTCTATAATGCCGACAAGAATTACGGGGGACCTTTACCGAGTGTGTTATTTGATTTTCTCCATACACAGGAAGAGAATTAAGGCACTGGCAGGTCTGCACTTGAAGTTGACCTGGAAGATTGTGAAAAATCCCCCACCCTTAATCCACCAAGATGCCACCGTCGAGAATCGAACCCACGGCTTCATGGACCCGTGGGATTGAAGTCGAACGGTCTTAACCACTCGGCTATAGCGTCGTCCATCTGAAAAATAGTTCAGATGGGTGTGGTCGAAAAAAGAAAAAAATCTTAGTGAACTTCATTAGAAAGAACTTGGCTGTTCCATTCCATTCCATAGTGTTAACCTACAGCCCTATCGACCACCAAAGCCATATCAGGGCTGTCTGTCACCTCATTCAGTTTCAGTGGCTCCAGACTTCAAGTTCACAAACCAGCATCTTCTAATACCTTCAGATGTCTAACACCGTCCATCTAGGAAAAAAACAGCATTAAATTACACAATACCTGAATCATTTCCATTCCTTAAGGCTGATAAACCAGGCTGTGCTGAGGACGCCAGCCATTCCGCTGAATTTATCATCCCCAGATTACAAAAGAACGTTAAAAATAAACATTTCAAAGTTTTTTTTAAAAATACCCAAAAAATACCACATGGGCAAATAAGACTGCAGAAATTACATCTTGCGCCCATCCCAGTGTTTAAACATTACGACTTTGTCACCAGAACACAAGAACACAGGCAAAATGTCATATCATGAAAACAGAACATTTTTGGGAAAAATTTGCTTGAAAATAAAGGCAGAAGGCTCAACTGGGAAAGCAGAAAATAAGCAAGAGAGATGACAGAAAGGTAAGAAGGACAGAAACAAAAGAGAGAGAGAGAGAGAGAGAGAGAGAGAGAGAGAGAGAGAGAGAGAGAGAGAGAGAGAGAGAGAGAGAGAGAGAGAGAGAAGTGTACATTTCTAGCCCAGAATTTCCAGAAGGTGGAAATGCTATTTATACTGAAAAGATGAAATTTCTAGCACAGAATTTCCAGAAGGTGAGGATGCTATTATACTGGAAGAGACCCCCCCCCCCCCCGCCCCCTGGGGGCATTCCCACGGGAGACAACTTAGCTGTTCACCACAGTGGGCAGGGGGAGGGGGGGTGGAGCAAGGGTAGCAGGTCATCTGACCTTAAGGCGCCCCAAAAAAGCCTGAGGGCATCGGTGTAGGCAGAGAAAGGAAAGGGATCAGCAGATGAGGGGCATCCAGAATTAATGCATGAAGGAATGAAGGGAGGAATTTATGATTTATGAAGTGTGTAAAAGCCTCCACACCCAGAAGTGTGATCGTAGCGTTAGGTGGGGGGGGGGGGGAGAGGCGGAGAGGAGAGGACACAAAGAGAGAGAACTCAAACTCAAACACGAAAGATTTATTCACAAAAAAGGCCATTGACCCATACATGAAGGGGGTTGCCGAACTGCTTAGTATTTTAGTGAGAAAAAATAAGGAAAAGCACACAAAAACCCAAAATGTTATTGTATAACTACAACATCCACAACAAAAATCATTTACCAAAAATATGACTTCAGAAACTAAGATATCTCTATTTCTAAAGGCTTTTACACAAATATAAAGCAAGGTTGCGCACAATCTCAGGGTGACTAGATGCCATGAGTAGACAGAATCTAAATGAATTAGGCTGTTTACTATATTTTATGGGAATGTAATTCTGTCTAACATCTTCTAATACTGGACAGCACAGCACAAAATGAACTTCATCTTCCACATAATGGGCATAGCAACCTGAGGTCATCATCATCATGTTCTATATATCAAAATTAATGAACATTTATGTCTGATACACCAAGTCGAAACTTAGACATAAAGAGATAAAGTTTGACATCGTGTGAACCTATAAAATGGCTATACATTTGAAATCTTTCACTGCTTTGTATATGACTACTCCACTGCTGCCAACGGCAGTCAATCAGTCTTTGCCTGAAAAAGTTGAGAGAGAGAGAGAGAGAGAGAGAGAGAGAGAGAGAGAGAGAGCAATGAACGAACAATGAACAAAGTTTATTCTTCAGGCCACCAGCCCCTAGAATGGGGTCGAACAAAGCATATCAAAACGAAGCCAAAACATACATGACATATATGTGGCAACTGTCAGAACATAACTAATGTAACATGGGACTATCCAAACATGAGACCAAATTATCTACTTTAAACAGTTGTGTACATGTAACAGTTACTCAATATCCATTCTCAAAACTTCCAATATATTTCTGCCGTGCTTTCAAAGCATTGAAAAATAGGAGCTGAGATTGGGAATGGAAGAAACTGAACCATGTTTCAGCAAACTCACATATGGTTGGTTACTAAATACATAAATATTTGAGAAAGAGAGATTAAGGCAAACAAAAATTTGTGCAAGAGGAGGGCATCTTTTGAAAGACATTGTGCATTCTGCGTCTCCATATTTTGGGGGAGGGGAGTAAAAAAAAATTTTAAAGAAAGGTAAAGGTGTCCCATAATTTACGCGTTCCTTGTGGGAGCGAGGTGTCATCTCAGCTTCTCTAGGGGCCAGCATATTGAGGGCGGCGCCCATCTCCTCTCCCTCGTTGCTTTACCTTCCCTGACCCTAAAAGAGGGCAGGAATCCATTTACAGCTGGGTGAACTGGGGGACTGTACTTAATCCAAGGCACACAAACGGTCACCCATCCAAGATGGTAACCACGCTCGATGCTGCTTAACTTTAGCTTCAGGGATAGCGAGTGCTCTGACCACTTAGCTATCGCGTCCCCTTCTTTTTTAAAGATATAAATAAAATTTACATGAACGGCCAACAACTGGAGGAGGTAGACGCTTTTAAATACCTTGGTGCTACACTCACAAAGGACGGGCGATCGACGACAGAAATCAAAGTCAGAATAGCCATGGCAACATCTTCCATGACAAAAGTCACCACCATATGGAAAAGTAAAGAGATCAGTTTCCCAATCAAACTAAAGCTCTACAAAGCCCTAATTCAGACTATCCTACTGTACGGAAGTGAAACCTGGACATTGACTGCTGAAACAGCAAAGCGAATCCAGTCATTTGAAACAAAATGCCATAGAAAACTACTGGGCATATCCTGGAGAGAATGAAAGACCAATGAATTTGTCAAGAGTCAAATAACACGGCTGGCAGGTCCACAGGAACCCCTTCTCACCATCGTCAAGAAGAAAAGCTGACATGGTTCGGCCACATCACCCGCCACAACACTCTGCCAAAAACAGTACTGCAGGGAACACTCGAAGGTGGCAGAAAGAGGGGAAGACAGAACAAGTCATGGATGGACAACATCAGAGAATGGACCAGGATGAATGACTCGGCACTACTGCGCAGAGCCGAGGACCAAGATGGATGGAGGAGGCTTACCACGGCATCGTCTTTCGTGTCTCCCCCACGACCGCCAAGGTCACGGGTCTGATGATGATGATGATGATGAAATATGAACTATTCACCCGGAATCTCGATTTCTTGTATCATTCGAAAGACTAGCACCCAGAACACACCACACATGGTTTAGCGAATGGAGGGGGGAAAGTTTCAAGCCAAAACGGGGGATCAAACCACCACACACTTCGAACCCGGACTTTTTGCTTTCTAAGGCATGTCCCTTACCTCTAGACCACCGATCCACCAAACTAATATCCTTCAAGAAAGCTACACTTATTCCTTGACAATTCTTATCAGACGCGCATGATCTTAGCAATAATTTCGATCTCCGCTCAAGTCTGGTGGCATTCAACCCATGCGGCAGTCAAGACACCCCGCTGTATAACTCATGGTCATCATCAGCCAGATTGCTGATGTCCTGCCATTGTCTGCCAATAACCCTTTGCTCTCTGTGTGGCAACACGAAGGGGTGTGAGCGGCCTGTAAATCACTCGTTTGACGCCATCGTGAGAGGTAAGGCTCCCTCCAAACTAGGTCATAAACTACCCACAAGCACGACACGAAAACCTAATTATGTCAAACTAAACAATCCCTTTTTAGATGAACTCTACACCCCCCTTCTCCCCCCTCCCCAAATTCCCTTTTATAGAATCTCTCTCTCTCTCTCTCTCTCTCTCTCTCTCTCGATCTCACTCTCTCTGGGAACTTTTATATTTCGCTTCCCTTTTCTCTCTTTTCCTTCTTTGTTTTGAGTTTGGCTGTGCGAAGAAGTTATTTGGTTAGGGTGTTGGTTTTGTGATCTTGGGTTGGGGTAGGGGTTTGAATCCCGTTTGGGGTATGGGGGAGGAAGGATTTCGTAGAGAGGGGGGGGGGGTGCCTTGAAAGTTTAACATTGGTTGGGAGTTTATTTTTGTTGTAAGTCTTTTTCTAGGGTAAGAATGTAAGCTGGAGTGTGTGTGTAGGGGGGGGGGGGGTTGAGGGGGAGGGGGTAGGTTGGTGTGTAGGTGGGAGGATAGGGTGTGGGTGGGTGGGTGAGTGAAAGGGTGTGTGGGTTGGTGGATAGGTATGTGTGTATAAGTGTGTGTGTGTGTGTGTCTTTTTTTAATTTAACATCTTTTCACATTAAGTGATATTAGTAGACAAAATAAAGTTGTGTAGTGTGTGTCTTTTTTGGGGGGTTTTGTTCGTTTTTTTTATTTTTGTTTTAGCTTGGTTGGGAGCGGGGGGTGAGTTGGGGAATTTTGGGGGTGGGGGGGGGGGCAGATTAAAACAGCGGTTAGACTCTTTGACTCCTGACCCGAAGACAATTTAAGGGCGAGGTTCGAATCGTCGTTTGGGAGGTGGTGAGGAGGGGGGATTTTCCCCTTGCAGTTAAACACTGATTCCAACGCCATTCCCCTTCACAAAATGGGACCATAAACTGAGATCCTGTGTGCCATCAAACACACATGACATCTTGCTAAAAAGTCGTTAGGCCACTCCACTGAACTTTTAAAAAAATAGTTTTCAGGCTGTGTCTCTGGGGCAAGTTGATCCTGGCGGAGCCCATTTCTCTTCAGACACATAATGCATGCTGGGTATGTCCGTGTTTCTTGTCATCCACCAACACCGCTGATGTAGAATTACAGGATCTTTTTAGAACGTGCATGTTTGATCTTTTGCTGGCGTATTATACACAAAGGGAAATTAAGGCACTGGCGGGTCTGCGGTTTTAAGCTGACTTGGAAGATCGTTTTTTCAAAAAAAAACTCCATACCTTTGTACTTTACGAGGCTCCGCGCCCTACCGAGATTTGAACTCACGACTTCATGAGCCTGAAGGATGGAAGTCAAACAGTTCTATCCACTCGTTTGTAGAAGTCTGTCACCTCCTGCACACATATGAAAACAAACATTCCATTTATCCTTTGTAAGAGAGTAAGGCCATCTATGACTGGTGGTATGGACAACATTTATTTATTTTATTTATTCATTCTTTTATACCGAGGATAAAAGAATAAGCACTTATGTGCTTTTTTACATCCAGTCCCCGTGTGTATGCGGCTTCGTCAATTCTGTCATCTGTTCCCACAGGCACACAATGGCCTACTCTCACGAAAAGAGGAACAGGGTTTAACGTGTGCGCAAGATGTTCTGCGTGCGTTCGCACACGGGGCCTCGGTTTATAGTCTCCTCCGAAGGACTTTTGGGGAGAGTGGAGTCTGCACTGATGTTAACTCCAGGGGAAAATATCCCCTTGAACGGGAATCGAACCCGGGTCGTCAGATT
>CM054158.1:50216008-50231008 GCA_028751875.1 Rapana venosa | reverse complement strand
CTACTTGGCAACCACGCTCAACACTTCTTAACCTTAACTGGGGGAAAGCAAGTGCTCTAACCACTGAGCTATCCCCAATCCGGGAACCTAATGATAATAATACAGCTATATTATTTTTTATACAAAGAACTCCAAAAAAATATAACCCGAGGGGACAAATTAAAGGGGGGGGGGTCAAAAAGCCCTAGCCAAAACTCCATAATTGAAATGTATAGTCTGTTTCTAAAAATCCCAGAAGGGCAAATATTCATCTATCATGGATGGTAGGGTAAAAAGGCAGGGGGCACAAGCGAGAAGGGAAACCAGACGCCTGCCATAAAGTATAGTGTTGGCCAGAGTGAAGGAACTCCCCCATAGACGATTTATAAGGGCAATAAGACTTCAGGGGTGACTAGGTCTGTAAAGTACCTCCCCCCTTTCATTTCTGCCCCACCCCCTTCCCAAAAAATAAAAGGAAGACTGAGTATGGTATTGGTGGTAGATTTTACCCTTAGGGGTAAATTTATTATAGCTGGTATACAGTTTTGAAAGATTTCTTCCTGCCTTTGGTAAAGTTCATGTCATTTATTTCGGTTGTGTCCCACATAAATATGTGAGTGTGCACGTGCGCATGCATGCACACAACCGTATATATACGCACAAACAGACATACATACACATGGGCGCGTGCATACACACACACATAAAAATTATGCATGTGTAAAAAACACACACACACACACACACACACACACACCGAGATTACCTTAAAAAAAACATACACTACAAAATGAAAGTAAAAGGTAAAGGTGTTCCCATAACCTATAAGGTCGTAGGGGAGCGAGGCGTCAGAGACCTCACTTCTCTAGGGGCCAGCATATTGAGGCGGCGCCCATCTCCTCTCTGTTGCTGCTTTACCTTACCTGACTCTCAAGAGACAGGTACCCATTTACAGCTATCAAAATGAAGGACTAGCAAACAATGATTTTAAGTGCCTTACATATCAAATATCCGCTACAGAAAAGAGTGTTTAAAATTATTTGTTTTCCTATTTCAAAGCGCAAAGGGGTATTTTCATATTTACTTTTGGTTCAGAATATTAAAATAATAAAACACACGCATTTGTACACTTATTCAACTGCACAAATGCACACACGCGCACACATATGCATGAACATGCGTGCGCATATGCACACACACACACGCGCACACACACACACACACACACACACACTCATTCTGGCACACACATACATGCATTTCTTCATTTTGTTTTTTCATTTCGAGACTAACTGAATCAGCACTCATATACTTTTTTACATCCAGTCCACGTGTGCATGCAATTTTGTAGATTTTGTCGTGGGTTCCCATCAGCAAAAAGCCTACTTTTTCAAAAGGCAGAACAGGTTTTAATGTGTGCGAAAGATACACAGAGAAAGAAAATCAAATCAAGGCAAAGCAAAGCAAATTCTTCTATTTCGAGGGTAATGAATAAGCACCAATGTGCTTTTTTACATGTAGTCCCAGAGACAGACAGACAGACAGACAGACAGAGACAGAGAGACAAAGAGACAGAGACAGACAGACAGGTAGACAGATAGACAGAGAGAAAGAGAAACAGAGATAATATCAAATGTTTCTAAAAGTTTGTCCCTGGTTTAATGCGTCAAATAGCAGCAAAAATACATCATATACACACACATCAATTCTTTTCTCGTTTGCTGAAGACAGATAGACAGATAGACAGACAGACAGAAAGACAGACAGACAGAAAGACAGACAGAAAGACAGAAAGACAGACAGACAGACCAAACAAAGAAGAAAGAACGTATAAACAATCAAACAATACAAACGGAAAAAAACAACAGAAAAGAAAGAAAGACAGACAGACAAATAGCAGACAGACAGAACTATCAACAGAAACAACCTCAAAAGGGAGGTCATTTATCCAATATCTTGCATATTTCAGATCTTCGCACTCATGTTACATAGAGAGAAACACACAAACAAAACACCATCAACACAACCTTTTGCATATTTCATTTCTTTGCATCTATTCCAAAAAGAAAGAAAGAAGGGAAGAGCAGAGAAAGAATGAAAGAAGAAGACAGAAAAAAACAGATCATTAAATTTTTATCTATTTTCTTGCATGATTTCAGATCTTTGTACTCATATTACAAAGAAAGAAACATACAAACGAAACACCATTAACAAAACCTCTTGCATATTTCAGACCTTTGTACCCATTCCAGAAAGAAAGAAAGAAGACAGAAACAAACACAGAGAGAAACAGAGAGAGAGAGAGAGAGAGAGAGAGAGAGAGAGAGAGAACAAATAAACAAACAAACAAGGAAAGAAACAAACAAACAAACAAACAAAGAAAAGAAAAGAAAGAAAGAAATCAGATAATTTCATCCAGTGTCCCCATATCAAAAACGCATACACCCAGACCACAAACAAACAAAGAACAACACAGTCCCTTCACTCAGTCTCCTGCATATTCATTAGAGGTGTTTACACCGCCCATGCCATTTCCACAGCCCATTTGCCATTGTCTGGGTAAACCTGCCTTTCTTGCCATGAATATTGATGGCACATTTTACCTCTGTATGTAGGATACCTAGGGTCCTTTGCGGTGACCTGTTAAGTCTGTCTGTCTCTCTGATTTGTTTTAAGATTTTTTCCATACATAGTGTATTTGTATGTAGACTACACCTGAAAAGGTGCCATCTATCATTTCTATTACTCTTTCTAGGCAGGACTCTGTGTGTGCGAGAGAGGATCTCTTGGGTATGTGTGTTTTTGCACATACCACATGCATGCGTGTGTGTATGTGGGTGAACACACACACACACCAAGTGGCGCTGCTCTTGTGGCAACGCCTGCTCCCCCCTCCCCCCTCCCCCCCCCCCCCCCCCCAGAGCAGTGGGAATTTCACACAGAGAAATCTGGTGACTTAAAGCCCTATCAGATTTTTTTCAATTAAAAAACACAAGTCATGCACACAGAGTCGCATGCATGCACACACACATATTTGTCTTCACACAGAGAGATAGGTACACCTGCATGTATTCATGAACACTTTCAGAGAGGAGAGGGCAGGAGGGGGAATAGAGAGAGATAAGATGATTTTACACAGAGAGCAAGGGGTGGGGAGCAGAGTTATTGAAAAGAGAAAGACAAAAGACTTAAAAGATACAGAGACAGAGATTTATTTTATTTTATTCTTTAATTTTGAGGATAATGGAATAAGCACTCATGTGGGGGTTTTCATCTAGACCCTGTTGTATGTAGTTTTGTAAATTTTGTCATCCCTTCCCAAGAGAGAACTTAAATGATTTATTCACAAAAGGCC
Source organism: Rapana venosa (assembly GCA_028751875.1). Classification (NCBI taxonomy): domain Eukaryota; kingdom Metazoa; phylum Mollusca; class Gastropoda; order Neogastropoda; family Muricidae; genus Rapana; species Rapana venosa. The sequence goes on along the minus strand of CM054158.1, from coordinate 50,227,674 downwards.
ATTGGACCATACATAAACTTTTGGCCCATGCTGAACTGCTTAGTATTTTGGTAGGGGTAAAAGCAATAGTAACGACAACATGTTACAGTATAACAAAAAGTCAGCTACAAAAATATGACTTAGGATAACAATATCTCTCTTATTCTGAAAGCTTTACACGAATATAAACTGAGGCTGTACACAACCTCAGGATGACTTGATGCCAGGAGTAAACAGAGTCTAAATAAATTAGGCTGTCTACTGTTCCCAAGAAAGAGAGAGAGACAGAGAGAGAAAGACAGAGAGAGACACAGAGAGAGGAGGCATTCATACCACAAAGAAAGAAAAAAAACAAGCAAGCTAGATAGACAAAGAGGAAAAACAAAAAACAAAAAAGCAATAAAACACAGAACACAAGATAGACCCATTCATCCAAGTGTCCTGCATATTTATTAGAGGTAACAAAGAACACAAGATAGACCCATTTATCCAAGTGTCCTGCATATTTATTAGAGGTGCTTACACCACCCATGCCATTTCCACAGCCCATTTGCCATTGTCTGGGTAAACCTGTTCTTTTGCCATGAATATTAATGGCACATTTTACCTCCCATGTTAGGGGCCCAGGCGCCTGCATGCCACACATGCACCAGCGCGCACACACACACACACACACACACACAGCACTGTGAAGTGTTGAGGGATGGGATAGCCTGGTGGTTACAGTGATGTATTCGTGATCTGCTGACCTGGGTTCGATTCTCATTCAAGAGGATTTTTCCTCTGTGCAGACAGGCAGACAGAGAGAGAAAGACAAAAATGTCTTTAGAAACAGGCCATTCACAATAAATTGGCACATATTAGGATACACTTATTGATCCAAACTAAAGCCTTGCTCAAATATCTTAGATGTTTCGGCAGCTTCAATGCATACATTGTGTGCTTTAAAGACCAATTGTAGGAGAGAGAGAGAGAGAGAGAGAGAGAGAGAGAGAGAGAGAGAGACAGACAGACAGACAGACAGACAGACAGACAGACAGAGACAGACAGAGACAGAGACAGAGCAAGATAGACAGACAGATAGATAGAGACAGATAGATAGAGACAGATAGACAGACAGAGACAGAAGACAAGGACAGAAGACAGAGACAAGACAGAGATGAAGAGAGACAGAGACAGATAGATAGAGACAGATAGACACCAGAGACAAGAAGATAGACAGAGAAAAGACAGAGAAAAAGACAGAAGACACAGAGAGACAAAGAAAAGACAGACAGACAGACAGACAGACAGAGAAAGAATGAATGAATGAATCTTTATTTTTCAAGGGTAACAGAATAAGCATGCCATACTTTTTTTTCATCCGGCCCTTGTCCTGATTAGGGACCATCAACAAAACAAAGGTAAAAATATTTCTACAACAAGGAGAAGATATGGAAGAGAAGAGAGAGAGAGAGAGAGAGAGAGAGAGAGATAGAGAGAGAGAGAAGAGAGAGAGAGAAGAGAGAGAGAGAGAGAGAGAGAGAAATGGAGGAAGAGAGATGAGAGGACAGATGGGGAGAGGGAAAGGGGAAAGAATAAAGTGACATTACATACAGAAAATGGCTGTAATTTTCTTATGGCGGGAACTTCTATGCAAAACCCAAAAAAAACATGTAACAGTGAACAAAAAAAATTGCATGAAAAAGAAAAAATGGATGTATGAAGCAATTAACTGATAAATGAACGAAAAAGAAATAAACAAGACAGAGAGAAGAGAGAGAGCAAACAAAACCAAACAAAGAAAAGAAAGAGAGAAAGTGCAAGAACAAAACAAAACAAAGAATGAAAGAATCGTAGCAATTTTTTTAAAGAAAGGAAGGAAGGAAAAAAAAAAGAAAGAAAGAAAGAAGAAAGAAAGAAAGAAAGAAGAAAGAAAGAAAAGGAAGGAAGAAAGCAAGAAAGGAAGGAAGGAAGGAAATCTAACAAGCAGAGAAAAGATAGCAAGAAATAAAAAAGAGAAAAAAGAAGAACAAGAAAGAATAATGAATGAAGGACGGATGAATAAATGAATGAAAATAGACAGACATGAAGACAGACAAAATACAAAGAATATAGGAAATAATGAAGAAAAGACAGAAAAAGACAGAAAAAAGGAAATAACCTTTTTTTAAAAGAAGAAAATATGAAATAAGGACAGGCAGATAAACTAGACTAGATTAGCTTAGATTAGATAGGGCAGAAAGACAGAAGACAGACAGACAAAAAGAAAGAAAGACAGACAAGACAGACAGACAGACAGGAGTAGAAAAAAGAAAGAAAGAAAGAAAGAAGAAAGAAAGAAAGAAAAAAGAAGAGAAAGAAAGAAAGAAGAAGAACGAAACGAACGAAAGAAAACAGACAGACAGACAGACAGACAGACAGAAAGAAAAAAAAGGAAAGAAAGGAAAGAAAGAAAAAGAAAGAAAAGAAAGAAAGAAACAACAGACAGACAGACAGACAGATAAAAAGAAGACAGACAGACAAAAAGAAACAAACAAACAAACAAACAAACAAAAAGAAAGAAAAAAAAGAAAAATAACTGAAACACAGAACAAAAATAAAAAGAAGAAAAAGTGTTTACGAAAAACAGTGGAAAGATTTTTTATCTAATTTTCAAAAACAACAAAACTGGCAAGTTGGGGGGGGGGGGAGGGTTTGAGTGGAAGCTATATAAATTTTCTTTGAACATTTATTCTTCTTTTTAAATTCGATATTTGACATTGTACAAAGTTTTCTATTTCATTTTCACATTTTTCGGTTGTTGGGGTTTTGTTTTGTTTTGGGTTTGTTTGTTGTTGGTTTGTTTGGTGGGTTGTTTTTGTGGGGGGGGGTTGGGGGGGTGTCAATGGCTTTTTTATGCCATTTAATTATCCACCGCTGAACAAGTATCAAAATTTTTTTACTTTTTTTTTTGCATTGAATCAAAGAACTGACGTGCCAACGAAAGAAAATACAACAACAAATAATAGACAAATCATTATTTTAAAAGAAAATGAATGAGTAAGAACGAGAGAGAGAGAGAGAGAGAGAGAGAGAGAGAGAGAGAGAGAGAGAGAGAGAGAGAGAGAGAGAGAGAGAGAGAGAGAGAGAGAGAGGAGAGAGAGAGAGAGAGAGAACACACAGAATCGTAAGATCACAAAAGACATGAACGAATAAATGAAATAAAAGGACACGCGCGCGCGCACATACACGCGCGCGTGCTCACGTGCATCCGTGCATTCACACACACACACACACACACACACACATACACACATACGTGCGCACGCACATAAACACACACACACACACACATACAAACACATGCACGCACGCACGCATGCACACACACACTCACTCACTCACTCATTCACTCAAACACACACACACACACACACACACACACACACACACACACACACACACACACACACGTGTGCGCATGCACAATAGGGTATCTAGATCTATAATTTGGAATCAGCTTAAGTCCAACAGAGTCATGTGTTTTGTTAGTTTGGGGGGAGGGAGGGTGATGGGGTGGGGGGGCCGGTGCTGTCGTACTTAGAGTGATATGTCTCAGTGTGTAAGTACTTTTATTTATTTTTATTTATTCTTTTATATCGAGGATAATGGAATAAGCACTTATGTGCTTTTTTTACATCCAGCCCCCGTGTGTATGCGGTTTTGTCAATTCTGTCATCTGTTCCCACCGGCACACAATGGCCTACTCTTACGAAAAGCGGAACAGGACTTAACGTGTGTGCAAGATGGTCTGCGTGCGTTCGCACACGGGGCCTCGGTTTATAGTCTCATCCGAAGGATTTTAAGGGAGAGTGGAGTCTACACTGATGTTAATTCCAGAGACAGACAGATACATATCCCCTTGAACGGGAATCGAACCCGGGTCTTCAGATTGCGAGCGCAGTGTTCTAACCACTAGGCTATCCCGTCCCCCATGGAAGCATTTGTGTTGTGTTGTGTTATGTTGTGTTGTGTTGTACTGTACTGTATTATATTGTATTGTGTTAGCTTGTGTTGAATTGTATCGCATTGTATTGTGATGTGATTACTGTGTCGCATTGTATTGTGGTGTGCTGTGTTGTACAGTATTGCATTGCACTGTATTGTATTGTGCTATTGTTATTTGGGTATTGTATCTATTGTATTGTATACCACTTTCAGATTTCTCTGCGCAAAATTCAGGCTGCTTTTCCTGGACAGATCGCTTCGCCACAAAAGCAGCGCCACCCATCATCTTTTTCGTGATTTTTTTCTAACTTTTTCTGCCTGCGTGTATATTTTGTCTTCCTGTGAAGAGTGTAGCCTTTTTTTCCTGCAAATTTCCGCCAGAAACAACTCCTATTGCCTCTGGGGTTTTTTTACGTGCACTACTGAATGCATGTTTCACACAGAACTTCGGTTTATAGTCTCATTTCATTTCATATATTTCATTTTCATTTCATTTATACCACTTTAAGTCACGAGATTTCTCTGCGTGAAATTTGGGCTGCTCTCCCCGGGGAGAGCGCGTCGCCACAAGAGCAGCGCCACCTTTCTTTTCTTTGTTTGGTCTGCAACTGTATTTGTTTCCCTATCAGAGTGGCTTTTTTCTAAGAATTTTGCCAGGAACAAACTCTCTTGTTGCCGTGGGTTCTTTTACGTGCGCTGAATAATTTTGTGTAACACACGGGACCTCGGTTTATCGTCTCATCCGAAAGACTAGCGCCCAGACCACCACTCATGGTCTAATGGATGGGGAGGAAAAGTTTCGGGCCCCACCGCACACTTCCGACCCGGACTTTTCGCATTCTAGACAGGCGCGTTACCTCTAGACCACCGATCCACTCTCAAGCAAAAGACTAGAACCCAGACCACCACGATTCTTGATTTGCAGGCAGGTGCGTTACCTCTAAACCACCGAACCCCCCACCCTACATGCCTAGCTACCCCAACATTTAGTTTCCAGCAATTTGCATTAATTTGGTGGTTCGTTTGGGTTTGAGTTTTTGTTGTTGTTTGTGTGTGTGTGTGGTGTGTGTGTGTGTGTGTGTGTGTGTGGTGTGTGCGTGTGTGTGTGTGTGTGTGTGTGTGTGTGTGTGTGTGTTTGTGTGTGTGTGTGTGTGCGTGTGTGTGTTTGTGGTGTGTGTGTGTGTGTGTGTGTGTGTGTGTGTGTGTGTGTGTGTGTGTGTGTGTGTGTGTGTGTGTGTGTGTGTGTGTGTGTGTCTGTGTGTGTGTGTGTGAGTGTGTGTGTGTGTGTTTTGTGTTGTGTGTGTGTGTGTGTGTGTGTGTTTGTGTGTGTATGTGTGTGTCTGTGTGTGTGTGTGTTTTTATTTTTTTCATTCCTCGGCCAGAGCTCCGAGGTTCACCAATGGTGAGATGTTTTGTGTATGCGACCGTTTTTAACCCACCATGAAGGTATCCGCATTTCAGCTTCGGGCATATATGCTGGGTATATTCGGGTTCCCGACACCCAACAAACGCTGACGACACGAATGACAGGAATCTTTAACTTTCATATTTTGATCTTCTGTATGTTTATATATAGATATACACGACGGAAATTAAGGCACTGGCAGGTATGCACTTGAAGTTGACCTAGGAGATTGTAAAAAAAAAAAAAAGAAATCCCTATCCTTAATTCACCAGATGCCGCCGAGATTCGAACCCACGACTTCATGGACCCATGGGATTGAAGTGGAACGGTCTTAACCACTCGGCTATAGCGTCCATCGTATGGCTTATTTAAACCCAGTTTACCAGCAAGACGTTTTGATTTTTTTCGCATGTAGAAAAGGTAAGTATAAAGGTGTCGCACAACCTATGCGGTCATTTGGGGAGCGAGGCGTCAGAGACCTCAGCTTCTCTAGGGGCCAGCATATTGAGGGCGGCGCCCATCTCCTCTCCCTCGCTGCTTTACCTTCCCTGACTCTAAAGAGGGCAGGTACCCATTTACAACTGGGTGAACTGGGGGAACTGTACTGAAGCCAAGGTGCACAAACGGTCACCCATACACGTGGTAACCACGCTCGACGCTGATTAACATTAGCTGGGGGAAAGCGAGTGCTCCGACCACTGAGCTATCCCGTCCCCAAGTACCCTAAAAATAGCCCATGACATATCAAACAATACCTGTTAACTCGAAAATGCCTTTGCACCAGATTATAGAGCGCACGCGCGCACACACACACACACACACACACACGAAGAAAGATACTATATATATATAACACTCTGGGTACAATACAATACAATAACATGTCGAGTTATTGCTTTTCCAGCAGCGAAGAATAATAAATAAAATATGATCACGTCATTGTCCAAAGCACTCTCTGACCTTATTCATAATGACAATAATCACGTCATGTGGTCTCACATCTCTCTTCTCCCTTCCCCCCTACCCCTCTCCCCACCCACCCACCTTCCTCCCTCTTCCCTCTCCCCCCTTACCCCCAAGAGATGTGATTAAGTTATTGTACTTAATCACATCAAATCAACGTGTTGATTAACTAGTTCAATGCTTGAGCTTGCAGGCTAAGCCACAAGATCCAATTGAAAACCATGCAATGATGAAAAGCTTGTTGAGAATACACTACGTGCGCGTGTGTGTAGGGGGGTGGGGTGGGGGTGGAGGTGGGGGATAGGGGGGGTGGGGGGGTTTGTGTGTTGGGGAGAGGGGGTATATGTGCGTTTGTGGGTGTGGGAGAGTGTATGTGTGTTAGTGTGTGTATGTGTGTGTGGGGGGGGGATGAGATTCATGTGTGTGTGTTCAAATTCATTTAACGTCTTTTCACAGTTGTGATATTAGACGGATGTGTGTGTGTGCATGTGTGTGTGTGCGTGTGCGTGTATGTGTGTGTGTGTGTGCGCGCGCACCCACAAAACACACATACCCTTCCCACACACACACACACACACACACACACACACACAAGATTCAAAATTCAAGATTTAAGGGTTGAAAGGAATTAAATCTTGAGTCTTGAATCTTGTGTGTGTGCGTGTGCGTGTGTTTGTGTGTGTGTGTGTGTGTGTTTGTGTTTTTGTGTTTGCGTGTGTTTTGTGTGTGTATGTCTTTGTGAGTGAGCGAGAGAATGTATGTGTGTGTGCCTCCCTCTGCCCTCTCTCTGTCTCTGTCTCTGTCTCTGTCTCTCTCTCTCTCTCTCCTCTCTCTCCTCTCCTTCTCTCTCTCTCTCTCTCTCTCTCTCCTCTCTCTCTCTCTCTCTCTCTCCTCTCTCTCATCAATTTCAGTGATTGCGGTATTTTACTCGTTTCTATGCTCTTAAAATTTCCGTTTTATCTGATGATAATTAGTAGCAAATTGTAGTCGATAATAATGTTAATTAGGCACACACGCAACACACACACACACATTCACCCACACACACACGCACACACGCGCGCGCGCACGAAAAAACACACACACACCACGTGCACACACAATCACAATTACCCAATCACACACACACACACACACACACACACACACACAATGCTGCTCAGAATGTACACACATACACACACCATACAAAACTACATACACACGTGGACTGGATGAAAAAAGCACATGAGTGCTTATTTCATTATCCTGGAAAGAAAAAGAAGAAGAAGAAGAAGAAGAAGAAGAAGAAGAAGAAGAAGAAGAAGAAGAAGAAGAAGAAAAGAAGAAGAAGAAGAAGAAGAAAACAACAACAACAACACAACAACAACAACAATATAAATAATAATAATAATAATAATAATAAATAATAATAATAATAATAATAATAATAATAATAATAATAATAATGATAATATATGGAATTTATATAGCGCTGAATCTTGTAAAGCAACAAATCAAAGCGCTCATATGATTTTTTTTATTTAATTAATTTATTTATTCTTTTATATCGTGGATAATGGAATAAGCACTCAGGTGCTTTTTTTTTACATCTAGTACCCGTGTGTATGCGGTTTTGTAAATTTTGTCATCCGCTCCTACTGGCACACAATGGCCTACTCTTACGAAAAGTGGAACAGGATTTAACGTGGGCGCAAGATGTTCTGCGTGCGTTCGCACACGGGGCCTCGGTTTATAGTCTCATCCGAAGGACAACAACAACAAGGAGGAGGATAAGGAGGAGGATAAGGAGGAGGATAAGAACACACACACACACAGCTGCTCAGAATGGGGCACACAAGTTCTAGTTACACAAGGATTCAACTACATAAATTTTGACCGTCTAAATTTCTTTAAATGATTCCTTTAAGTTGACAAACCACATGTGCAAAATTGTTCCAGCCAAAAAAATAAAATTTCCTTTTTTTTCAAGATCCCTTACAAGACGAAGATATATGGCGGGTTGTTTTTTTTTTGGTTTTTTGGTTTTGTTTTTTTCCCTCAGATAGAGCTCCAAGGTTCACCAATGGTGAGTATTTTTGTGTATGTGAAAGTTTTTTTACCCACCATGAAGGTATCTGCATTCCGACTTCGGGAATGGTGTTTTAAACACGACACCTGTGTGGATGCATCACTTTCAATTCATCATCCCTTTTCACAGATACAAAATGATCTACACTTTTGGAAGGCGGAACGAGTTTTCAACGTGCACAAAATGTTCTGCCTGCATTTGCACAGGGGCCTCGGTTTATAGTCTCATCTTAAGGATTTAGCTGGTGTTCTATGACAGTCAAGAAGAACTGTAAGAATGTGGATAAAAGTCTTCACATTAACAGATAAGAAAGATCATTAGTGTGTAATAAAATAAAATAAAAAAATAATTAATGCGAAAGACCAGGGACACTGATTTCCATTTGTATAAAGATTTTGTATTTTGTATATAAAAGGGGAGGGGATAGCTCAGTGGTCAGAGCACTCGTTTTCCCCAGCTAAGGTTAAGCAGCATTGAGCGTGGTTACCAGTTGGATGGGTGACCATTTGCGGGCCTTGGTTTCAGTACAGTACAGGACCCCAGTTCACCCAGCTGTAAATGGGTACCTTCCCTCTTTTAGGGTCAGGGAAGGTAAAGCAGTGAGGGAGAGGAAAGGGGCGCCGCCCTCAACATGCTGGCCCCTGGAGAAGTGAGGTCTCTGACACCTCACTCCCCTACGACCACATAGGTTATGGGACACCTTTACCTTTGTTTATATACAAATACAACATACAGTATCTGTATACCACTAAGTCACGGCAGATTTCTAAGCATGAATTTCGGGCTGCTCTACCCGGGGAGAGCGCATAGCCACAAGAGCAGCGCCACTCATAAGTTTTGTTTTTTTCTTTTCCTGTCTGTGTGTGTATTTCTTTCTCCATGAAAATGGCTTATTTCTACAGAATTTTGCCAGGGACAACTCAGACCACATTCTATTCTGTCCACCTGTCGTCCTACCATTGATGTCTTTTGACCACAGTCTTATTGTTGATATGTTGTTGATGATTGTTTTATATATATATATATATATATATATATATATATATATATATAATATATACATATATATATATATATATATATATATATATTCTCTGTTTAATAAAACCCGTCATAACCAGGTGGTGGGAAGATAAAATAGTAAAGGTAAAGGTGTCCCATAACCTATGCGATTGTAGGTGAGCGAGGCATCAGAGACCTCAGCTTCTCTAGGGGCCAGCATATCGAGGGCGGCGCCCATCTCCTCTCCGTTGCTGCTTTACCTTGCCTGACCCTATAAAGAGCAGGTACCCATTTACAGCTGGGTAAACTGGGAGAACTGCACTGAAGCCAAGGCGCGCAAACCAGTCACCCATCCAAGTGGTAGCCACGCTCGATGCTGCTTAACATTAGCTGGGGGAAAGCGAGTGCTCTGACCACTGAGCTATCCCGTCCTCTGAAGATAAAATATTTTTTTAATCCCATCAAACAGACAGCTCCCAAACAGCTCCCAGACAGCTCCAAGACAGCTCCAAGACAGCTCAAACATGAGGTCACGGTGCCTATCGCACCGAAGCTGTCCCTCTCACTTTTGCCTTGAAGTACTTCTGCTCTAAACGCTCAGATAGCAACTATCCTTGTCTGTCATATGAGCGAAAATGCGTTGCCCTACCGTCAAGACGTCTGACAACTCAAACTCAGCGCATCTGACTTCAGCGTGGGTGAGAATTGTTATCTTTCAAATCTTTCTGGGGCAGGAAGGTTTAAAAAAAAAAAAAAAAAGAAGACAGAAGGAACCAAGAAGGCAGAAAATTGATAAGAAGCAACGTGGCAGGAAGAAAGAAAAGGAACAACAAGGCAGAAGCAAAGAGAAGGGACAGAAAAGAGGGAATTCTTAGCACAGAATTTCCAAAAAAGTGGGGAAGTGGGGGGAGGGATGCTGTATATACTGACAGACCCCTAGGCATCTCCACAGGAGATTCTCGTGGAGATGATATCAGTTTCAACTCTCTCTCTCTCTCTCTCTCTCTCTCTCTCTCTCTCTCTCTCTCTCTCTCTCTCTTTCCTTGGATTTTGTTGTTGTTTGTTTTTTTTTTTTCTTCATCTTTTTTGTTGCTGTTTTTTTTCGTTGTTATTTTCCCTGGTGTTTTTTTTTGGTGGGGGGGACTCTTTTGTTGTTGTTTTTGGTGGGGGGTTTTTGGGGGGGGTTGTTTGGTCTTTTGTTGTTGTTGTTTGTTTTTGTTTTGTTTGTTTTTGAAAGGGTTACTTCCCTTTGTTTCTACTGTGTGAGAGTATGAGTATTGGGTTATTATTAAGATGTATCCCTACGGGCGGGGACTGGATGTAAAAAAAAAAGCACATGAGTGCTTATTCATTATCCTCGAAATAAAAGAATATGTCATTGTCACTGCTCTCTCTCTCTGCAAGTGTTTCTGATAAGACTATAATCCTGTGTTAAAAAAAGGACCGTTTTAACATCTTGCACTCCCATCAAAAACTCGTCTGGAGGGCAGGATAGCCTAGTGGTTAGAACATGACACTCGGAATCTGACGGCCAGGGATCGAGCCACCACAGAGGCAATGCCCGTTTTTAGGGGATTTTACCCTGGAGTTAACATCAGTACTGACTCCACTCCCGCCAAAAGTTCTTCGGATGAGACTATAAACCGAAGTCCCGTGTGCGAACGCACGTAGAACATCTTGCGCACAGCTTAAAACCTGTTTCTGTCTTTCGGAAAGAGTAAGCTATTGTTGGCTGGAAGAAACGGATGATCTTTAAAACAAAAAACAAAAAAACTTCATGCATGTAAGTGTCGTGTTTACATACCAGCTTCGAAGTCAAAATGCGGCTACCTTCAAGGTGGGTGAAAAAACGGTCGCATACACAAAATCTCACCTTTGGTAAACCAGCTTCCTCCAACTCCTTGCGGTTCTCAGCTTTCTGTATAACAAGTCACGACCAAATCGTCTAAATATACCTCAAAAATAGAAAAAAAATAGTCTTTTATATCGAGGATAATGGAATAAGCATTCACGTGCTTTTTTTTTACATCCATTCCACGTGTGTATGCGGTTTTGTAAATTTTGGCACCTGTTCCCACCGGCACACAATGGCCTACTCTTCCGAAAAGCGGAACAGGATTTAACGTGTGCGCAAGATGTTCTGCGTGCGTTCGCACACAGGGCCTCGGTTTATAGTCTCATCTTAGGGTCTTTTGGAGGCACCGTGGTCGAGTGGTTTAGGCGGTCAACTCGTGATCCAGAGGTCGCGGGTTCGATCCCCGCTCGGCTCGGTGTTGT
>CM054158.1:50198508-50208508 GCA_028751875.1 Rapana venosa | reverse complement strand
GTCTCTCTCTCCTGTGGACTCTGGTTGGTGTCCTAGCTTTCACCCCCACGCCCTCCCTTATCAATTCAAGTCAAGTCAAGTCAATTTTTTTATTTCCAGATGGTATATTGAATAAGCAATGCATTTGCTTTTATCACACACGCACCACACGACGTTAAACTGAACATCACAACACACACACACACACACACACAACACACGAGAGAGAGAGGAGAGATAGAGAGAGAGAGGAGAGGAGAGAGAGAGAGATGAGAGAGAAGAGAGAGAGAGAGAGAGAGAGAGAGAGTTCCAATCTCGTCCTCCACCACCATCACAACCATCACCATACATCACCACCACCATCACCACCATCACAACCATCACCATCACCACCACCACCACCATCACCACTACCATCACCAACCATCACCATCATCCACCATCATCATCACCATCATCATCATCATCACATCCATACATCATCACCACACCACTCATCTCATCATCATCACACCACCACCACAATACATCATCACCATCACACATCACCACTCAACATCACCATCACCACCACCACCCACTCACCACCACCACACACCACAATCTCAACCACACCAATCACACCACCATACAACCACACCACCATATCACACCATCACCACCACCACAACCTCACCACACCATCATCCACACCACCACCATCATCACCACAACCATCCATCACCACCACCATCACACACCATCACCACACAATCACCACCACATCACACCATCACCATCATCACCACAACCACACCATCACCACACCATCACCACACATCACCACCCACACCACACTCACCACCAACCACCATCACCCACCACCACACCATACCACCACAACCACCACCATCACCCAACACCACCACACAACACACACCATCACCAACCACACCATCACAACCACCACCATCAACATCCACACAACCACACCACTTCACTACCATCACCCCACTCACAACCATACCACCACCATCACCATCACACACCTCACCACCATCATCACCACCATCACCACCAAAACAACACCACACCACCACCATCACACCACCACCATCAACACACCAATCACCATCATCCATCATCACCATCAACCACCATCATCTCCCAACCAACACACCATCATCACTCACACACCCTCACTCCATCTCTCCACAACCCTATATTTCCCTCTTTTGAGTTTGTTAAATTAAGAGTCTTGATCTTCAAAGAAAGAGATCGCTCACACCACTCCACCACACCACCCCCCCCACCTCCCGTCCTCTCTCCCTCTCCCCCTCCCTCTCCTCATCCTCTCTCCTTCCTGTCCTCTCCTCCCTCTCTCCCCCTACCCCCTTCGTGCCTCCTGCATCCTTTCTTCCCCCCTCTCTCTCTCTCTCCCTCTGCTTGAAAAATAAAGGACTCTCTTTCTATGTCTGCAGCTGTCTGTCTGTCGTTGTCTGCTTCTCTCTCTCTCTCTCTCTCTCTCTCTCTCCTACCTCTCTCTCCTCCCTCTCTACTCTCCCCATGAAAAATAAAGTCTCTTCTTGAAAATAAAATCTCTCCTCTCCTTCTCCTCTCTCTCCTCTCCTTCTCTGCTCCTCTCTCCTCCTCCACTCTCTTCTTTCTCTCTCTCTCTCTTCTAAAAAAGATCTCTCTGCTCGCTTTGCTAATCCAAAAAAAATCTCTCTCTCTCTCTCTCTCTCTCTCTCTCTCATCTCTGCTTGAAAAATATGATCCTCTCTTCTTCTTCTGTTCTCTCTGCTTGAAAATAGACTTCTCTGTCTGTCTCTCTGTCCTTCTCTCTCTCTCTCTCTCTCTCTCTCCTCTCTCTCTCTTCTCATCTCTCTCTCTGCTATGTTCTCTTCTCTGCTCTCTCTCTGCTTGAAAAATAAAGATTTTTCTCTCCTGTGCTTGAAAAAATAAAACTCTCTCTCTCTCTCTCTTCTCTTCTCTCTCTTCTCTCTCTCTCTCTCTCTCTCTCATCTCTCTCTCTCTCTCTCTCTCTCCTCTCTCTCTCTGCTTGTAAAATAAAGACCTCTCTCTGTCTCTCTCTCTGTCTCTGTCTCTCTCTCTTCTATCTGAAAAAATAAAGATCTCTCTCTCTCTCTCTCTCTCTCTCTCTCTCTCTCTCTCGTGTGCTTGAAAAATAAAGATCTCACTCTGTGCTTGAAAAAAAGATATTCTCTCTTCTCTTCCCTCTTCTCTCTCTCTGCTTGAAAAATAAAGACCTCTCTCTGTCTCTCTCTCTGTCTCTGTCTCTGTCTCTGTCTCTCTCTCTCTCTGTGCTTGAAAAAAATAAAGATCTCTCTCTCTCTTTCTCTCTCTCTCTGCTTGAAAAATAAAGACCTCTCTCTGTCTCTCTCTCTGTCTTTGTCTCTGTCTCTCTCTCTCTCTCTCTCTCTCTCTCTCTCTCTCTCTCTCTCTCTCCTTGAAAAATAAAGACCTCTCTCTTCCCTCTGGCAAAATGTTTCAGGTAACCATGTCTGCAACAAATGAAACTACTGTTAAGAGATGAAGCATATATTTGTACTAAGCGTTTAAAAGGCGAAGCGAGTGTGTAACAAATTATTCATGTGGATGTGTCTTGTCAACATTGTCTTGTACAACCCCCTTCTAAGGGGCCATGGCCTTTTTTAAATAAATATCGTATGGTATCGTATCTATCTCTCTCTCTCTCTCTCTCTCTCTCTCTCTCTCTCTTCTCCTGCATTGAACTTCACTGCAAAACTCAGGGCTGGATAAATGTGAATGCTTATCTATAACCCTTGAAAAATAAAGATTACTCTCTCTCTCTCTCTCTCTCTGTCTCTCGCTCTCTCTCTCTCTCTCTTTTCTCTTCTCTTCTCTTCTCTTCTCTCTCTGTCTCTCGGGATAGCCTAGTGGTCAGAACATTGCGCTCGCAATCTGACGACCCGGGTTCCATTCCCGTTCAAGGGGATATTTTCCTCTGAAGTTATCATCAGTGCAGACTCCACTCTCCCCAAAAGTCCTTCGGATGAGACTATAAACCGAGGTCCCGTGTGCGAACGCACGCAGAACATCTTGCGCACACGTTAAATCCTGTTCCACTTTTCGTAAGAGTAGGCCATTGTGTGCTGGTAGGAACAGATGACAGAATTTAGAAAGCCGCATACACACGGGGACGGGATGTGAAAAAGTACATGTGTGCTTATTCCATTATCCTCGATATATAAAAATAATTAACAATTAAATTTAAAATAAATCTCTCTCTCTCTCTCTCTCTCTCTCTCTCTCTCTCTCTCTCTCTCTCTCTCTCTCTCTTTCAATCATGGCTGGATGAATAAAAGGTATGTGAATGCTTATCTGTAACGCTCGAAAAATAAAAATTACTCTCTCTCTCTCTCTCTCTCTCTCTCTCTCTCTCTCTCTCTCTCTCTCTCTCTCTCTCCCTCCCTCTCTCTCTCTCTCTCTCTCTCGCTCTCTCTCTCTCTCTCTCTCTCTCTCTCTCTCTCTCTCTCTTTCAATCAGGGCCGGATGAATAATAAGCACCGTGGATGATTATTTGTAACGCTCGAAAAATGAAAACCTCTCTCTATCTATCTATCTATTTATCTATCTATCCCTATATTTCTCTCTGTTGCTGTCTACAATTACGTAATATAAGAGACCTCTCTCTCTCTTCCTCCACCCCCCCCCCCCCACCCCCCCCCCCCCCCCTCTCTCTCTCTTTCTTTCTTTCTTTATTTCTTTCTTCTCCTTTCCCCCCTGTTTACTTATCGACAAGAATAATTGATGCGCGCACTGTGTGTGTTGAAGAGAAAAAATGTTTTTTTCTCCATCTTTCTTTATCTAAATTATCATCAAAGCGCGCATAACTATATTTGCGAGTATTTCTCTGTCTAGATCTCGGAGGCATACGAATGTATATTTATTCCGATGTGCATCTACCCTTCTATTTTCCATTGATTTATTAATTTATTTGGTATATATTGTTGGGGTTTTTTTTGTTTATTGCTTATTCGTTTCTTTGCTTGCGTTTTCATTACGGGTTTTGTTTTAGAGTCTTTTTGTTGTTGTTGTTGTTGTTGGAGCGGTTTTTATGCGTCATTTATTTTGATCATTGTTGTCGTGTCACTTTTATGTGAGGTTGTTGATGTTGATGGTTTGCGTGGGCTGGGGGGAGGGGGAGGGGGAGGGGGGAGGAAGTGGGGTGCGTGTGTGTGCGCGTATGTGGGTGGGTAGATGGGTGTGTGGGTGGGTGGGTGTCCATGCGTGCGTCAGTGAGTGTATGCGTGCGTCCGTATGTGTGTGGGAAGGGGGGTGTCAGTGAGTGCGTGCGTGCGTCCGTGTGAGTGAGAGGGGGTGCGTTTTATTTTTTTTTTTTTAATTCTTTCATATCGAGGATAATGGAATAAGCACTCGTGTGCTTTTTTACATCCAGTCCCCGTGTGTATGCGGTTTTGTCAATTCTGTCATCTGTTGCCACCGGCACACAATGGCCTACTCTTACGAAAAGCGGAACAGGATTTAACGTGTGCGCAACATGTTCTGCGCGCGTGCGTCCGTATGTGTGTGTGTGTGTGTGTGTTGTGTGTGTGTGTGTGTGTGTGTGTGGTGTGTGTGTGTGTGTGTGTTGTGTGTGTGTGTGTGTGTGGTGTGTGTTTGAAGTCAAATCAACTAAATATGTGTGTGAAGTCAAGTTCAACCACTTCCTGTCAAGTCAAAATGAGCTGCATTGAGAGTCTATCTATCTATCTATCTATCTGTCCCGTAGTCTGACGACCGTGGGGGCACCCTCAAAGACTCAACAACCAGTTCCCTCCATTCCTCTCTCTGTTCTGCCTTTCTCGGGGTTTTGTTGAGTTCTAGGCCTGTCCATTCGCTGATGTTATCCTCCCAGCTCTTCCTTGGTCTGCCTCTTCTTCTTCCTCCTTGGACAGTGCCTTGTAAAACTGTCTTTGCAAGTCCTTTGGATCTTGTGACATACCCATACCATTTAAGTTTACGTTTTTTCACGATCGTTAGAAGGTTCTCATAGGGTCCAATGGTTTGCTGGATTCTGTTATGCACGCTTTCGTTGCTTATGTGGTCTTTGTAGGAGATGCCAAGGAGTCTCCGAAGCATCTCATCTCCACCGCCTGTACTCTTCTCTCCAAATCTGCAGTCAGGGTCCATGATTCACAGGCATACAGAAATATGGATATGACAAGGGAGCGCATTAGTCTGATCTTGGAGATAAGTGAGATATTTTTATCTCTCCAGATGGTGTTTAGTTTTGACAAAGCTGTCATTGTCTGTGCAGTCCTGCATACTACTTCTGGCTTGGATCCCTGGTCGGATACAATGGCTCCCAGGTACTTGAAGCTTTGAACTGTTTCCAGCTTCTGGTCATTAACCCTGATATCAGTGCTAATGCCGTTGGTGTTATTAGTCATCAGTTTGGTCTTCTCTGCACTGATTTCCATGCCGTATGTTTTGGAGGCCTTATTCAAGTGTTCTGTTAGGCTGGCAAGCTCTTTTTCTGATCCTGCTATTCCATCAATGTCATCTGCGAAGCGGAGGTTTGTGATCGTTCTGCCACCAATGCTGACTGATCCTTCATGATGTTCCAGTACATCAGCCATGATTCTCTCAAGGAAGATGTTGAAAAGAGTGAGAGTAAAAGATTGAAATTAACATAAGTTGTTTTCATCCTGCCCTCGCCAAAAATTCAAGAGAATTGACATGTGTGTGTGTGTGCTGGCTTGCGTGCGCGCGCGAGCGTTTATGCGTGTGTGCGTGTATGTGTGTTTTGTACGTGTGTGTGTGTGTATGTGTGCGTGTATGTTTGCGCGCGCGCGCGTACGTCTGTGTCTCTGTGTGTGTGTAGCTTCTGAAGTTGTAGCTCATATCGTGTCATCGCCGCACCCCTCCACTCCCCCCCCACCCCCCATTACCCACCCACCCACCACTCACCCACACTCACCCCCTCCTCTTTTCAATCGTCTTGTCCCCGAGCGCTATGACCTCGCCAATGGGAACGCAGATTTTTATGCGCTTTATAAATCAGCTATTCATTCATTCATTTGTCAGGAAAACACGAGGATTCCACAAACGCCATCAGACCAGCCTCCAGAAATGCCCCCCAACATAAAAACGCATGAAATGCAAGACTTCATTTACACGACACATGTGCGTGCGCGTGCGTGTGCATGCGTGTGCGTGAGTGTGCGCACACACATACACACACCCCCACCACCCCCACACACCCCTTTAATCTGAACAGCTCTGATTTTGTAGTTGTGGGCGGAGCATACACAGTATACCCAGCATGCATTTTTACGGCCTGGAGAAGCATGAACGAAACACGCTTCCTTGAAGAATTCAGCGGTTGGGGCTCCACTTACTTCTTTTTTTATTTATTTATACTTTTATATCGAGGATGAATGGAATAAGCACTCATGTGCTTTTTTTTTACATCCAGTCCCCGTGTGTACGCGGTTTTGTAAATTCTGTCATCTATTTCCACCGGCACACAATGGCCTACTCTTCCGAAAAGCGGAACAGGATTTAACGTGTGCGCAAGATGTTTTGCATGCGTTCGAACACGGGGCCTCGGTTTATAGTCTCATCCGAAGTTAATCAGAAAGAAGTCAACTCAAGAGTAAGTGTGTGGGGGGGGGGGGGGGGTTAGTGAGGGCAGGGTAGCCTACTGGTCAGAGTTTTCAGCTTGTGATTCGAAGACCTGGGTTCGAGCCATCATCAAGACGGGATCCGCTCCGAGGGAATTCTTTACCCCCGTGGAATTAATAATAATAATAATAATAATAATAATAATAATAATAATAATAATAATAATAATAATAATAATAATAATAATATAATAATAAATGGAACCTAAATAGCGCTGTATCTTGCACAGACAAATCAAAGCGCTTGCACTCAACTCATTCTTACACAGTCATACAACCAATAGCAGATAATAGTTCTAACAAGTCCAAATGCACACACACACACACACACACACACACACACACACACACACACACACACACACACACACACACACACAATTAGCATCAGTACTGACTCGACTTCTACCGAAAGTTCTCTCGTCGCTCTTTCTCTGTTTCTCGTCCATCTACCTGGAATGACCTCCCTCTTTCACTTCGCCAGAAGCCTTCATTTGATACCTTCAAATCCAGCCTCAAAACGCACTAATTTCTTACCTGTCACTTTCCCCCTCATATCTGTTCCTATTTTTCAACAGCGTCCTTCATCTCCTTCATTACCACCTAAATGTGTGTGTGTGTGTGTGTGTGTGTGTGTGTGTGTGTGTGTGTGTGTGTGTGTGTGTGTGTGTGTGTGTGTGTGTGTGTGTGTGGTGTGTGTGTGTGTGTGTGTGTGTGTGTGTGTGTAACTATGTGTGTGTGTGTAACTATGTGTGTGTGTAATTTGAAATCTCTTAATTGTTATTTGAGGAAAGTTTCATGTGTGTAAACGATTTGAGTGCAAGCGCTTCGATTTGCTTGTTTTTACAAGATTCAGTGCTATATAAATTCCTTATATTAATAGTAGTAGTAGTAGTAGTAGTAGTAGTAGTAGTAGTAGTAGTAGTAGTAGTAGTAGTAGTAGTAGTAGTAGTAGAGTAGTAGTAGTAGTAGTAGAGTAGTAGTAGTAGTAGTAGTAGTAGTAGTAGTAGTAGTAGTAGTAGTAGTAAGTTATTATCATCATCATCATCATTATCATCATCATCATCATCGTTTTGTTTTTTTAATAATTATTATTAGTAGTAGTAGTAGTATTAGTAGTAGTAGTAGTAGTAGTAGTAGTAGTAGTATTGTTATTATTATTATTATTATTATTATTGTTGTTGTTGTTGTTGTTGTTGTCGTCGTTATCGTCGTTGTTGTTGTTGTTGATGTTGTTATTATTTACTATAAACAGAGACCCTGTGTACAAAAAAAAACCTCACGCGGAACATCTTCCGCACACGTTAAAACCTGTTCCGCCTTTTTCGGAAGAGTAGGCCCATTGAGTGCTGGTAGGAACAGATGACATTTCAACACCAAATAAAACCACGCAGGGACAGTGAAGTTATTTTTAGACACCATCCCCGAAGTCGGAATGCGGCTATCTTCATGGCGGGAAATGCAAACAACGGTCGCGGTTAACAAGATCTTACCATTGGTGAACTTTTTTTTTTTTTATTCTTTTTTTTTTTTTTTAATTTCGAGGATAATGGAATAAGCACTCATGTGCCTTTTTTTTTTTTTTGCTATATCCAGTGCCCGTGTGTATGCAATTTTGTAAAGCTTTGTCATCCGTTCCCGCAGACACACGATGGCTTACTCTTCCGAAAAGCGGAACAGGTTTGCACTCTAGGCAAAGGAACGGGGGACGGGGGGGGGGGGAAACCAACACTAGGAATGTTGGGCTTCAAATATGACGGATCTGGGAATGGAGGAAGTTGGTTTCAGATGAGAGGAACAAATAAAGGAGTAATTAATATAAACAGATATTTTTAAAAAACCGCGATAACAAACAAAATGAATAAATAGATGGATAAATCCCAATGTCTTGGTGATTTTTTGTTGGTGTTGTTTGGGGTTGTTGTTTTTTGCCCCGAAACATGAGTGAACTTCAAAATTGTCACCAAAAATGCGGTTTTGAATTTTCGAAGCATTTTCATTTTTCATTTCTCTCCCTGCTTCCAATCTTTGTTTGTTTGTTTGTTTTCGTGCTTGTTTATTTATTTTATTTATTTTTCATTTTATTCTTTTATATCGAGGATAATGGAATGAGCACTTGTGTGCTGTTTACATCCTGTCCCCGTGTGTATGCGGTTTTGTATATTTTGTCATCCGTTCCCACCGGCACACAATGGCCTACTCTTACGAAAAGCAGAACATGATTTAACGTGTGCCCAAGATGTTCTGCATGCGTTTGCACACGGGGCCTCGGTTTATAGTCTCATCTGAAAGACTTTTGGGGCGAGTAGAGTCTGCACTGATGTTAACTCCAGGGGAAAATATCCCTTTGACCGGGAATTGAAACCGGGTCGTCAGATTGCCAGCGCAATGTTCTGACCACTAGACTATCCCGTCTGTTTGCTTGCTGTTTTAATTATCTACATAGTTAATGCGTTTATTGGCAGTATTGGCTCGTTTCTCTTGCTCTATTTCTCTTTGCAAAAGTGTCAGGATGATGTAACTTGATAATTTTATTTTCTTCAAATTGTCCGCGAGATGTTTTTACTTAAAAGAGAAAAAAAAAACAGACAGACAGACAGACAGACAGACAAACGGACAGACAGGCTGACAAGTAGATGAAAGCTCATACTCTCTGTCTGTCTGTCTGTCTGTCTCTCTCTCTCTCTCTCTCTCTCTCTCTCTCTCTCTCTCTCTCTCTCTCTCCCTCCCTCTCTCTCTCTCTTTTCATCTCTCTCTCTCTCTCTCGCCCTCTCTCGCTCTCTCTCAGATGTCATGCTTATTTCATCACTTGAATTTTAAAAAATTTAATTTTCAATTCTCTTCTTCTTTTTTTCCTCCTCCTCCTCCTTCTGCCTTCTTCTTCTTCTCCTCATCCTTCTCCTCCTCCTTCTTCTCCTTCTCTTTCTCCTCCTCATCCTCATCCTCCTCCTCCTCCTCCTCTTCTTCTTCTTCTTCTTCTTCTTCTTCTTCTTCTTCTTCTTCTTCTTCTTCTTCTCCTTCTTCTCTCTTTCTCCTCCTCCTCCTCTTCCTTCTTCTCCTCCTCCTCCTCTTCCTTCTTCTCCTCCTCCTCATCTTCTTCTTCTCCTCCTCCTCCTCCACCTCCTCTCCTTCTTTATATTTCTCTTCTCTGATGTCACACACATTTTCATTAATATTTCTGCTTAGATACCCATATTCTGTGATCCATATTTTGTTTGGGTTTTTTTCTTTTTTAGGGGGGAGGGGTGGGTGGTTACAACTTAGTAAAAATGGGAGGGGGATTACAACCTAGTAATAATTTCACGACTTCTCCAATTCTCTCTCCCATCCTCTTCTTCTCCTCTCTCCCTTCTCTTTTCCTCCTTTCT
>CM054158.1:50178508-50181008 GCA_028751875.1 Rapana venosa | reverse complement strand
CTACTAGTTATTTCGGCGATTGTTTAGTGTGTGTTGCTGAAGGTATTTCGGCGAATATTTAGTGTGTGTTAATACAGTAATTTCGGTGAATGTTTAGTGTGTGTTGCTACTATTTTTATTTATTTCGGCGAATGTTTAGTGAGTATTACTACATTTATTTCGGCGAATATTTAGAGTGTGTTACTAACTGTACATAGGGAAAGAAATAGGCTTCAGAAATGTCCGTTTTTATTGATAGTATATGTAGTAAACAAAAGAGAATCTTTAATATCTAGCTTTTGTGTCCGACACACATCCATTAAATTTGTAGTGGTTGTGTGTGTATATGTGTGTATGTGTGTGTGCGTGGTTGTGCGTGCGTGCGTGCGTGTGTGGTGTGTGTGTGTGTGTGAGTGTGTGTGTGTGTGTTGGTGTGTGTGTGTGTAGTGTGTGTGTGTGTGTGTGTTGTGTGCTGTTTGTGTAGTGTGTGTATGTGTAGTATGGTGTTGTTTCGTGTGTGTGTGTGTGTGTGTGTGTGTGTGTGTGTGTGTGTGTGTGTGTGTGTGTGTGTGTGTGTGTGTGTGTGTGGTGTGTGTGTGTGTGTGTGTGTTGTGTGTGTGTGTGTGTGTTTAGCTTAGTACTTTCAGTCTCAAAACACTCGTTATTTCAGAATATGGTTTATCCGTAGTCTTTTTCTCTCTCTTTTTTTTTTGTGGGGGGAGGGGGGGGGGGGGGGGGGGGATAAATGCATTTGCAAATGTCTACATGGCTTTTAGAAATTCTGTTTTGTTCAATTATCATTATCATCGTCGTCGTCGTCGTTGTCGTCGTCGTCGTTGTTGTTGTTGTCATTTCGTTTTGTTATTGTTTGCTGTTGATGTTCATTCATTATCATTATTATATTATTATTATATTATATATTATTATTATTATTATTATTTATTATATTATTATTATTATATTATGTGTGGGGGTGTGGTGGTGGTGGTGTTTTAGTTGTCATTATTTTTATTGTTGTTTGTTGTTGATTTTGTGGTAGCGGTTGCTCTTGTTGTTGTTGCTGCTTTTGTTATTGTTGTTATCATCGTCATTAGTCTTGATGTATTGTGTTCAAAATAATAATGTCATTCCAATACAAGCAAATAATACTTACAGGTGTATATATATTAGACTCACTTTCTATTTATTCATGTATCTATTCATCTATCTATTTACTCATACATTTGTATAAAAGGTAAAGGTGTCCCATAACCTATGCGATTGTAGGGGAGTGAGGCATCAGAGACCTCAACTTCTCCAGCGGCCAGCATATTGAGGACGGCGCCCATCTCCTCTCCCTCGCTGCTTTACCTTCCCTGACCCTAAAGAGGGCAGGTACCCATTTACAGCTGGGTGCACTGGGGGACTGTACTGAAGCCAAGCCACACAAACAGTTACCCATCCACTTGGTAACCACGCTCGATGCTGCTTAACCTTGGCTTGGGGAAAGCGTGTGCTCTGACCACTGAGCTATCCTGTTCCCATAGATACATTTTTATATTCAGTTATTTATTTGTGTACAATCCTGATTTTATGCATGGTCGTTTTGATTCTGCTGTTTGAGGTTTATTTTATTTCTTGAAGATTAAAAAATACACAATTTGGACATTGTGAGACAAAATGTCAAGTGGTTTGTTTTTTTAAGGTTTCAGATCATATTTCTACTTTTTTTTTTCCTTTTCTGAACGAACGTATTGTTGCATATTTTTCATTCAGTTTATATGCTAGGGATGTGCCTGTATTCATTTTTATTCTATTAATTCTTTCCTTGACTTAGATTATTGTTATTCATTTGGGGTTTTGTTTGTTTTTTCTTTTTTTTTATCATTCATTATTTATTATTTATTTATTTACTTGTTGTTCAGTTATTTAGTGGAAGCTTTTATCGCGTGTATTTGGGGGTTCTTTTTCCTCTTATTTCTTTAGTTATCTATCTGTTTATTAGTTTATTCATACATTCATTTATTTATTCATTCATTCATTCTTGATTTCTTTTGCGTTAAAGATTCCTTTTTTCTTTCAGAATTCTTTCCTTCGTTTCTACGTTCCAATTTTGTTTTAAAAACAAAAAAACAAAAAAAGAATTTTATATGAAACAAGATCTTTGACAAGCTGTACATGACAATTTCGTGTTATATATATTTGTTTTTTCACCAACATCAAAAATTGTACATCCTTTTTATCAACCGAATGCTGTGCTTTGTTATTGTTACTATTTTTGCTGTACTTTGCTGTTGTTGTTGTAAGATTGTTGTTGTTCCTGTTGTTGTCGTCGCAATTGTTGCTGCTGCTGCTGCTGCTGCTCCTGCTATTATTGTTCTTGTTGTTCAGCAGTTTCTGCACAATATAAGTATTACGCTTATCATTATGCCACAGTAACAGAAATAATTAAAACAAAATAAATTGATGATATAAAAACGGATAATATTGTGATAATGATAGTCGTGATAATAATAGTGAATATATTTGACAATGTATTAAA
>CM054158.1:50168508-50176008 GCA_028751875.1 Rapana venosa | reverse complement strand
AAATCAGTCAGTTAGTTCGAAAGCTAGTTATACAGTCAGTGTGTAAAGGATTCCGAATGTTTAAATTTTTCGGATTTATACCAATGTAAGCCTATGACGTGTTTTGTTTGAGTATCACACCAGTCAGTTAATAAATAAAAACACGAAACAAAGCACGCGCGCGCGCACACACACACACACGCAAGCACGCGCGCGCGCGCCGCAAGCACACACACACACAACCACACACACACCGTAAAAAAATGTTTTAATTGATTTTTTTTTTTTTGAAAAATATTTTTTCATATTGTGGCGCATTTTGATGACTCCCGTCAACAGTTTATTTTTTATTATTTAGCTATTTATATTTGTTTGTTTATTTGTTTATTTAGCTATCTTTTTGTTTATTTATTTATTTGTTTATCTATTTGTTTATTTCCTTTATTCCTGGCTTATTTGCTTTTACTAAGTTATATGCAAACGACTAGAACATTTTCTCATGTTTTATTTCTTTATCTGTTTGTGTTTTTTTCTTTATTATTTTTTCTATCTATCTATCTATCTAGTTACTGGTTTGTTATTTTCTTTTTTATCTCTCCGGAAATGCTTTTCTTTGTATCCTAAATCTTTGATTCGAAGAAACTCTTACTGACTTCTCAAGTTTTTTCCATGAATTTATTTATCTATTTATTTGCTCATTTACTTTCAACATTTGTGGAGTTAACCATTGATAAGTTTAATTGACTAGTTTTGAACTAATTTACTGTCAACATTGTTTGCAGAGTTAATCATTGATAAATTTGATTGACTAGTTTTTAACTAATGTACTGTCAACATTGTTTGTGGACTTAAGCATTGATAAATTTGATTGACTAGGGTTTTTTTCAAAATAATCTACAAGACATTTTTCCAGTTTGTTAATTAGTGAGTGAGTTAGTTTTCTTTATCTGCCATTCTCTCTGTCTTTCTTTTTGTTTCTTATTTTCTGTCTTTTTTTCCTTCCCCTTTTTTTTTGGCCTTTATTTTATTTAACTTTTTTTTTCAAATATAGAAACTTTACCTCTTACCGTTCAAAATTTAGGCCGAGAGTTGGTTTGGGTTTGTTTTGTTGTTTTTTTATTTCATATCACGTTAATTTTGTTCATTTATTTCAAGCACAAGAACTCTGGTTTTCAACTGCACATACTGGTATCCAATCCAATCCTGTTGTTTATAGCCCCGCCGACCACAGAGGCCATATCAGGGCTGTCAGTCACCTCGTCAACTTTAAAATCTCAGATTAAAACTGTGCAACTATATACAGATTACAACAGGGTATAAAGCAACTCTACTGTCGCTCCTTGTAGCAACGCCCTGGCCAACCGTAATGGTCAACCCAGGACGGGCACCGCGTTGTGGGAAAAACCACATCAACCACACATAAAATAGGATTTTTTTAAAAACAAAATGCATATGCAACAAAACATAAAATTTATTGCTGATTCTAAGACTACACAAAACTTCGGATGAGCCTATAAACCGAGGCCCCGTGTGCGAACGCATGCAGAACATCTTGCGCACAGGTTAAATCCTGTTCCACTTTTCGAAAGAGTAGGCCATTGTGTGCCGGTGGGAACAGATGACAAAATTTACAAAACCGCATACATACGGGGACTTGACGTTAAAAAAAAAAATTTAAAGCACATGAGTGCTTATTCCATTGTCCTCGATATATATTTTTTTTTTAATTCTGAGCGCTTTGATTTGTTGCTTTACAAGATTCAGCACTATATAAATTCCATACAGTAGTAGTAGTAGTAGTAGCAGTAGTAGCAGTAGTAGTAGTAGTAGTAGTAGTAGTAGTAGTAGTAGTAGTAGTAGTAGTAGTAGTAGTAGTAGTAGTAGTAGTAGTATGCATATATACACAATTAACAACAACGAAACGTAAAACACACACTGTTCTCTAGCATAAAAAATATAGACCAGATAACCTTAAAATGTTGTAAACGAAATTATCACAATTTTAACCGTTGTTCGCTTCTTAAACAAACATATAAACAAACTGGCCCAGGCAAAAAAAGCTGTGTCAGTTATTGATGTCAAGACAATTGCCAAGACCTACAATAAAATGTTGTTACGTTGTAAAAATGTTGTGTTGATATTGCCTTCAGCCCATGACAAGCTCTTAACATAACAACCTGCACTCTCCTTTACAGGAGAAAAAACATCCTCTGAAGTCGGAGTATGGGTGCTTATATGGTGAGTTACTCAAAAACAGTCTTACACGCAAAAACCTCTCATTCAGTAGTGTGCAATTTCAATCTCACAGTGATTCCCAGGTGGGATGATGAGTGCACATTCTGGGTGACCCCCTAGAGTGTTAAGCTGGGGAACGCACAACAACAACAACAACAACAACAACAGCAGCAGCAGCAGCAGCAGCAACAACAACAACAGCAACAACAACAGCAGCAACAACAGCAACAGCAACAACAACAGCAGCAACAACAAACAACAACAACAGCAACAACAACAACAACAGCAACAGAAACAGCCACAGCAACAGCAACAACAACAGCAACAACAACAACAACAGCAGCAACAGCAGCAACAACAACAGCAACAGCAGCAGCAACAACAACAACAACAACAACAGCAGCAACAACAACAACAACAGCAACAACAACACCAAAAAACACAACACAACAAACAACACAAAACAAGCAACAACAACAACAACAACAACAACAAAAACAGCAACAACAACAACATAACAACAACAGCAACAACAACAGCAACAACATATAAACAAAGCTTACTCTCTGTACCTGTGATGACGCTTAACCACACACACACACAAATTCTGATACAATAATTATATTCCGTCAGTCAGTCAGCCAGTTAATCAATCAATCAGTCAACCAATAAATCAGTCAGTAACAGTAATCAGTGAGTGAGGTTTTTGTGGGGGTTTTGGGGGGGGTTTTGGGGTTGTTTTTTTAAACGTTCCTCGGCTAGAGCTCCGAGGTTCACCAATGGTGAGATTTCGCGTGTGCGACCTTTTTTTTTTTACCCTGTAATCCGACTTTAAAGATGAATGAATGAATGAATGAATGAATGAATGAATGAATGAATGAATTTAGTTAGTTAGTTAGTTAGTTAGTTAGTTAGTTAGTTAGTTAGTTGTTTGGTTGGTTAGTTAGTTAGTTAGTTAGTTAGTTAGTTAGTTAGTTAGTTAGTTAGTTAGTTAGTTAGTTAGCTAGTTAGCTAGTTAGTTAGTTAGTTAGTTAGTTAGTCTTTCATATCGAGGATAATGGAATAAGCACTTATGTTGTTGTTTTTTTACATCCAGTCCCCGTGTGTATGCGGTTTTGTCAATTCTGTCATCTGTTCCCACCGCCACACAATGGCCTACTCTTACGAAAAAAAGCGGAACATGATTTAACGTGTGAGTAAGATGTTCTGCGTGCGTTCGCACACGGGGCCTCGGTTTATAGTCTCATCCGAAGGACTTTTGGGGAGAGTGGAGTCTGCACTGATGTTAACTCCAGGGAAAAATATCCCCTTGAACGGGAATCGAACCCGGGTTGTCAGATTGCGAGCGCAATGTTGTAACCACCAGGCTATCCCGAGTAGTATAGACAGGGGCCGATCGTCTATACTACTATCCCGTCCCCAATGAATGAATGAATGAATGAATGAATGAATGAAGTGGAAGCCCTTAGCTAGTCATATAAAATAAATACGCATCCCATACAAAAAATTAATTCAGACGTGAAGCAATGTTCCAATTCACATGAATGTGTAATACAGTGATAATAAAATAGTTATTTATTTTTCAACAATAAGTGTTAACACTATGATCTATTAGGTTGCTTTTTTTGTAACGACAAGATTTGTCACTTTCTTTCTAAAATGCTTTCTGTATGTCGTGTGTGAATATGTAGTGGTGTGTGTGTGTGCGTGCGTGCGTGCGTGCGTGTGTGCGTGCGTGCGTGCGTGCGTGCGTGCGTGCGTGCGTGCGCGTGTGTGTGTGTGTAAGACAGACATACAGCCCGACAGATATCACTTTTATGCCTTAATTTTTCTTACTGTCCTGTTTTGATTTGTTTAGATACTTTCTCTTGAAATAGAAGGTCAACATAAAGAAATTAATTAATTAATTAATTAATTAATTAATTAATAACTATATAAAAAACTAAATAACAATCTAGTATTAAAAAATTTAAATAATTGAACAGTAAATGCCAATTTCTTATAGGGTCAAAATATGTTTTGGTCTTCATTCTTTAGGTTGGTTTGTTTGTTCGTTTTTATGGAGTTGGTTCGGTTTGGGTTGATTCTATTAAAACCCCAGCGGAGTTATCCAATTTAAAGACTGCACCATCAACCAACCATCATCAATTGTTATGGAGGGGGAGGGGGGTGAGAGGGGAGGCGTTAGCAAGCTATTTTTAATGTAGATACTGACATTGTGGTTACAGTATATTCATTGTAAAATACACGTAAAATATACCAGACAGTTGAGATAAATGAAACAAAAACATACCAAAATAAATTTGTCCTACATGATTTTAAGAGAAAGCACTATGTAATTTTAGCCTTCAAAACCAGGTGTGTGGTGTTTTTTTAATATATAAAAAATTTGATAACATAAATTTGGAAGACAAAGACAGAAAAAGTGATTGATTTATGAATTACATGAACGTGTGTCAAAAAGAGAAACAGGGGAAAATATAAACATTTAAAATCAAGTAAATAAATTGAGAACGGACAGATAATGGGTAATTACATAAATAATTGTGTAGAGAAGATGATGGACAATCACTTAATGATTATGTAAGAAATGCACCATCAATGATTATATAAGAAATGGACAATCACTTAATGATTATGTGAGAAATGGACCATCAATGATTATATAAGAAATGGACAATCACTTAATGATTATGTAAGAAATGGACAATCACATAAATGATTGTGTAAGAAAATGGACAATCACTTAAATGATTGTGTAAGAAAATGGACAATCACTTAAATGATTGTGTAAGAAAATGGACAATCACTTAAATGATTGTGTAAGAAAATGGACAATTACTTAAATGATTGTATAAGAAAAATGGACAATCTATAGTAAAAATGACTGTGCCAAACTTAATTTAAAAATATCAAAGAAAAACATTTCAATAATCACCGCACATTGATTTCTAACCATCTTCATACCAGAAATTTACAGAATGTCAAATTCATTTTTCCGTGAACATTCTTCAGAAAAATATATCTGATTTAATACATTTTGTTTAAGAACTTTATTTTAATGATCCATGATCATTTTAATGTGAAATGTTTTCATGAAATTTATTTATTTACAAACCTGATTTCAACAAGATGTTCCGCCTTTTTATTGATGATTACGCCTTCATCAGAAACGTGCTAAATATTTGGAATGACCCCTCATCCTCGCTAAAATTCTGTACTTGTTTTAATACAACCTTAACAACCAAACCAAATCATGTTTTAATATATTTTGTTGTGAATGTGTGTTGTTTATCGATGTGTATTTCGTTGTATTTTTGTGTGTTGAAATGTCCGTTTGGCTGTGTTGCTATTTTTATTCATTTATTTAAATTTGAATCAATCGTTTATTTCACTTTTTACAATATACGCTATACATTCCTTTTTTGTCTTGTTTATTTTATGGTTTTTCGTCTTATATCTGTGAATGGGTTAAAATATTAATGAATCTTCTCTCTTCGCTAAAAGTCTTTGTGCATTTTTTTTTAATCCAGCCTTAAGACATACTTTTTATTTCAAACCTAATATTTTTTTCTCCTCTTTTCATCTCATAATATACCTTCAACAGCCAAAACCTCTGTGTGTGTGAGAGAGGAGAGAAAGAGAGAGGAGAGGTGAGGAGTAGAGAGAGTAGAAGAGAGAGAGAAGATAGGGATGATAGAGAGAAGAATGAACAGACAGCTGACTACAACAGAAACAGCGCAATACAGAAATCTTTAATTTGTTTAAACTATTTCTTATTGCATGTATATGTATAATACGTGGTAATCAAGCGCTTTGATTATTTTTAAAAGATATAGCGCAATATAATTCCATTTATTTATTATTATTATTATCATCATCATATCATCATCATCATCATTGATTTTTTTTTATTATTATTATATTCATCATTATTATTATTATCATTATTATTAGTGTTATTATTTTTGTTGTTGTTATTGTTGTTGTTGTTATTATATTTGTTATTGTTATTATTATTGTTGTTGTTAAAATTGATTAAGAATGGTAACAGCACTGAGCATTATCATGAAAAGACAATATTGTATCCTGTCCCCAAGTCATCATACTAATGATGATATTTTGAGCAAATATAAAGTTTTCTTAAGCTCGATATTGCTATGCTGCCGATGATTGTTGTTCATGTTGTAGGTAATATTATGATCTGTTTGCTAAAACATGTTTAATCTATAGAAAAGAAAACAATAAAGAAAGAAAACCGCCACTACCACCACCAACAACAACAACAAAATTGCCAACAGAAACTTTTCTGGTTTGTGTGTGTGTGTGTGTGTGTGTGTTAGTGGTTTAGTGTTAGTGTGTGTGTGTGTGTGTGTGTGTGTGTGTGTTGTGTGTGTGTGTGTGTGTGTGTGTGTGTGTGTTCATTGATAACGATGATAGTAATAAGAAAAATATTAACAGACTGACAGAGACTACTGCATAAATAAATAAATAAATAAATAAATACACAGTTTCTGCATAGTTCAGAGTCTATCTCCAACCCCCTTCTGCTTAAGTGGTGATTTTTTTTTCCTGTTTCCTTTGCCTTACACTAGCATTATGTTTGTATTGGTCTGTTATTATCCTTCATACTTCCTTGTTTGTGTGTTGTTGTTGTTGTTTTTGTTGTTGTCTTGCTGTCTCATCTTCCTGGTGTATCACTGTACTGTAGTATTATCCTTTGTTAAAGCTAGAGTTTATATTAGTTTTTGTTAATTTTGTATCATTTAAATCTTGTTCAAATTTCGTAACACTGTGCCGATCTTTTTCGGATTATTTTCTATTTCAAAATAAGAGATCTAGAGGTTTTTGTATCATTTATTCCATTTTCCACTCTGTGTGTGTGTGTGTGTGCGTGCGTGCGCGCGCGTGTGTGTGTGTGTGTGTGTGTGTGTGTGTGTGCGTGTGTGTGTGTGTGTGTGTGTGTGTGTGTGTGTGTGTGTGTGTGTGTGTGTGTGTGTGTGTGTGTGTGTGTGTGTGTGTGATTTTTGGGTTAAATGAGAGAAAAGAGCAAGAAAAATAAATGTGTAACATTTAAATTCTAATAATGTCATATTCTTAATTGTTGTTCTGTTTTCTTTTTCACCCATAATATGTTGTTCTTTCTCTCTCTCTCTCTCTCTCTCTCTCTCTCTCTCCTCTCTCTCTCTCTCTCTCTCTCTCTCTCTCTCTCTCTCTCTCTCTCTGGTCTCCTCTCTCTCTCTCTCTCTCTCTCTCTCCTCCTCTCCTCTCTCTCTCTTGACATAT
>CM054158.1:50161008-50163508 GCA_028751875.1 Rapana venosa | reverse complement strand
AGGTTTGGGGAGAAATTTTACATAAATATCTATATAATTATGTCATTGTGTGCTGGAGTTAAGTGTACGTACATTCTGTGTTATTGAAGGATATGAAAAGAAGTTTGAGGTGAATAGATATCCATATAATTATCATTATGTGTGGGGGCTTTTTTAATTTTATTCTTTTATATCGAGGATAATGGAATAAGCACTTATGTGCTTTTTCTTACATTCAGTCCCTGTGTGTATGCGGTTTTGTCAATTCTGTCATCTGTTCCCACCGGAACACAATGAGCCTACTCTTACGAAAAGTAGAACAGGATTTAACGTGTGCGCAAGATGTTCTGCGTGCGTTCGTACACGGGACCTCGGTTTATAGTCTCATCCGAAGAACTTTTTGGGGAGATTGGAGTCTGCACTGATGTTAACTCCAGGGGAAAATATCCCCCTTGAACGGGAATCGAACCCGGGTGGTCAGATTGCGAGGGCAATGTTCTAACCACTAGGTTATCTCGCCCCCCCTTCCCCACCCCCATTGTGTGTTGGTGCTGTGTGTGTGTATATATATTTGTTATTATGGAGGGGAAAAAAGGTTGGAACGTATGCATATCAATATATCATTGTGTGTTAAAGCTAAGTATTATGAAGAAAATGAAAAGGGGTTTTAGGTAAACATCTATCTATTATCTATCTAATATCTATACATCATTGTGTGTTGGTGCTATGTGTGTATGTTTTATTATGAAGTAAAGGGGGGAAG
Organism: Rapana venosa; assembly: GCA_028751875.1. Lineage (NCBI taxonomy): Eukaryota > Metazoa > Mollusca > Gastropoda > Neogastropoda > Muricidae > Rapana > Rapana venosa. The sequence goes on along the minus strand of CM054158.1, from coordinate 50,162,766 downwards.
GGTTTTGGACGAATATATATCTATATATCATATTGTGTGTTGGGAGTATGTATACATTCTATTTTGCAGGAAATTTAAAGGGGTTTTAAGCGGATAGATACCCTTATGTCATTGTGTAATGGTGCTGTGTGTGTATGTTTTATTATGAAATAAACCCAAAAGAATTCTGGACAAATATACATTGTTAGTGTTGGGTGTAACGTTTAATCTGGAAGTAAGCAAAAAAATATGTTTTAAAAATAACGGGGTGTTGGGATGAATATCTATCTATATATCATTATGTGCTTGTGGCGTGTGTATGTTTTATTATGAAGTAAACGTACAAGGGTTCTAGGCGAATAGATACCTATATATCATTGTTTGTTGGTGCTGAAATACGTTCTAGTTTGACGTAAATGAAAAGGGTTTGGGGCGAATATCTATCTATATGTCATTTAGTTTTGTTACTGAGTGTATGTTCTATTATGAAGTAAATGGAAAAGGGTTTGGTGTGAATGTATATCTAAATATAATTGTGTTGTAGTGGTGTGTGAACATTTTATCATGAAGCAAAGGGGAAAGGTTTTGGACAGATGTGTATCAATATATCATTGTGTGTTGGTGGTGTGTGTGTGATTTATTATGAAGGGAAAGGAAAAGGGTTTTGGACAAATACCTACCTATATATCATTTAGTTTGTGTGTGTGTGTGTGTGTGTGGTGTGTGTGTGTGTTGTGTGTGTGTGTGTGTGTTGTGTGTGTGTGTGTGTGTGTGTGTGTGTGTGTGTGTGTGTGTGTGTGTTGTGTGTGTGTGTGTTTTATTATGAAGTTAGTGGAAACGAGATTGGGACGAATGTATATCTCTATATCATTGTGTGTTGGTGCTATGTATACATTCTATCATGAAGTAAAGTTAAAGGGTTTTGGGGGCGATTATATATCTATATACCATTATGTGTTGATGCTATGTTTACATTCTATCATGAAGTTAATTTAAAGGGGTTGTGGGCGAATAGGACCAAGGAAGAGCTGGGAGGATAACATCAGCGAATGGACAGGCCTAGAACTCAACAAAACCCTGAGAAAGGCAGAACAGAGAGAGGAATGGAGGGAATGCCCCCACGGTCGTCAGACTACGGGATAGATAGATAGATAGATAGATAGATAGATAGATAGATAGATAGATAGATAGATAGATAGATAGATAGATAGATAGATAGATAGATAGATAGATAGTAGGCGAATAGATATCTATATATCATTGTGTGTACATTTTATCATGAAGTAAAGGGGAAAGGTTTTTGCACAAATGCATAGCTTTACATATCATTGTGTGTTGGTGGTGTGTGTGTAGTTTTATTATGAAGTAAGGGAAACATGGTCTGGAGGAATGTATATCTGAAATATCAGTGTACGATGAAACTGAGCTTACATTCTATTGTGAAGTAAATGTAAAGGGGGTTTTGCACAAATAACTATCTTTACATCATTGTGTGTTGGTACTATGTGTGTATGTTTCGTTATGAAGTAAAGGGAAAAGGGATTTGGGACAAATGTATATCTAAAATATCATTGTGTGTTCAAGTTAAGCGTACAATCTATTGTGAAGTAAATTTAAAGGGGTTTTGCACAAATACATATCTATACATCATAGGTGTTGATGCTATGTGTGTATGTTTTTATTATGAAGTAAAGGGAAAGGGGGTTTTAGGCGAATGTATATCTATATATCATTGTGTGTTGGTGGTGTGTGTGTATCTTATTATGAAGTAAACGTAAA
>CM054158.1:50151008-50156008 GCA_028751875.1 Rapana venosa | reverse complement strand
GGTCACCCATCCACTTGGTAACCACGCTCAATGCTGCTTAACCTTAGCTTGGGGAAAAGCGAACTATGTGGTGTCAAAGTTTTCACAAGTGTGAAGGAAAGGAGTCTAAAATGATGAATGTAATGTATTATTTACATTTGTTTCAAAACAGATTGACTTTTTCTTCAGTGGCCAAATAACAAGTTTCGGTTGTTTGTTTTTGATGGTGATGGAGTACTCAATTACCTATTTATCAGCTTGTTGCTTAAGCTCCAAACAGATTTGGGTATAGTATGTGTCTTTTTTCTGAACAAACGTCTGTTTAAAGTATAAGCTGTCATGGCTTTGTTTGGAAGAAGAATAAGTTGTGTATCCCTCCTGTGTTGGGGTTTTTTTCGTGTGTTTTTTTTCAACACAGCTATTTAGACAGAATATATTTTCTTTGTTTTTCATCGGGGACGGGATAGCTCAGTGGTCAGAGCGTTCGCTTTCCCCCAGCCAAGGTTAAGCAGCATCGAGCGTGGTTACCACTTGGTTGGGTGACCGTTTGCGCGCCTTGGCTTCAGTACAGTTCCCCCAGTTCACCCAGCTGTAAATGGGTACCTGCCTCTTTAGGGTCAGGGAAAGTAAAGCAGCGAGGAAGAGGAGATGGGCACAGCCTTCAATATGCTGGCCCCTAGAGAAGCTGAGGTCTCTGACGCCTCGCTCCCCTACGACCACATAGGTTATGGGACACCTTTACCTTTTTCTAGTTGGGAAATTGGCTATACCTTTCAATACAATAGACTTCTTCATTCTCTCTTAACTCCTTTGCTCTGCATGCACTGAATGTTTCAGGCAGTGTCTCTTGGGCAAGTTGAACCTGGCGGAGCCCATCCCTCTCCAGGTACAGGATGCATGCTGGGTATGTTCGTCTTTCTGTAAATCACTCAACTCTGGCATGAATTACGCATTTCTTATCCTCTGCGTGCGTATATTATACACGAAGGGAAGTAAGGCAATGGCAGGTCTGCGCCTCAAGTCGACCCACGAGATCGTAAAACAGAACAAAGAGGAGACGGACGAGGCAGACAGAGAAAACGATGGGAAGACAACGTCAGAAAGTGGACTGGCCTTGAATGGAACGACTTGCTACTGAAAGCTGTGAACTGCGAGGAGCGGAGGAAGCTGGTTGCAGAATCTTCAGTGGTACCCTTAGAGTCTAACAGACTACGGGATAGGTGAAGCTGAAGGTAAGCTGAAGGTCTCTGTGGAACATGCATTCGGCGCACGTAAAAGAACCAACAGCAACAAGACAGTCAAGATCCTGTAAAAAAGAAATTCAAAAACAAAACAAACAAACAAAAACCCAGCCTCCTTGGCGCAGTGGTTAGCACCTTGGGTTACGGACTGGAAGGTCGCGGGTTCCATTCCCATAAGAGTCATAGGGATTTTTCAGACTCCGGCCGGCTCCTACCCAGAGTGAGTGAGCTGTGGGCTCAGTGGGAAGACTGGGACCACACAGTCGAGCTTCATCCACTTAACGGATGCGAGTTTGAGAGTGTTGCTCAAATTACCTGACAAACACTGTAGGTGTCTGTATCCCTCCGGCTCGTCTGACGCCGGGATATATTATGATAGTAAGCGTAGAGTACAACCCTGTTAAGTAGTCTCAAAGCATATGCACTTCCACAGCAGCAGCATTACGTCATCCTCATTGTCGTTGATCATCATATAATAAGGGAAAATTGCGTCTGATTCGGTGGTCCCTGTTGCTCTGGTCTCATGGTGACCTCAGATTCGGTTTGCCCATACACTTCTGTGCCTCTGGTGAGTTTGTGTGCAAAGCCTTTAGGGTTGGAGGTTCGCGGGGGACGGTCGTTGGAGGGACGTTGTGGTGGTTGCCACCTCGGATGGGCAACTCACTCAGTCTGGCTCCGCGACTGATCTAATACTGTCGTCAGTAGGGAGCTTAGTTAGGTGGTGTCCTGCGTATGTTAGCCTAGCTCAGAACAGGCGCCACTGAACACCGCCAAAGTGACCCAGCAGTACAGTGCAGGGCGCCTCTGGCTGGTGGCCACAAGGCGGCCTGATAGTGATGGGCTCCCTGTGGACTTCCGACCCTGAGGATGAGACATAACAAGTCTGGGTATGGCTGTGGCGGGGAGATTGGAATGAGCGGCGTGGAAACAGCAGGACAGGAACGTCACAGAAGATGAGGCAGCAACAACTACAATCTTCCCCCTCCCCCCTAATTCTGCCCCCCCCCCCCCCCCTCCCCCCTAAAAAAAAAGCCACACACAAAGAAAGAAGTAAAGGAGATATAGACAGAGAAAGAAAGACAGACTGGTATACAGATAGGAAGGATGAATGAACGAAAGGAAGGGGGGGGGGGGGGGGGTAAAGACTGACAAACAGACAGATGCAAAGAAAGAAGGAGAGAAAGAAAGAAAGAAAAGAAAAAAAGAAAGAAAGAAAGAAAGAAAGAAAGAAAAGAAAGAAAGAAAGAAAAGAGAGAACGAATGGACGAACAAACAAACAAGCGAGATAGACAGGGGGGGAGAGGGGGGGGGGGGGGGGGGGGCGAGAGAAAGAAAGAAAGAAATAAAAGGCGAGGCTGGAATCGAACCCAGAACCTCACGGTTTACTTTTGGCAGGCGAACGTCTTAACCATCCTCTCCACACACACACACACACACACACACACGCACGCACGCACGCACACACACACACACACACACACACACACACACACTATAACACACTGATGGGATGAGAGACAGACAGACAGACAGACAGACAGAAACAGAGACAGACAGAGAAAGAGACAATGACAAATTATTTTATTTCGAGGATAATGAATAAGCACCCATGTGCTTTTTTTCTAAATCCAGTCCCCAGAGAGAGAAAGAGAGACAGACAGAGGCACAGACAGAGAGATGAGAGAAGAGAGAGAGAGAGAGAGAGAAGAGAGAGAGAGAGAGAGAGAATTGAACCTCTACATGCCCTCGTCGCAAAAAGCGGAGCACGTTCCAAGGGAGGCTAATGTCAACTAAATTGAAATCATTCTGTTGGAGTCCTTACGTCCCTTTGGGTAGTCTTCGCGCATGCTTCTATCCCCTTCTCTAAACCCACCCAAAAATAAATGAATAGATGTGGGAAGAGGACGGAGGCGCAGGCAAAAATACTTTTGTTTTTTGTTTTATGTGGTGGGTTGTTTTTTTCTTAAATTTCAGTACGTTATACACTTTCATTTTGCTTACATAGATCACAAACAAGTACTACCAGTTCGCACGTCTATGCTTATAAGAATTACAACATGTCTATAAATACCCTCCTCTAGGCTGAATTCTGAAGTGAAGAGAGGTCAGGTCAGGTCAGGTCAGGTCAAGTCAAGTCAAGTCAAAACTACTTTAATCATCCCATGAAGGGCAATTACCAACACCGAGAGGCGCATGATTTGGGTAGAGATCATAATTGAGAGACAGAGGGAATTGTAGTTACATGTTATTGTATGTTCTTTCGAGCCAGAAGGACCATAGAGCCGGAGCTTATCCCGGTTTCTGTAGCGTTAAGCGAACTGATGGTTTTTCACCACCCCTGTGACAGGACGCTAGTCTGTCGCCAGATACTTCCCCAGCAGAGCTGGTACCCACTTGTACACCTGGGTGGAGTGAGGAAAATAGGAGTAAAGTGTCTTTCCCAAGGACACAACACCGAGCCGAGCGGGGATCGAACCCGCGACCTCTGGATCACGAGTTGACCGCCTAAACCACTCGACCACGGTGCCTCCTTACATGTTATTAAGTTGACAATATTTTCAATGTACCATCTGGAATTAAAAAATTGACTTACACACACACATACACACACACAGTGTGTGTGTGTGTGTGTGTGTGTGTGTGTGTGTGTGTGTGTGTGTGTGTGTGTGTAAAGGGATGTGTGTGTGTGCTTAATATTTTTCTTTCTTTCTTTTTTAACTATCTTATCTTTCTAGAGCTTCTCCACAACCCAGGCACTTGCCCACAACCCTCGCAAATGAAGCCAACTGGTGCAACGTTCGTCACTGCAGTGCCCCTATGACCCTTTACGGGAGCAAATGAGATTAGATGATCTTTCTATCTGTTTGTCTTTCTATCTATCTATGGAACTATCTATATCAATACAAGTCCTTCCAATGACACTATCAACCCAGGTTCCGTGTGCGAACGCACGCAAGAACATCTTGCACACACACACACGTTAAAGCCCGTTCCGCTTTTCGGAAGAGTAGGCCATTGTGTGCCTGTGGGGAACGGATGACAACATTTACAAAACTGCATACATACGGGGACTGGAAGTACAAAAAAAAGCATAAGCATACATGAGTGCTTATACCATTATCCTCGAAATAAAATATTTCATGAAATCAGATGAGATCAATAAAGTACATCAAAGTCTTTCTGGGTGGGGTTGCTCTAGTACAGTATACAGACGTTACTACACGCTTGACTAAGCTACCAGCACAGTTTTTTTCTTCTCTCTCTCTCTCTCTCTCTCTCTCTCTCTCTCATTCCCTGGTTGGAAAGTGACAGGCCCCAGTAACCTTGAAAGTGGGACACCGCTTTTTTTTTTCTTCTTTTTTTTTCTTTTTTTACAAGGGTAATCGAAGCCCGGGCACTTCGAATAGGGTGACGTTTCTCTCTACCTTAGGCCGTTCTCTCGTGTGTGTTTTTTGGGGTTCCACCTCGCCGAAAAAGAATAGCGAAATACTCGCTAGCAACCCACGGGAAAGAAGACTTTGTTAAGGATCTAAACCCAGACAGATAATTATTATGAGGAGGAAAGTGTCAAGTAGGAAATAAGTGCGTTTTTTTCTCTAATGCCACAAAATCGCTCTCTCGCCGCAAAGCGTGAGAGTTAGTTAGCTGTTGAGAAACGCGCCTCATGGCTGTGTATGTATTGCCATTACCTAGCAACAAGGCGGTGTTGATGCAGTGTTGACGGATTAGTCTCCCTTCAGTAGAAGAAAAAAAAAAAGTCATGGTGGAAAGTGTTGGGAA